>VCAZ01000043.1:2230000-2252500 GCA_005784505.1 Bagarius yarrelli | reverse complement strand
AAAATGAGACAAATGATAGTCGCTCTGAATAAGGGTGTCCATCAAATGACAGAAATGTAAATGAAATGTCTGTATTTTCCCCACAATCTGAACAAACTCGTCGCTTAATATAAATCACAGAACGTGAGCCTCGTCATTTTTGTATTTAGAAAGCTTCGTTTCTTGCCTGCATGTGATATTTTTCCCTCTAGTTTAAGCGGATATCCATTTAGATTGCAATACAAATAATAGATTCGTATCTGGTTACACACATCTTATATAAGCCCCACGTTTATAGGCCCTGAGGTTTCCTCTCTGTAGTATTTATGCTAATGAGCCTGGGCCCTCATCATCAAAACTGTTAACGTGCTTATTGTGCTTATCAATTAGGCAGCATCTCCGGAGTGCCGAGGCAGATGGGAATACAGCTGTGCAAGAGTCGGAAAAACAATCCGTGCCATTATTGAGGCTAATATCCAGGGCAAGGGAAAAAACTTCTAGCTTTTCTCTTTTCTCTTTTCTCTTTATTGTGTCTTTACCTAGCACTGCAGTAATCTAATAAACCCCAACAATCCACTCATGCAGACTGAGACGAAGCAGACTGAGACGAAGCCGTCTGGCAAAATACACGTTCCATTATAAGGATGTTATTGTTTTCTTCATCTTCTTTAAGCGTGTATCTTTTGTCTCAAAAAAAACAACCTGAATTGTGGCAACTTGGCGGTTTTTCACTTTGCCGTAGAAGATTAATTATACCCGACTCGCAGGTACGACCATGTAGAGATTCTGTTTGAGTGCCCGAGAACGAGCCTGGCCTGGTCAGCTTCATTACCCATACCGCGGAAACGATTTCCTTTAAGCCGAATTTTGATTACAGCACCGACGACCACCGTGCAGAATTATTTGATAAGACATATTGAGAGCAGACGTATTCACAATGTCTTAGCAAAAAGGTCAGCTCTGCTGTGAGCCGTTCCGCACTTTGTTTTTAAATTACATGCAAAGCAATGCTTTTAAATAAAAAGGCTTTATGAAAGATTTGGCATCCTGCTCGAATTCAAACGCAATTAGAAATCAAAAAATGCTAAATCAAAGGTAAGGGATTTATTTTGTAATAAGTCACTCAAACTGTTTTTTTTTTTTTTTTGGTAGGATTAGGAGTTACAGCACATTAGTTCATCTCAGTTTTATGACTTTAATTTCTCCTGGTTGAATAATGAATAGTGCGGATAGCTGTCACCCTCTCATTAATTTGGCTCCGAGTCGATGTTCGATCACTCCGGCAGGTGTGTGTTCTGCTGTCAGTCTGTAAATGCTCTCTAAGGAGGTATTAAATAGAGCCACCGATCAAATCTACCATTTCCGGTATATGCAGAAGGGGGCAGTTATTTTGCACTCTGCCTTCTTATATTAATGAGTCGAATTCGTGGCGTGTGTCATGGTATAATAAATTTGTATATAATAGCTACATTATAGCACAGGTTATTTTGCAAATGCTGATTGATAAGACAGGACTAGAAACTCATTCTGTTTTTTAGACAAGAATCATTCATCTTTCTTCCTCATCTTTCTTCCTCACTCCATTCTTTGCTCCCTGCTTTGGATTTCTTGGCAGGAACCTGCCCACTAAGACAGCCAAGCCTTTTCCACACGATGGACCGCTGTGTAAATCTGTAAACTGGCTTTGTGAGCAAACCCGATAAAGCCGGAGGATGAATCAGGCTAATTTTACCCACGCCAGCTTTGGCCGATTCCTTGAAGGCGGCCACAGAGACGTTTTGCCGCCTTTCGTCTTTAGGAGGATCATTGACTGCTGGAGACAGGCCTGCTTAATGCTAAGCTACGCGTCAGGAGAATATCTAAGCTACAGATGGCATCCCAGAGGAAGTTTAAAGCCATCAATACACTTTGGTCACACTGACAGCACTCCATGATTCTGTACAGCTAGCAAACGCAATACGTTTGCTAGTTACGCCGTATTAGCCCTAATATTCAGATTTCCAACTTAACTACAGACACGAAAGTACAGTAAACTACAGTCTTGCCACAGATGTTCAATAGGATTAGGGTCTGGACTTTAACTGGGCCATTCTAACACATGAATATTCTTTAATCATTGTAGCTCTGACTGTGTTTTTAGGGTCAGTGTCCTCCTGAAGGTGAATCTCCCTCCCAGTCTTGGGTATTTTGCAGGCTTCAAGAGGTTTTCTTCCAGGTTTGCCCTGTATTTAGCTCCATCCATTTTTCCATCAACTCTGTCCCATAAGGCGGAATTTCCTACTCCAAGAAGCTCGCAAGTTGAACCTTTTAGTGAGCTATAAAGGCTGGTGTGTTTTAATGTTGACACGCTTCACACAGATTTTTGGCTTTGAATCTAATAAAGATACTAGTTTCCAGAGACTTGATTTGGGCAAATATTTTCAGTTTTTTCGTACTATAATGCGAATTTGATGACCGCCCTTATGACCGCGAACATGTTTGGTATTCATGCAGAAATCACCCACGCCGATCGATTTTCACTTCTTTTCCTGTATTCAACTATAGCAGAAGCAAAAATAAAAAGTTTATTTCCTATCACAGGATCTCCTCATGGGTTTAAGACTTGTAGCCAGTTAGCAGTGAAAGATTAGAAAGAGATCAGCAGGTTGTAAGAGAATCTTAATCAGGTTTGTGAGTGCCAAGCTTTGATACAAGCTTATCAGCGACCCAAAGATGATTAGCAAAGTCCCACCAGACCTGCGCAGAAACAAAGCTGATTAGCATTGATGATTTCATTCATGTTTACAAGCTTTAATTACCTGTGCTGCTTATACATATTGGCGTAATTTACTTCTAGACATGTTTAGATTGCAGTTTACAGACCTAGCTGGAGGATTAGCTAGCCTTGATTACCAGGTTAAAGTTAATAGGTGCACAGTCGTTACGTAATACCATTTTATCCCGGATCTCCAAATTTAATTTTTTTTGTCCTGTTTTGTTTTGAGGGGTTTTTTTTGGTTTTTTTTTTAAATATTTTTATTACGATCAGTTGAACTCATCATTCTGTTTTCAGATTAGCATATATAAGGGATTGGAAGATTGTGTTCATTAAAAACCTCAAAGGAGCCACCCTCAGGCCTGGCGCATCTAATCAAACGGAGAAATTCGCTGCACGCATCTTCAAGGCGGCTGCCTGAATGCAGCAATTATGCGAAACCAGGAACAGGCACGTGTGTGTGTGTGTGGGGTAAAGATGGGAGACAGCACACTCTCTGATAAGGACTCAAGCCAAGTCTCCAATTACAGCAAATTAGTCTGACCACAGTAAAAACCTGTACTCTAAACAACAGGCTGCCATCACTGACACATTGCTTTTAGCAGCTCCTATTAGCGAAGTCTGTAATGAATAAACTGTTGTGACAGAGAGGGGCGGACGGTATGAAATCACGCTTAGCAATTCCCAACCAGGCTCTGTGCAGACTGAACGCTCGAGCCGATTTGTCAAGCCGCACCCTGCCGGATGTTTGTTCTGTCAGGATCTCTGTCTAAACTCTGAGAAATCATCACACGGCCTCGGTTCCTGCAAAACAACAACCTTGAGACGCAACCGGTGTGTGACATTCACCTGTTAAAGTAGTGCGTTAAGCCAAATCCTGACCACCGCACGCGCTTAAGAGGTAGAGAGGAAACGACGTTATTAGAGGCCAGCGAATATAAATGATAGAAGAAGCTCATTTTCTGCTCCAGTAAGAAAAGGGACGGAATCAATAAATAAATTACATCTGGAATCAATATTCCCTGTACATATTACACTTACGGGTTATCCTTTTAATATTTTAACTATTGACTGAACTGATTAAAAATTTTTTAACAAAGCAGGTAATCTCAGCGGTGCTCATTCGTCAGGATAAATTGATTCGTAAGTTGTCCGCTTGGAGGATTTGCACAAGAAATGTGGTTCATAAATATTTAGACAAAAAAAGTCCTTCATCTGCTCGAGTCAATAAATGAGACTTTTACACTTTTGGCTTTTGTAATTGGCTTTTTTTTTTTTTTTTTTTTTTTGTTATTTAAATACATACATAAAGTAACCTGTTTATTAAGAAGCCATGTGTAAATTGCACACCTCACACTTCCGTGTGTTCCGAGATGCTTTTCTGCTCACCACAGTGAAGCGCCATTAAGAGTTTTCTCTGATCTCTCTCTTATTTCCCAGAACCGCCCCTTGATTACATGATGATGTTTTTTGCACGATTCTGTGAAAAGGCTGTTTTTAATCCTCAGACGCCTTTTAAGGAATTTGTAGTAAATAATTCCTATAAATTATTCGACTCCACTGATGGAGCCAAAGTTACTAGGAATATATTTCCCAGGTTAAATGTACTTCATGTCTTGCCTTGGCATGTATGCTTTCACCCGATTGGCTGATTATTGGTTAATTACATAAATAAGCGAGTGTTTATCGGTTAGGGTGAGCTTTTGAATGGGATGTGTGTTTTCAGAAAGCTACAGATAATCAATGTCGTCTTACAATAATGATTTTATATTTTGCTGCTTAGGGTCGGATATAAAGCAACATATGAAGCTTATTTTTAAGAATTCACTCTTTACTCTTCTCGAGCACTTAAATACTTCACTGCATGACCAGTTGATTATATATTTTTAATATTTCATGTTTTTTTTATATGACAATAAAACGGCTCGAGTCCATATGTCAGAGTGAATCTGGCAAGCAGTCAATAATGCTTTGTTTAGAAACGGGGGTTTCATTCTAAATGATTCCTCTGATCCCCAGGGCAGAGTTTAGAGAGAGAAAAAAAAAAAAAAAGGGTTAAGGTCAGTTAACCCATTACCATTTCTTTGGTTTGGTTCTTTGGAATCAGCCCATCAATCGATCATAGCTTAACTGACACACTACACAATCTCAGAATATAGAACAATTAACAACTTGGTGAGAAATAGACCAGAAATTGATCCAGTACATCTTATTTCCCTTTGCATGTCTTCCCATTGAAGTCAAAGGTACTGAAAAACCGTAGCGCTCTATGACCAGGTTTATTTTAGGATTCTTATGACTGTCTTATGGTTCCTATGCTATGCAATAAATCAAGCAACAGATCATTAAATCTGCCATTTTGTTTCACTGATTAGAATAATAAGTGTGTTTGGTAAATTCGATGCGCTCACCTTGAAGCAAAATGTACAGTTCAGTTTGAAGCAGACCAAACAATCAAATGCGTGTTCAGAAAGTCGTCCTTGATGTTTGTGAGAAATTGATCATTTCTTAAATAGACGAAATGATCAAATAATTACTATAGATCAACCGATCGATTTTCCCGATATTTTTCCCGATATTAAGCCTTCGGTTATCGGATATCAGTTTTGCAATATTAGAACCACTGATGCCATCTGGTGCTATCTTACTTTTTGACTGGGTCATCTCACTTATGGTATCAGTAATAATTTATTAATTATCGGTGTTTTAAACCTTTCCCTCGGATAGTATAATGCATTTTTGGTGCAGTTTATACATTTTTGCAATGACATAATGTGGTGCAGTATCAAGTTGTCAGACAGTGATGCAGGATTCGATAATAGCTGCTTTGCTCAAGCCTTCCGAATACAGATGCACACACATAACTCAGCTCTAAACTCGGCCGTACAAGATGCACAATCCACATCAGCGTGTGCCGAGACGCTCGAGCCCATTCTTTCCCTGCTACAAGCCTGACATGGAGTTAAAGGGGGGAATAAATGACCAACGTCATCATCAGTTAGAATGAATGCGAGGCCTCTGTCCAAACATGGCTTGTCAGTATCGCAGCAATCAATGGAAACGACATTACGTTGGCTATGCCGGTTCTCCAGGGAACCGTAATTTGAAGTGATCATGATCTTGACTGATGTTTGCGTGGACTCTTTTTGAAGGTTGCTGATGATAGGTGGCTACGCTCTGGAGGATTCGCATCTAATAGTTCCCTGCACTCTTCTGCCCTGTTGCCCTCACCATTTTCATCATCATCTATTAAAAGCAGTAAATCATAATTTGTGCATCACTAGTATGTTTTTCTGTATCAAATCGAATGAAGACTATATTTCTGTACACCAGAAAAAGATTATTTCTCATGTTTTGCAAACATTTTTATTACCAAACAAAAACCCACAATTAATCTGGCCTGCATACAGCGTAGTATGTGACTCCTTTTTCTCTGCCTAATAGTCATTAATGCGCTTTCATTTATTTACGCTGACATGCTAATGCAGGGTTATTAATACTGTATGGTATATCAGGTGACACAATAATATTCCCAGGCTTTTGTCATTGTCAAGTGGAAGGCACATTACTATTCGAGAGAGGTAGATCTGTGTCGAGTTTAATCACGTCAAACCGACAGTGGATACACTCTGAGAAGGATGTTATGTTTTAATTAAGAATACTTAAGCTCGGTCAGGCAGCAAAGGCAAAAAAATCCACGAAATTCTTCAGATCTCTGACTACATCACAGGGATTAGAATGCAAAGTTGTGAAAATAAAATTAGCCAATAAAATAAATTGTGTAAATAAGAAATGTGTGTTCAGATGTAAAAAAAGTGTTTGATGTCATCAGCGGAAGTAATTATGAGTTCATTATTTATTAGCGCAGTCCAAGTTGCAAATCTGGGGAGGATTTGTAAGCATCTTTCTCATGTCTGGGTATCTTTCTATCAATCACTTATTGCACCATGCCTATGCAAAAAATGACTCATTCTTCAAATTCCATTCGTTGCCCCGTTTCTGGATTTATGAAGTTGTCTATTCAGCTCGTCAGAAAACGGACTCGTTTGACTGTTGGCTTCTCAACCTGGGCGGAAGTGGAACAAACAACGAGCAATCTCTCCTGTGACCCTGAATCCAGTGCTCTCTCCGCAGCACCGAAAGATTGGAGAGAGATCGAGAGTTCCAGCGTCCTCTCAGTCATTGGTACTGTCAACCCTCTCATTTCTCTGGCAGCAGGTCAATAATTTACAGAGAGGGAGGCACACCTGAGTCCCTAGTGAGTCTGTCCAAAAACTGAGGATGCAGAGGTGGAAGGAGGGATGTGGCAGATCACCACTTCAATGGCAGGTGATGGATTTTGAGGTACGAACGCAACCTGGGGGGGGAACCAGCAATAAAACCAAAAAAAAAAAAAAGAGAGAAAAAGGTGACCTTCATATCCCGGAGGCCTCAATCATATTCCTCGCTGATAGATTCCCAGTAGAGGAGACTGTCAGAAATTAGTGAAGTCTTTGTTTGTACTGAGCAGTGACGCGATTAGTTTCAGCATGCGACAGACCTCGACGACCTTCAACTGCGAAAGACAACCAATCATCCTTCGGGGGGGATAACATGCGATATTGTCTGAGACGTACAAGACTACAGTTCTTCTCATTCGTGATGCTGCGAGACAACTCCTTACTAAGTAGATGCTGCGAATGAATCCAATCCTAAGTCTCTGAACAATTGATTGACAATATTAATGTCTCTGCAGTATAGATTTATGCTTTTTAATTATGCTGATGTTGAGAGATAATTTGTAGGGCTCGCTGCCTGACTCCCAAACCTCCCCTTCTGCGTCCGCTCATCTGACACATGCCTGGCACAGAGCGTGTCTTTATTGCCCATCATTGTGTGAGTGCTGAGAATCGTTTGTTTGTACATAAGCTGATTTATGAGGGGGGAAAAAACAGGAGGGGCAACAATTCACTCTGTAAGCATCGTTTTCTGAGCACTTACTTTGATCACTCTGCACACAAGCGTAAACTTTCATCCGGCATGACAGCATGTTAACAGATCAGTTTGGATACATTAGACGCATAACCGTTGCAAGAGAGATGATAAAACAATCATCTGCCTCCAAACGCATAGGTGATGACTGGTCCCAAAAATTGTCACAACAAACTATATTAATTGCACCCCATCTGCCCACAATGGTTGCTTTTTTTAATACTAAAAACAAACCCACCAGCTCTGGCTTCCCCCGCTACAGAGTGCCATCCCTGCTGGTCAGGTGGCATCTGCAGCGCTCCAGGCAGGAGAGTGGGTAGCGGAGTAGATCTGCCGAGCCTGCTGTCTCCCTCAGCCGTGTTTTTCAGCCCCGGATCTATCCTCCCCCTTGAGGCTGCAGCCTAGCGGAGCGTGTAAGAAGCAGGCGGACTCCTGGATAAGACCCAGAGAGCCAGGTGAAGGATCTGATGGGGGGCCTAGGCAGCATTAGGGGAAAAAACAGCAATGGCACGGCATCTCTAAAACCCCCTCCAACTGTTGATGTGTCTTAATAACTGTGCACGTCAGCTGGCGTCAGTAAATCGACGCACTCAAGTGTACAGCACCAGTCTGGTGTGTTTGGGGCCTCAAACTGCGTTGGGCACCAAGCAACTTGGGGGTTTTTTTGTTGGGGTTTTTTTTTTTTTTTTTTTGTATTCGTTCAAAAATCAGGCTTGCTGGATAAGCTTGTGTTTGACGAAAGCATGGCCAAGACAGGCTGGGCTGGATGAAGAAAGTTGGTTTGGTAGCACTTGTGCCAAAACCCACCGAGGACTGCACACAGTATGGCCTTTTAATAAAATGCAATGTGGAGGAGACACTATTAGTAAGAGGAACGTGGGCCTGTGGTAGCTCACGATCTGCCAATTTCTTGCTTTAGCTACTTCTGCAGACAGGAATTAAAAAATCACCTAGAAGTTCTACATTTTCTTTGAGATGATAACTTTTTTTTTTTTTTTTTTTTTTTTTTAAAGTGCTGCCCTCTTTATATACCTTATATACCTTTTATATACCTTTTAAAAATAAAACCCTATGAATATGCTAGCTGAAAATGCTTCACACCTGTCTCCTAGATAAAAGACAAATTAGGTTCCAACTCAACAAATTGGTCAAGCTGATGCAAGGTCAAAGATACGTGCGCATATTCAGATAGATCATATCTTCTACTTTACCCAATTAACATTTATAATAATAATAGATAAATTACCAATAATAATGCTAAAGTTGCTTTTAAAACATGTAACCGAGAAACCTCCTGTTCCTAAGACTCCCAGAAGACGTTACACTGGAAACTCTTTCAGTAAATGTAAACTGGACCTCCTCATATCCAAAATCCCAGGAAGATTTTGTTGGCTTGCTTTTAATCCAGCTCTGTTTCTATGTTAATTTTGTTCTGGAATTTAGTGTCCTGTCCAATTAAATTTGAGATTCGTTGGACGTGGTACTGTAGTTGAGTGGTTGAGGTTTTTGACTGCTGATCAGAAGATAGAGGTTCAATTTCCCATACCACCAATCAGCCACTGCTGGGCCCCTGCACAAGGCTCTTAACCCTCAACTGCTCAGCTGAAAGAGGGAAAAAAAAAAAAAGGTTGGATGAGAGAAAACGCAAGTCGTTCTGGTTGAGAGCGTCTGCCAAATGCCATAAATGTTTAATGTGTAAAAAATGAGACCCCTCAGATTTGAGACTCTAAAAGTCCTGAATTAGAAGCAGCTAGATTATTAATTAACAAATCTGTTCATGAAACACGACTCTTAACCCTTCCCTTAGAGACGTCACTGAGTAATAAGCCTTATGCAGGAGCAGGTTCTATAGGAAATACTTTGCAATACTTTTTACTTTAATATAAATAAAGAAATCAACATTTCTCTCTGCCCTTTCTCCCCTCTGATCATCACCGTACCTGTGGCAATTAATGACCCCCAGTTCAGAAGGCTTGTCGTGTGACTGATGCGTCTATTAACGAGACAATAAGCATATAAGGTTCCAACCGTATGTCGGCTATTATCGTATCAGGACGTTTACTAGCCATAATTATTCACAGCGCCGTGTGAAGACATTACCTATCGTAGCAAATTGATTGTGTCGCTCGACTGCACAAGGAAAAGTAACGTTAAATACCATTGTTTCTAAAGATAGATGGTTTTGTCACAAGGCTGTCCTTCAAACACCCCCAAAGTGCTCCGGTTACTATGCAACACTACCGAATCCGCTCGCTGTATCGTAAGAAGAAAGCAGAGCAGAAGATCAGCTGCACAATGCTGCCTTGTGTTGTGATGCAACTCACCTCATTATCTTTTTATTCTGACCTGTGATCTGTGTGGTTACCCTTCTGTTTCTGCAAAACATTACTACTTATTAGTGTGGTTCAAAAAGGCAGGTCGGCAAAGCGGCGGGTTTTGGACCCACAGCTGCTGATGGAACTCGCTAGGGTAGCTAACGCAAGCTCACTCGGAGCAGAAAGGTCAACAATTATTGCTAATAATGATTTGCTAACAATGAACTCCCATTATCAAAACACATGGGGACTGCAGAACACCGGGCTGGAGCACCCTCTGATTGCGGCAACCAAGAATAACAGTTAAATAAATAAATAAATAAATAAATAAGCATGGGTTTTTGTCCTGGCTGGTCCGTTTGGTTTAGATCTTAACATTTTCTTGTTGTTAAGTATTATGTGGGTCTTATTAAGCAGAGAGACAGAAAAATGGAGAGACAATCATTCATTTTGCTACATGCGGTCTTTCCCTTATCTGTTTTGTCAGACCATCTCAGTATTGTAATAAAAGATTTTTCAGGTTAATCGTACATAAGATTGTAAGTGACCGAGCAAGCAGGAAGACGACAGCCGGCTCCAGACTGGGTGGGTTCTGGATAAAGAACAGGGACGTAATGACAAGCTATGATAGAACGCGAGGGCACCCTGCTGAGAGATGATGAATACGCACGGCCCCTTTGTTCCTCTGTGCTTTCAGAGAGCCATCGTCTGCGGCCTTCTAATTAAAGCAAGAGGAGGATAAAACAAAAAATGTGAGGGAGGAAAAGAATCGTTTAAAGGTCTCTTAATGAGTCCTTCTGTCGACATTTAGAGCGACTATCCGAAGGAGCCGCATTCCATAAATCCTGCCTCATAAAGTTAATAATATCATAGCAGATAATGTGTGGAAAGGTCACGATGACGTTCTCGTACAGAAGACAAGACGTTCCAGATCTGACGGTAGCATCGGAAGCCTCACCTGGGAGCGAGGGTACAGACTGCCTTGGGATTCCAGCTGAACGTTTTGGCCCCAGCTTGGACAAAGGAATCATTATAGTTATGAAAACAGAGCGTGGCTCCTTTTATGGCCCTCTATTGTAACGCAGTGAGAAGCGAAGGTTGGGCGACTTATTCAAGAGTAGCAAAAAGTACAGAATTTAAAGCATTAGGTTTTAATAGAAGAAAAAACATCAGCGGTTACGATTCGAACTTTTACCTTAACCAACTTTGGAGGAAATGAAAAAGGTTCAACAAGTAGACCAAACATCTTAACGATTTGGGAAAAAAACACAAATGTAGATAATCAAGTTTAATTTGACTTCAGAATTTATCACTGGAAGGGCAGCAAAGATAAACAAAAGCAATAACTCCTAGAGATAAACGAAATAACGGTAAGATGGCATGAAGCTCTATTTTCCACACTCATCACAGCTAGCGCACACGCTGGTGTTCCCTAATTCTTTCTGGTCCAGCAAATGTATGAACATTGTGGGGGGGGGAATGCGCGGCTTTGATTGCACCACTTTTCCAATGACAAAACGTTTCATCCCGCGGAGACCCCAGTGTCATTCCCCAGGCCTGGGGCAGCGGAGTCCACTGCAAAGTCAAACAGCAATCTGAAGGTCGTTGAGGCAGAGAGTGAAATCCAATCTGTGTGTTAGCTTGTTCTCCATTCTGCAGCTGCTTTTCTTTTTGCCCTGCTCATTAATTAGCATCAGAAAATAATCATAAAATTTGCCCAATTCATAAATCTTGACTGACAAATAAGCCCAGCCACAAGCAAGGACACTTTTTTTTTCGCCCCTATTATTTTTTTTTTTTTTACCCAGCGTCGGTCAGCTGAATTCCCGGTGAGCGCAATGTTATGGACCAAATCAATCAAAGCGGTGGCTCCATTAATTGCACCGAGGACCCGGGGACGGCGTTCTAAGTGGGGTTGCTCGCAAGGCTCCAAGCTGTGATGGAGAAGGGGGGGGGCGCAGGGAGACGGAGACTGGGCCGATTTGTGTGGCGGAGCCTGCAGCAGGACAAGCGGGCACTTAATGCAGATCACTGGGAACGCATCATTATATGCGCCATTTACCAGATGCCCATTTAACATGCAATAATTAGATCAGTGCGTTTAGAGAAAGGGGCAGGGGGGTAAGCAGATTACACTTGCATAAATGGGAGTCTGCCATAACATCAAGTACCCCCTAGGGTTGTCAAAATTATTATTTAGGGGCTTTTATTCTTTAAAATGCCCCGGGAAAACATGCACGCGCACACACGGATTGCCTTTGTATTTTCTGCTCACTTCATCTCTTTCTGTCATTATCTGTCTTTCTGTCCCGTCTCTCTGTCTGTCTGAATAGCGTGAGCAATATTGTTTGGGCTATTAACCTAAAGGATCGCCAGCCCTGTGCACTTTTTCTTTATACAGTATGTCCACCTAATTACTCCCTCTATTTATGTTGCACATCTTTGAAGTAGCACGCTAGCGATGTGAGCAGCCCCTCCAGGCACTCGAGAAAATACAATTTCACTTTGTTGATGTAGTGGCCTCTGCGGTATTTAGCAAGAACTCAGATTTCTACTCTAAAGGCGTTCTGTACCACTTATGTTTTAAAAAAAAGAGAGAGAGAGAGAGAGAGAGAAAAAACCCCCACAAAGTGCGGTGGGTAGGAGACATCCTCATAAATCATGTTTTGTCAGTGCATTCATGTCAAGTAGCATCCAACACCAACCCCCACTGCTTTCTCTTAAAAAACCCTGCACATTATATGACACATAAAACCATTTCATCAGCAGATTACCCCCAAGGCCGTGAGAAGAGTGTCAGTAAAAACGTGACTCATCCCCTTTTTGTTGATCTGCTGCCATTTCCCACTCTTTATAGCCCCCTTCAATTCCATCCAGTCGACATCTCCTTCATTTCCCTATTAAAAAATGTTGAACACAAATGCTGGTACTGGAGCCGCAAGAACCTGGTCTACTGGAGCCGCAAGAACCTGGTCTACTGGAGCCGCAAGAACCTGGTCTACTGGAGCCGCAAGAACCTGGTCTACTGGACCAGACGTCAATAGAAATGCTAAAAACCACACATATGAGATGCCATTCAGTGAAATTAAACAATACAGAATGTGTTGTGGAGGAATGATGACCATGATCACAGAAAAGTCAACTAATCTGTCCGTTTCTATCGATCTGTTCATCCATCCATCAATCTGTTTGACATATATGTTCATCAGTTTTTCTTCCAAAAAAAAAAAAAAGTTCTTTCTACCAATTATAGTAATAACGTTTTGGGCTATTGTTGCTCTGCTTTCCTCCTAAAATAATTTATTAAACCCTGTCCCTCTAAAGATGATTTAAACCTTGGCTTAGACACACAACCTACTTTCCTCTCCTGCACGGAGCATTTTCTTCACTTATACATTCAATGATCTTTTTGTTTTTAGTCGAACTAAAAGCTCTACTAAAACCTTATTCAAAGAGCCCAGTGAATTTTAGCTGGTAGAGATGTCTGTAATAATGTATGTGGGGTGGGGGGTGGGGTCTAAAGGGCCCGGCTATTACATTTATGAAGGTCTAAGTGCTGTTCAAAGGAAATCAGAAATGTTTAAGGTTGTTATAAGGGCAAAGGGTGGAGACACACGTTATTAAAAGAATATATCTCACAGGAACCCTCTGAAGCGAAAGACTTAAGTAGCCGTTTTGTCCTGGTCGGGGTCACGATGGAGGGGAATGAACGTTGGATGGGATGCCGTCCTTTCAGATAAACACAATGTCTGCAGCTGTTCAGTGATGCGGGTGTCTGCATTTAAAAACCAACCCAAAGTGGGTGTGGCCTAAAATGTTTTAAATGACCCCTGACAATTAATTAACCTTAGATAAATCAATGAAACATTTTGGTAGCCTAATATAACTGCCATGACATAAGAATGCAGTGAAATTTAGGGTTGACGCTTTTATCCGTTTATCTCTCTTATACAACTGAGCAATTAAGGCTTAAGGGTCTTGCTTAGAACCCCAACAGTAATTTGATGGTGCTGGGAATCAAACCCTGATCTTCCAATTAGCAGTCCAACACCTCAACCAGCGTGCTAGTTTGTCCCCCCCCCATGAAATTGCTTTTTTTTCTTACTGTCTGACTGTTAAAGCTAAGTATCTGTAATGGACCCATAATGAATTGACTTCCCAGATCTTCTATTAATAAAACTAATGGAAGTGATTTGGCAAGTCAACAAAGTTACAAGCAACCGGACATGAAACATTTGCCTGTAGCAGAATGCAGTTCACCCAGTTCCGCAGCAACAGCCACACTGGATGGAACTACGGCTTTGAGTGCAATTTTTAACTACAAGGAACAAATTCTTTCTTTCTTTAAATACCTAAAGCTGCTTAATACATGTGAAAAATGTCACGGCGCCACCTTCCGCCTATTCCGAGTCGTCTCTCTCCCTTATAAGACAGTACGAGTGCAAGAAACATTGTGCCTTTAACATCATACAAGTTATTAAATGTGTAAATATATCGCATACTTGAGTAGTATTTGATATCTGCTGGAGCCTAAATCTTTTTCAGTTCAGTGATCTGCAGTTCCTCCGACAACCATCATACATCTATTACGGACGCCCAAGACACAGACTGTCCGGGCGCTACACCCCCCCCCCCTGTGGTCAGTCAACATCTACGTTATCAGTTACCGTTCAGAAATAGAAAAACCATTTGTGAATCGATACTGAATCGTTCACATCACATCGCAGCGCATCTAAGAATTAAACTCTTCCCAGCTAATGTTTATCCCAAAAGCTTAAAAGTTACTCACAAAATCTTCATTTTAATCACTAATAGCAGTTACACGTGAAGACAAAGAGTAGCCAGTCCACTTTCTAGCATGTTAAGCAAACAGTGAGAGGAAACTTTAATCACTAACTCACACGCCGTCTTCATTTAGATCTTTGTCTTTATGCTGTAAATAAACGGCTTCTTATACCCTGTAATACTTGCATCTGGGTGGCTTTATAAGGCATTAGTAAGCATTCACATCATTTTTTTTTTTTATAGATAAATATTATCCACTGACACAACCATAAAAGTAGAATACGAGCCAGTGGCAGCTCTGCTTATCGAAAAAAAAAAAAAAAAAAAAACCCCCACTTTTGCCCAGGGTAATTACTGAGATTGCTACTTAATAAATATACAAACAAAAATGTACTCCTGTGTCGTTGTTGTTTCTGAGTTGCCGAACTGCCTGTTTTTGATAAACTGCTTGGTATTCAAAAACTGTAGCGTATTGATTGTCCTCTATTTATTCCCTTACGGCAATCTCGCACAATCTCAACGCAACTCAACATATGTTTCTAACCCTCCTCCCTCCACCTCCTCCCCCCACCTCCTCCTCCCCCACCTTCCCTCCTCTCTGGCATCTGGATGGGCTTTTATAGACATCTTAATGGAGTTATTTATGGAAGAAATAAAAATGTTACAGGTCATCAGCACCCACCCCCGGCACCCCCCTCTACCTTCCAGAGCCTGTGCAATGGCACGTGTACTTCAGAGCCATTAAAATCTCCATGCTTTCGAATACTGGGAAAGATGGAGCTCGGTCGGGAGGGGGGGGGGGGTTAATGGATTGCAAAAGACAGGACACATAAAGCTTTGTCGACTTATTCCGAGTATATTCAGGATAGGACTCGGGTTGAGCAAATGAGCAGAGCCGAGTGAAATGAGATTTGTTATCCGCAGCTATACTCAAGTGGCCTTAATGTCTGGTGTGTTGTTCAGGCTCATCGACATACTTTATTCGACGATATTAGACGCCGAATTGCTTCACAGTCCATCCGGGTGAGAAGTGCAATTAAGACCTGCGCGCACCCGTCTGTCACATAGCTAGAAGAATCAGGAAGTCTTGTACTGTCTTTGTGGGATTTTCAGCTTCACGTCCTGACGACTTTTATAATACGCCAATTTCTGTATGAAAGTGACAATGAGCAGAGCTTAATTGGGGGAAACGTCCCCAGTGCCTATTTATCATGCAAAGGAAAAAAAAAAGTTTTGTTTCTTTGTTGTCTCTATTGAAACTATGCTCACTTTATAGTTCATTTTCTTTATATAATTAATCTTAAGGAACAATGGCATTTTTAAAAAAATGCTACATGAGCTGTTCATCATTTATCTGACAAGGCGCTATATACCTTGGTTTCTCTCTCTCTTTCTCTCTTTCTCGCTTTTGAACTCGCAAACCGTTTTATGAAACCTACACAGCTTGTGTTGTGTCAGACATAGATGATATCTCCATCTAATAACACAAAGAGCTTTTTTATTCCTCCATCACAGGGATTTGTGGCACATGACTGGCTGTTGGCTGTTTAGCCTAGTTAGCTTTGCAGATAAAATTAAACTGCCCATGACATGATTTATGGGTGTAATTTTGCACAGCAGGCCCGTATCTGGTGGCAGCCGCCGCACACCGTGTGTCGGTGTGTGTGCATGTGTGTGACAAGAGAAAGAAGCAGTGCCAAATTTGCTGTACTGAATCTAGTGGGAACGGAAGCAAAAAACGATGGCGCAAAACGGAAATTGGTGCTTAATTATTTCGATGAAAGGATAATACACAACAAAAGAATCTCCAGCAGGCATAGATTAGTGGCAGGAAGAAGTAGAATAAATGACATCAGCAATAGAAATAGTGGTTCATAAAAACAAACACAAACTGACAGACCAAAATCCTTTCAATGTGACGGCAAATTTGAGGCACAGCAGACAAAAAAAAAAGAAAAAGAGAACAACTAAGATTCAGAACAGGAAGTTCAGTAAATGTGACCACAAACTCACAAAAAGAACAACATGAATAACCACCGTTCCCAAATTATCTCAAGAACAGCAACAAATAGAAACACAACAGAAGAGCAGAACAAGAAAAAGAACACAATTTGAACAAAACATGCGAAGAAATAACAGACCAGCAGAACACACGTCTGTCAACACATCAAATGTAAAACTATAACAGCAAGTTACTTTACAGCAAAACTTAAAATAAAATAGCAGAACCGGAAACACAACAACTAACATTTCAAACCATGGCAACAAGTTTGTAAACACACAATTATAGTTTCTGCAATACCAAAGACTTTAAAATACACTTATAAAACCAGCAAACCAACCACCAACCCAGGAGCGACGTAAGAAATGTCCAAACTAACAACACCAACACAAAACCTGACCAAACAACTGGATACAAAGTCCGCAGGGTTGCAAAGAGGGGAAGAAATGATGGATTGATTTCTGGTCAATTTCAGTAAATGTTTCATGGGAACTTCATCCTGGAAATTTCACAAATATTCCAGATAGGAAACTTGACTGAGACGATCAATGTGTGTAACTAATAGTTAAAGACGGCATATCTAAAATAATCATCTGAACTCCCTCAGTACAGATCAACAGAATAAAAGCATCAGTGGATTCACTTAAGCTCATGTTTCGCTTTACTGTAGGAGATCCTATAGCTCAGGTTTTCACCGTCTCTCACACTCGAGTGTGGTGTGAGTTTTGGTGGTGGTGGTTGTTGTTTTGTCAGCCTGTTCTTTGGGTTTGCTTTGGTGTCCTCAGTTTTCTGATTCAATGGTTTGGTAGTTTTTGGTATTTTCTTCTTGATATTCATTCTGATGATTTTTTGCTGATTTATTTACTTGTTTGTGTGTTTTTGGGTTTTGCGCTTTGGTTAGATGACCTTTTCAGCTGATTGGTTGTTGTGGATTTTGTTGCTGTTTTGGGTCACATTTTCGCTCCCTTTTAATTATGGGATATATATCAAATATTAATGTGAGGGAAGATCAGCAGCTGATGCTGTTTAATAGTTCTATATGTGATTTTCCTGAACGTCCCCTAAAGACACATTAATCATTAATAAGCAGAATTCCTCGCTGCTGCTGCTTGAGGAACTGGCCGAGAAGGTAAAAGTGACTATTGACAAACTGTCTCATGTCACATGCTTTTTAGTCACCCATCAATCAACAGCACAAACCGCTTCCTTGTCCTGCACAGGTGATCGCGAAATTAGCCAAAGCGGAGAAGAAGCAGACAGCAAGCAGCCTTAATGAAAGACAATTTTAGTGGCCTTCCATCAGCACCGTTTCTTCTGTGTTGACTTATGAACATCTGGCATCTGCTCACGATATTGTTCGACTTAGGATGTATAACATCTGGATGACTCCATAATCAGGGATGTTTTTGTAAAGATACATTAGCAAATATTTCGGTGAGAGGTCCTGGGTTCAGATCCCCGACATGCCCGCAGCGGTTACATACAGTAACTATTTCAGTCTAAGGATCAGGAAAAGACCAAGATATTAAACGTAGTATATTATTTTTACAAGTTTAATGTTTAGAAAATGTGCATGTCAGTAAAATAACTTGAATATTAAATACTAACTTTATCCTTGGGATTATGTTGCCAACCGGCTGAAAAGCCACTATAGCTGCACTTTGCCTTGAAATATAAGCGTTAAAAAGTTCTTTGCAATAACACACATCTGTTTTTCACTCTTGTGTAAATCATTTTAATGAAACTCCAAGAAAAAAAAAAATAAAAAATCCTTCATTTATCTTAATTTACTGCTCTCACCTGCAACAAGCCACATGTTCAACATATATTGATTTTGTATGTAAGACAGATGCAAGTGCTGGTAAGACAGCTTTAATAAAGTTAGAGAAAACAGTCGGAATTGGAGGTGGACAGAAAAGGACGGGTCAGACAATCAGCAGACAGGATGAACAGAGTTTAGTGAAAACTCAGCAGGTTAAATTAAAAATAAGACCTCAAAATGAATACAGTGTGAAATGAGGAAGGGGTTAAAACAGTGATTAAGACATAAAGGTCTTTGAAACCGCATGAATTCACACCAAGCCTAAAGTTGTCGTCTGAATTTTTTGCAGTCACATTTACACACACACCACCTGCAAAATATTAATCTTTTTTTTTTTTTTTTTTTTTTTTTTTTTTTTTTTTTTTTTTTTTTTAGAATTTTAAAAAAGTGTGTTAACAATTCAGAGCCACCGATAGCCAAAATCCAGAATGGTGAGCCACTACTGCAGTCTATTGGATGATAGTTTTAGTGCCCGAAGTGCACCTTTCCAAATGCTGCTATTTGGTGTGGGTGTGTGCGTGTCCAGACTTTAGACATACTGCCAGTCTCTGTTCAGGATCAGTTGGTACATTGACATTGGTGGTCTTCTGTTAGATTATGTGTCCTCAGTGTCACTAGCAAAGTATCTGAGACGCTGACATTCTAAAACAAACTTTAAATTACAAAATGTTCGTATTTGCTGTCCTAAAATTTGTCAGAGATTCAGTGTACAAAGACCTTTAGATTCCTAGCACCACCAAGCTGCCATTTCCGAGCCCCAGAGCAAAGCCCTAACCCTTAACTGCCAAGTCAGATAAACATGAGTTATCTTCGAAATGTATGCAGGTGCACAATGTTTTTTTTTTTTCTCACCTCACCTAGACTCCAGCAAGAGACACCCACAGAGTAAAAGAGCTGAGCACCAGAGAAGCTAGTCAAACTAGGGTCTAGTGCAGAAAGCAGGGCAAAGGTCAAGCGTCTCCTACTCCCACTCATGCGTATGTTCCGACAATATTCAGACCCCATGCTTCTTCGGAACGAAAAATCTATTTGCTAAAGTTGAGAAAACACGAGGCAACAGAATACGAGGTCGGCTGTTCTTGACTCTCTGACTGGCCAATGGAAGTTCATGTAGAAACATCAAAGTGCTTGTGGCGACGCTGTGTGGACAGATAGATAGATCTATCTATCTAACCCTAGAAGTTATCTCTCTATCTATCTATCTATCTATCTCTCTATCTATCTGTCTATCTATCTATCTGTCTATATATCTATCTGTCTATATATATATGTATATAATCATAATTTACTTACCCTTTCATTGATTTAAAATACCATCATTTTCTTTTTGTGATTTTTATGAAATGTGTTGAAAGACCGGATTAGTGGGGGGTTGATTGAATGTTGATAAAGCTTAAGTGTGCATTAAGTGTACATGTTTCGTCACCTGTAACAGTTAAAACAATGTTTTGAAACATAAGATTCTTACATAGATTTACAAGGGATTGCAAAGGAAATAAGATTAAAATGAGTGATTTCTATTCCTTTGTAGCAGCAGCATGCTGTTTTCTAAGAGAACTGAAGTCTGTATTTACCCGAACCGTGCACAGTTTGTTGTGCCCTGTGTTTAGTCCTAAATCAGTTGTTGCCAAAATGGTGCATTCATAGCAGACAGTAAAAGCGCAATTATCTACAGCTTTATACATTCTCTGGAAATTCAGTTGAGATTTAGGGAAGAAATGCTGCCAACACATCTGTACTTTCACAACGTCTCCCAGCTGCCGGCGAGGAGCGACACATCCGGCACGCTCCACGCAAGGCTGAGAAAAGACCTTTCGCCTTAGACGGAAATCAAAGAGGAAGGAAATTGGCAACACCGTCTGCGAGTCAGAAAGGCCATTTATCATCCCAGATAAAAGGTCATCTCACTGGCCGCCTGCTATATTTTACCGTCCATGCTGATGACCAAAGAACAGACTGTTTTTCCCCACAGCAGGGCCTTAAAAACCAGGACATTAGACCGTTGTGTATGTATGTTACCAGCATAAACACAGCTGTAGTCTGCAGATCTTTCCTGGCTTCTATGGATCAAAAGGTGCAGTTAGAACGCGTGGGTGCAGTTCAATTAGATTCAGGCAAACATGGGCAGGGCGGGTCGAGGTGCGTAGAGGACGGGGGTTTCTTTTTTTAAAAGGGTCACATTATCTAAATCAGCTCCATTAACCTCTCCATTTGGATAGCTTTTTTTCCCGAACCGACAGTCAGCAGACCTGAAAATGACTACTGTTAATCCACTCAGTCGCTCCTCCAACTCTGCTGATTTACATACAAATTGATCTTGAGGTAAATCAGTTGTCATTTTTTGCGGCAGGTCAGGGGAGAACATGGCAAGATAATGAAACGGGGCCTGTTGAGTGGAACGGCGACGCCCATCTGGGGGCTCCCTCCATCTTTATGTACTCCCCAAAGTCATCAGCCATGCAAACCTCGTTTATTTTAGATAGAATAAGTTTCATTAACATTAGATGCCTTTGTTTGGCAGCTGGAAAAAAAAACAACAACATATGGAACGGGCCAGCGTGGAGCTGTGACATCAGATCATTTTCTGTGTAAGAGTGGAAAAGACCGTACTTTTTAATGGAAGTTGTTGGAATTAAACCACTTCTAGGGTTTTGTTACATTTTTAAAAAGGAAATTTTAGTGTAGGATTGAAATTTTAAAGCTTTTTATATGATGAACATCAAATCAATAAAAGTAAATAATAACCATTCACTCAGAACTAAATCATAAAAATGTGAATGAAGCGTTTGTTAAACGTAAGGTATCAAAGTATATTTATAGATATGTATATAGATCGATAGAAAATATATATATATATATATATATATATATATATATATATATATATATATCGATAGATAGATGATAGATAGAGATAGATTAGATATAGATAGAGTAGATTATAGAGATAGATATAGAATATAGGAAGATAGATAGATAGATAGATATAGAGATATAGAGATATAGAGATAGAGAGAGAGAGAGATAGAGAGATAGAGTAGATAGATATATAGAGAGAGAGATAGATAGATATATAGAGAGAGAGAGAGATAGATATATAGAGAGAGAGAGATAGATAGAGAGATAGAGAGAGATAGAGAGAGTTAGAGAGAGAGAGAGAGAGGAGATAGAGATAGATATTAGATAGATAGATAGAGAGAGAGAGAGATGAGAGAGAGAGAGGAGAGAGAGAGAGAGAGAGAGAGAGAGATAGAGAGAGAGAGAGAGAGAGAAGAGAGGAGAGAGAGAGATGGAGAGAGAGATAGAGAGAGCTAGATAGAGAGATAGATAGAGAGAGAGATTAGAGAGAGAGATGGATAAATGGATAGATGGATAGATGGATAGATGGATATATAGATGGATATAGATAGATAGATAGATATAGATAATTGATATATATAAGAGAGAGAGAGAGAGGAGAGATAGATAGAGATATAGATGGATATAGATAGATAGATAGATAGAGAAGAGAGATAGAGAGATAGATAGATATAGATATATATAGATGAGAGAGATAGATAGATAGAGATAGAGATATAGATAGATAGAGATAGATAGATAGATATAGAGAGAGAGATAGAGAGATAGAGATCGAGAGAGAGAGAGAGAAGAGAGATAGAGATAGATAGATAGATAGATAGAAGAGGATAGATAGATATAAGAGAGAGAGATAGATCGAGAGAGAGAGAGAGAGAGGAAGAGAGAGAGGATAGAGAGAGAGAGAGAGAGATAGATAGAGAGAGAGAGAGAGAGAGATAGATAAGAGAGAGAGATAGAGAGAGATAGAGATAGATAGATAGATAGATAGATAGATAGATGATTGGATGAGATA
>VCAZ01000043.1:1832500-2227500 GCA_005784505.1 Bagarius yarrelli | reverse complement strand
TTATAGGCACAGTGGATGCCGCGCTTTTTCTGCCGGGTTTCCCCCTTATTAGTATTTAAAAACAAATTCAGTTTGTGGCAATTTGCTGAAAAAAAAAAAAAAAAAAAACTAAATAAAAATAAAAGCATTAAAAATAAAGCCTACAGTTTCTACATTAGTTTACCATGTAACAGTAGTCATTTGTATAAAGCTAATACTCGAGCACAGCCCCCCCCCCCATCATTTCATCACTTTTCGTCGTAAAAGCCAGTTGAGTGCAATAAGTTTAGAACTCTATTTCTACAGAACACTAAAATGTGTTTATTTTTGCTGCCTTGGTCTTGTGCCGTTTCATAGATTGACAGTTTTTTTCATGTCTGTGAGCTGATTAGAATGAAGTGTGTTCATTAGTGCATAATTGCTTTAAGACAGACTTGATCTGTAATTGTTTTGCTTTGTCTTATTCGTGATCTCGTGCTTGTCTTAATTTCTGTTAAAATTATAAGTTAGTTTATTTTTAACACGCGTGACAACAATGTAATTTTTTTTTTAAATGTAGCATATGTAGATGTTGTTGGTGGTTTGGACATGTACAGAGGAGGGACAGCGAATATATCGGTAGGAGGATGTTAGAAATGAAGCTACCGGGCAGAAGGTAAAAAGGAAGAACCAAACAGGAGGTATATGGATGCGATAAACGAGGACAGGAAGTTAGTGAGTGTGAGTGAAGCGGATGTAGAGAATAGGGGTAGTTGGAGACGGAGGGAACAGCCGAAAGGAGAAGACGACATGTAGATGATCACTTTAATATTTTTTTTTTCCCTGAGAACTTTTGAGTAAACATTTTAACACGTTATCCACGAAGCTCCATTCGTGTGAATTCCAATTTATATTAATTATAAGCCTTTTGCTATTTGTTTATACAAAACCTTCATTGAAAGCTGTAAAATCTTTTATCTTTTATTTCCGCAACACCACCCCAACTTTCCCACCCGGATTTCTGTGAATCCTTTGTTCTTCTTCGTGTTGAATGCATATTAGCTCAATTTCTATTAGAACAAATCATGCGAAAATTGATTCGTATTAATGAAACACGACTCGCCCTCAAACCCCGAGTGACAAGAAAGCGTTTGAGTCGACTGAAGGGACGGCCCACCGGGACAAGTGCACAGAAAGAACAGAACGGGCCGTTGCACTCCATTAATGTTGTCACAGAAAAATTAATAAGGATTGCAGTTGGAGGCTTGTTTTTGTAATGCAACAGAACGTCGATAGTGCACCGAGCATGTAGACATTTTGGCTGGGCTGGTGAGCAATAGTAGGCATGTTGCTGCGATGAGCAAGATCTACCTGGAAATGGTTATTTGTCAGCACTTCTTTAACTGAAAGCTTATGTAGGTTGCATTGACATGATCTCATGGGGAAACGGTTGTGCTTAACGTGCAGTCTGGGCTTGGGTCGGTTTCGTTATTCACATTGTGTGCGTTTATAGACTCTTACACCAGCTTCCAGAAATAAATGAAAGCGTGTCCGAAATGCGACTGTGCCTGGGGTCCAGTATTTCCACCTTCATTGCAGCAATACTTTATTACAGCTGCTCATGTAAGAACACATTCGGCTCAGATATACTGTCGAACCCAGCAAAGGTCAAACGTCTGGCCAGAACCTCTGACATCATGTAATTCGAGGATGAGCTATAGTGCTTATAACACTGGCTTTCATTTCCTCAAACCAACAAATGACTGCCATAAATATAAACATCTTCTTCCAGTAAAGTACAAGTACATTTTATTTTAGTGCATCTGCAGCCTCGCTCAAGTTTTACCCGGCTCATGTATGTCTTTTTTTCTCATGATGCTGTTTCGTTTTTTTTTTTTTTTCTGAGCCTATTATGACGAAGCCCACAAAGCTGAGCTGGGGAATTAGTATTTAACATCAGTTACCTGCCTCAGGTGTGCCAGGAGATTAAATAGATCAAAGTTATATGTGTAGAGGAGAGGATTATTGGAATCCTGATACCCCAGAGGTATAATGTCATCATGATGGAGAAATACATTTCTATACTGGAGCTACAGGACAGAGACGTGTAGAAGCTGTTTACTCTTTCTGTGGCTCTGAACTCAAGACTAGCGATAAAATTCTGTCCTAAAGACAGCAACATTAAACTATTGCTGTTAATATTTATTTATTTATTGACCTCATTTATTAAAGACATCCTTGTAAACACATCTTGTAAGTGTTTTCTACTCGGACACGTTTCCAAAAGTAACATTATTCATTTGAATTTTCTTTTAATTATGCAACAATTTTAGTGTTTTATGTAGGAAATCTTTAACAGGTAGTAGAAAAAAAAATTAAAGGACCCCTTTATTATAAAATGTCTGCTCTTATTAACAAAAACCGGAGCACACAGCGGTTGATATGGTGACGGCTTCTGTTAGATGTTTATCTTACAATTATGGACGCAGTCTCCAGTGTTAGCATTATCTGACAGTGGGTTTCCACCCCAGGAAATGAGTTCAGCACAGAGGACTTTGTTTTTCTGATTTCTTTTGGTAATGGTGTGTTTTTAGTAAATCCACGGGGTTTTTGCCTGCTTGTTTGTTTGGGTTTTTTTGCCTTTGAGATTGAGGAAAAAGAGAAGCGGATAACAGACATTTTCAGGCCATCTTAAGGCATCCTGAAGGCTTTATTCTCTAAATGGAACCACTATTGATGTACTGTCGCTTGTTTATTTATTTATTTTTTTAAGAAAATGTTTTTTTATTCTTTTAGCTCATTATGATGGAGCAAAGGGCTGCGGGTGCTGGTCCAAATACACGACTACGCAGCACTGCTAATCATTTGTTATATAACCGAAGTCATGCATAACGAGCTGTTACGCTGGATTTCCAGCTGTCATGCCCCTATCAGTAGAGAAGTGAAACATTAGCACCACCCCGCTGTGAATCTATCAATTCCACGGAAAAACGTCTGCTGCTGCCAGATGCACGATAACTGCACCTACCGCGTCAGTTGTTCTTTATTTACCCCGTTAAATATAAATCACACAGATTTACAAGTTAGACACCTACTAAGCTGTAATGAGTAAATAGTTTCTCTTTCGCTGTAATATTTGTTCCTCTTATCTGCTGTAACTAAACCATTATAAACAAAACCAGGTCTACTGAGCGTGCGGCTTACGCTTAGTTTCGGTTCTGCTTAGTATTCCGAGGTGACTGAAAGATCACAACCAGTCCGAATCTCCGTCGTTCACGAGTAAGCTAAAATAAATTGTCTGTTTTAATTGGTGTCACAATGTGTGGGTCAGTGTGTTTCAAGCGCACAGTAAAAAAGTGACAAATGGGACAAGGTCTCTAACCGCCAGTCGACACTATTATGGAGATTAAAAGAAGAAATGCTGTAGGTGTTGGCAAAAAAAAAAAAAAGGGAGATTGAAATACTGCCAGGAGATGTATTATCAGGGTGGAAAGTGCTCAGCGCGCTCTTAAATGGATCCCACTGATTTACGGTAAGCGCCCCCTGGTCTAGGACCGAGACCTCTGCCAGCCATTTTCACTGCACTGTCTTTGCACTCAAGGGTTTCCACTCACTGCAGCGAAAGTCCCTGAGGAGTGCCAGGACTTCACAAGTGACTAGCTTGGGCATAGAAGTACTACTTTTTAAGTCCGGGCATATCTTACATTATAATAACGGTCAGAAAGTACTGAAGTGTGCCAGCGTCAGTGCCAAGCTGTCTGAATTTTGTGATGGGTGAATTTTATGTTAATCCCGATGAGAGAACCCGAGCCAATGGGGGGAGAAAGGGAAAAAAATCTCTGAGATGATCATGAGAAGAAGCCATGAGGGGAAAAACCCATGTTCATCTGGGTGACATTGGAGTGTGTGTTTTAGGAGAATGTCCTGTCTACATCAACTGTATTAAAGCTGAATTTCTACCAAGAGCTATAGACTAATTTCTGCCAAAATGTCCAATGATTAAAACTCGGCAGTAGCTTGTCACAATTTGTCCATCCTTGTTTGAAGCACATTGGACATTGCAACCACAAGCATGTGACATCCCGCTATGTCTTCTTCGGCTGGTTTACATTCGTTCAAAGGTTAATTGTACATCAAGTAATGGCACTCGGTGTGTTTGTCCCTCAGCGATACATCCAATGAGGCGATTTATAAAGTCTCATTCCTGTTTAACAGCCGTCCTGGCATTTGTGTCTACATTTAGGGCAATTTTGGAACTATATGATGTTCTAACACCAGCAACACCTCAGAGTCGGCCAGTACACGTCATGGGAATTTTGTCCGAGATGCCAGAGCAGCAATTAATGTCTGTCTGTTCTGCAGTCTTCTCTCCGTATCACTAAAGCATGCCTTTGAATGAAATTAAATGCATCACCTTCACTTGACCACCAAACGATGAAAATGTTATTGTTGGGCAATTAATTGCACAAAAAACACGAAATGTTTTGACAAATGACTCGTCTTTGAGTAATGAACAGCATATTCGGATGACGGTCATAACACAAGCTGGATTCTTCCAAGATATGAGGATGAGTGTGGATGCCAAAGAATGCTGCTGTTCTCAGTGTGTGTGTGTGTGTGTGGCAGGTCTGTCTTTTACCCCCAGACTCTAAGCAGCATTTGGAGGCTGACAGTGAATGTGTCACTTCTTTTTAAAGAGATACAGCAAGCGAAGCTGGCTAGACATTCCCCGAGGCCCTCTGCCATCTCAAACATAACCTCCACCGTTGTAGAACAGGTCTGCACAGACTTTTAGGTCTGTTAGGCAATGAATGAATGCCGGGAGATTGTGTAGGTTACAATTGCCACACTTCCTGGCACTTGTGGTAAATATTTACATAAATAAATAAATAAATTCTAATGTGGTGTTCACTTCTATCGTATGTTTACTTCAAAATCCGAGCGTTAGTAGTAGAATATCCCAGTTCATTTCACCTACTGTTACCTATTTATTATAAATCCAGACATTCCTCTTCAACACACACACATACTAACACTCTCTCATACTCTAGTATGAACATGTGTGATTCTGGTTTACATCAATAGCTGCTTCTTCTGATTAGTCAGACGGCGTTGATTCATTCAGTTGGTTTTTTTTTTTTTTTTTTTAAGTATTAGAACAAAATTACACACTGTCACCTTAACATAGTATTTAAAATGTTAGCACTTCTTGCTGAAGGACACTTAAAATAACTGACCCAGTTCAAAACAAGCTTTTGAACAGACCATCAGAATAAGATGTAAAACCCAAGTCATAATAATCCAGACACTTATCCAGCGATAAAGTTTGCAAGTTGGGGCGTATGCAGGATAAACAGCAGCCATCTACCACGTTAACCTCTCTGGAAACAGAAAAAGAAACATAATTAATGCATCAGAAACTCAACAGATAGCAGACGTTTTTTTTTTTTTGTTTAACTTATCACTAAGCTTGAAGAAATTCAGCCGTACCCATGGCAACCTGCTTGCTCTGAGATCATCCTTGGCAGAAAGTTAGACAGTGAATAAAGGGGAGAAAAAAGATGAACATAATATAACCAACAAAACTGTCTGTCTGTGAGACACCTAATGTGGAGTTATGACTGATTTACTGAGTTTTGTCAAGTCCTTTAGCTAACTAGTTATGTGTCATCAAAAGATCGTCATTTTGAATGCATGATTCACTCAGGGTTTCTCTACACCAAAAGTCCAGGACGTTTGATGTTGCGTGACCTCTGACTCTGGAAGCTAATCTAAAGGTTAATCTCTACCTTAAAAACAGCGGTCTGGCCTTTACTTCACTTCAGACCTGGGAGCAAACCACTGGCTTTCTTTTAAACCGAGAAACGCGATTGCTTTAACGTGTCAGTTCAAATCCAGCCTTCTTAACGCACTGGCGCGTTGTAAACTTTATCACAAAACATCACCAGCATTCATCCTGTTTAAAGAACAAATTTCAAAGAAAACAGCTCTTCATTTGTAGCTATTCCTGTGCGGTGGCTGGTTGAGTGTTGATGATTAAAAAAAAAAAAAAACACTTTAATGATATACTTTGAATTCGTTGTAGCTTAAAAGAAAAAAAAAAAAAAAAGAGCGAATGAAAGAACCGACCATTTAACAAGCGAGAATAGAGTCACTAGGGAAAGTGGTGGTCTTTCAAACAAGGCTCAAGGCTTCGGTTCAAGCATTGCGTCTCCACCTGATTCCCAAAGGCAAATTTTGCTGCGGCTGCAACC
This sequence comes from Bagarius yarrelli, assembly GCA_005784505.1. Taxonomy (NCBI): domain Eukaryota; kingdom Metazoa; phylum Chordata; class Actinopteri; order Siluriformes; family Sisoridae; genus Bagarius; species Bagarius yarrelli. The sequence continues at coordinate 2,221,288 of VCAZ01000043.1, read as the reverse complement.
GATCCGGCTAATCAAGGCTAATTACGCTGGTAGAGCAGGTGCGTTGGATGGATTACATTCGGAGTGATTTGTGTAGGAAATTTGAACTCCAGAAACACAGTAAATGATCACAGTACTAAAGTTATCGAACAAAGAAAGAACTCTATCCCCTCACAGTCTGTCCCACTCCGGGCATGAACATGAAGAGGTTTCTCTCCGAGTGTTCTGGCTGATTCTTCTCAGCAGCCAAATTACTCATCCTGGACTCTTCAGTAGGCCCTTCAGTGGAGTGGACTCGCTCATCCTGTTCAGCCTCCCTGTGCACTGCTGTCTAATGCCAGGACAGATGATAAACAAGACGCTTTCAGTAAGAATCTGTCACATAAGACATCAGTCACTGTTTTTTTCCCCTCTTTGTGTTCGCTTGCAGTTGTCCAGGAAAGAGAATTTGCTTGTGTGAGTGATTACCCTACGATTAGCCCTTTTAACTCCTAAAATGGTTAAAAGAAAACCTGAATGTGCTCTTAACAATATTTCACAAGCTTTCGTTTCCTAGAAATGTTTACAATTTACAACCAACATTCAAATTAAAAAAATGATTTCCTTCTTTCTGTGATCTAAGAAAACTGGATTTGTGGACCCCCTTTGTTTTTCATGAACTTCTGCTTGATGCTCCTGAGTTTCTATCTTTCCAGGATCGACCCTGTCAGTTTGGGTGAGTAGCACCTGACACTCTTTGTCTTTGCCCTTTGTGGATTTGTCTGTTTCATTTACTGAAACCTTGTGCCTGCATCCAAACGCCTCCGCAGGCCTGACAGTGTCATTACTATGAACACGTTTATATCTTTTTGCAGCGGATGATTTAAAGCAAACGTTGCGCTTCCTGGCAGACCTGCGCTGTATAAAAGTGTGTAGTTTTCAAATAGATGCAAAAAATAAGATGTTTCTCTGATTTTACTGAAATCTGTTTTTCTCTAGCGCAGTCACTGCACAATGCAGACCATGTTTTCATAATAACATCGTCAGTGGCTTTTAAGGATCCTTGTTTCAATGACAGCTTAGACTTTCGAGGTTTTTTTTTATTTTTTTTTATTACAGTCCTACATTTTATCCTACCAGCCGAGCCCAGCAGCAGTACTTGGTGCTAGACATTGAACCTACAAGCTTCTGATCAGCACTCCCAACACCTTGACCATTGAGCTACCACTTCCCCGCCAGCTTTTAGCTAATAGTCGTAATTAGCTGTGTTCTGAAATGTATAATGTATGTAAGTCATGGTGAGAAAAGGATTGTCCTCCATAACAGTTCAGGAAATGTGCAGTATGAGAGGCTGCAATATTTAGTCCTATTTTATCCTGCCTGTGGTTCCAGAATCATACCTAAAGATAGGGTTAGCTGGATTTTCCCCGACGATATACAAGCGTATTAGTTAAGCGCGTTTGCAACCCGATTATTATGCGAAAAACAAACAAAATTGTAACTCTAACAGTTGCGGGTTTTGACTTTCACCATTTACTGCTATTTTCTCCACTTGATTGTGCTATGCTAAGTTAGTCCCAGGTATCCATGCATGTTTGCATGGTATTATGTAATGGACAGGGTATTTTCCCACGTAACTCTCAGTATTCCCAGCACAGACCAGATCCATCATGATCCCGACCAGGGTGGAGCATCTTCCCAAAAAAGGAATTTTTATTTGTGTTTAGACTTTTAGATTTCACTGTACACGGACTTGGTATGCCGTGCATGCAGGCCAGTGCAGAACCGCAGCCGGAACTCTATTTCTACATTAAAGAGAATTCACTGAATGTAAATTGAGTACGCTGACTCAGCAGACTGACACCGAAAGAGATCTCCGACCAAAATAAAAGGGAATGAAACATTGGTTTTCTCACCGCAGGAAGAAAATGACAAAGAATAGCTACAACCTGAGAATCCTTATGAAGAAAATTCCCCTGACGTGTGTGTATTATTATTATTATTATTATTATTATTATTATTTATTAGAATATTTTCTTGATTTTTCTGCTGAGACATTCTATGTCTCATAATCTGCCAATTATCAGGAACGCTAAAAATATAATGACTTGTTTTTTTTTCTTTTCTCGATAAACTCTGTAAAGGTGTCAGTTTTTGAAGTTCCTAGGTGGAAAAAAACACTTGGAAACAACAAGTAGTTAAGAGCTGCTGAATCCGTGGGCTGTGGTTTAACGGGCTAATTAGGTTTCATTGTGCAGCGTTAAAACGCAATTCTAGTGCAAATTCTATAAACGAGCTGCAATTATTTTACCACCTGAGAACATCTGGAACTCTTAATAAGCAGTTTTTTATGACTTAACTGTCATCACATCTGCAGTCTGTGTTTAGATACTATGTATGTGTTGATAAGGTAAATAAAATGTTCGATGTTGTGCCGCACGTAGGTGTGTGTGTGTGTGTGTGCGCGCGCCAGGACTGTGCCTACACTTTTTGAGCTGCCAGAATGTCACTGTTGTGACCCAAAGGGGGAGATGATTCATGGCACACTAGAAGATTGGCACTGCAAAAAGGTGGACAGATTGTGGCATTAAACATCTGGACTCTGTAGTTAGCAGCACGTCAGCTCTGAACTAGCATGCTCGATCACAGCACACCCACCAGGACAGTTTCTCTGTGAGGACAATGTCTCTGTGAGGTCACGTATGCTGATGACTGAAATGTGTTTGTTTATACTCACAGCTGGTAGAGTTATACTGGAATAAAATCTTGCCTTTACTGTGAGATTAATGCTGAAACACTAAAAGAACGTTAGAGGATTCGCCTTTCTTTCTTTCTTTTTTTTTTTTTCCATGTAGATTTGCTCAGCAGCTGCGCATTCATGCAATCAGTCGATCCTGTGGCAGCAAAACAAAGGAGAAAATCTGTAATGGGATTAGAGTTTGACATGTTTGTGCTTAGTAAATTCTGGTACTAGCACGTTGACTGACTGTGTTCTTATTGTTCCCACAGAACATAAGATGATGTAATAGAGGAATTGGAAGCATCACAACTGTGGATTTAAACTAAAAGCGGATAAATAATCCTGATGTAACGATCCTGGCCTCCCACCACCAGAGGTCGCCCCCACTTATGAGCTAGCTGGAAAATAAACACGTTGCAAAGTACTGTTTGCTAGTCGACTTTACCGAGCGTACTCATGTTCCTGTTATCGTTTATGTCTGCCTGAGTTACTGAACTCTGCCCTGCTTTTGGGTTACGCTTTTGGCTTACTGTTTTGGATGTGCCTGCTTCATTAGCTGCTGACTTTAGAGTTCCGAACTTTGGTTACTGTGAAACCATTTAATAAAGTCGTTCTCTACAACATTGGATCCCTGTCTGACATCATCATCCTCACACATCAATACCAGAAACATTACTTAGTGAAATAGAAACTAATTACATAAGAATGCATGATTTTATTTATATTATATACCTGGTAGGGAATGGCAGCTCGGTGGTGTTAGACTGGTACCGCCGAGCTGCCACTGTTGGGCCCCTGAGCAAGGCCCTTACTTCCAGTTGGTCAGTTGGATTGAAAAAAAATAAGATGAATGTAAAACAAATGCCAGAAATGTCCAATTTACAGGCAGTGGTAATGTACGTCAAAAAAGATCTATAGTGAGACTCTTAATTATATGTGCGGCTTTAAAAACTGTTTCTCATTTCGATTGTTGATTTTATATAGAATTGATTGTACAGGATGAGGAAGAGAAAACATTTGACAGATATTTTTAGATTATCATGTCCCTGAAAGAAAATCAGTCCGCTTAAGCGCCATAACCCGTTAATTAGCAAGACGAGTCATTTTTTGAATTGCGGCGGCTTTTTCCGGTTTCCTCCCTCGATCGTTTCTTTTCTAAGTAAACAACTGATTTATTGGGTTATTGGCTGGCTGACATTATTGAACAATGGCTTAATGAGGCAGACAGTTTTTGATAGCTGTGTGTGCAGAAAATTGTTGTTTATAAATTACGAAAGGAAGACCATTTTCTCACTAGCCCACTAGCACTTCCCTGAGAAACTCATCTATAACCGTCCGTCTGTCCTTGCCTGTGAAAGTCCCTTAAGGGCCTCACACAAATGTCACTTTCATTTCAGCAGCCTACACACACACACACACAAAACGACCAGCTCTCACACACTCACACACCTAGGGGGTTAGTAAGGATATGATACAAAAGATGCCTACGGATATCTCCTTCATGATAAGGCAGCATCAAGGTTATATGTCCACGCTTCAGAGGACTTTGTCGTAAATCATTGTGAAATTGCTATGATGGCTGTTCACAGAGGCGCCCTTCTTTGTCTCTGTGTGTGTGTGTGTGTGTGTGTGTCATAAATAACCAACCAACCTGACCATTTCATCCATTATCAGGGCTCGTGTGTTTTAGACATCTCTCCTCATTAGCCTCCATCTCTCTTTGTCTCAATCTTTTCATCAGTGTGTGTTTCCTCAGTGTCTCCTTTTATGAAGACATGCTTTTGTCAAACGTTACACAGTTAAGATTGATGATATGGATAAAACCCAAAAATGTGAAGGAAGAAAAATTTCAGGTGGAGTATGGAATTTAATTTCTGAAATGTCCTTGTTCTTGCTGCGGTCCATGTTAGCACCATGTGAACACACAAACACACACACACACACACGCACACTTACTTGTCTTTGTTTTACAGCAGGCCACAGCGAGTAACACTAGCAGCATGTGTGATTGGGTCCCAGTGTTGGTGCCATGGTGTGTGTGTGTGTGTGTTTCACATGGAGCTAGCATGGACTGAGGCAATGACAAGACGATCACATTGCACATGTCAAATATAAATTGCTTTGACCTTTTCCCTCTTGGACTCGTGGCTCTGTGTCAGCAAGGGGGCATTTTTAATATGAACCAAAAATAGTGCAAAAGTCTGCAAAATATTAGCAGGAGCTGGAAAAATATAAGGTGCGACTTGCCCTTAAACTCATACGCCATGTATAAAGTTCACCTTGAACTATAAAATGTAGTGCAGCATCAGCTAAAAGACTGAACACTAAATACAGCAATAAACCTAATGAGAGAAAAATGAAAGAAATGGAAGTTGTGCTTATCTGGCGAATACACAACCAATTAGAAATAGTGACCACAATAAAATAAGAGAAAAAAACAAAACAAAAACAATTTATTGATGGGCTGCGTGTCCAAACGGGTGGAAAGCACTTGTCGAAATGAAAGGCCATTTATTATGTATCTATACAGATCTATATTCTTTTCTTCTCTTCTTATGAAAAATGCTTATCTTTGATACCCAGTGATATTTTGCAGAAATGAAGCCGCGTTTTTGAATTCCATCGATTTAAGTGCTGGAAAGCCCGATGCCAAGCTTCATGTTTAAAGGCTGCAGGAGAAGCCTTGAAAAACCAAGTGTCCAATGTCCAAATGGCCTGTAATTTAGGAAATTGCAAGCTTTAAAGCCTCTTGCATGGCTGCGAAGAATTTTATTTATTTTTATTTATTTTTTTTTTTGATCCAGAATATTTTTGTGTGTTCGGCTATTCAGGGTTCTGTTCAGGGGAAATTATACCAATTTTCAATCTCAGCCTTCAAATGAGTCGAAAAAAATGATTTAATATTTCATCATATACCAGTCAAAACTGTACAAATAGAAATGGTGGTGAATTAAAAAAAGAAATTTGGGGGCAGGAGCAGCAGAGCGATTTAAGAACAGACCCGAAGTTTGTCTTTTGAATCGACTAAAAGCTGGAATGTAGAAAATGTTTAACTGCAGGACCGGCTTGGAGGACTGAGTGTTTCGGTGGTGAAATATTGCTTGCTAGAAATTGTCTTTCAGCTTTAACCGTTAGAATGTATTACAATTTTTGTTACCGGAATCGTTTATTCAATCATTCTTTTAGGTTAATATCGTTCCACGTAATGTTTGCAGTCTGGTGGTGTTTTAATTTTTCCTCCAGCTTGTCACGTCCCACTTGTCATGTCACACTGTTTCCTACCAGTCCGGTCACGTGAAATGACTTTTGCGCTTTGAGAAATGCTGTTTTATTGTTTGTCGTTGTAAAGTGTAGTATTGCTGTATTATAACTTATAAAACCACCCATAAAAAAAGGAAGAGTGTGCATCATAGTGCATTTTACCCAGTGAACGGCTGTTAGTGACCATCGCTCAAGTTTAGCTTTTTAAAATCTAGCGAATGTTCCTTTCTCTCCCAGGCCTGTGTCCGAAAACCGAAGCATGCTTTCTTTTGCGCTATTATTTTTATTAGGTACAGAGCGTACACACTCTCTTGTGAGTGCAACAAGATTCCTTTTTCCCGGCTTATTATTTGCCATGGGTTGCCATGCCAACATAACGTCCTGCAAAAATCTAGGGAAGATGGATTTGTGAGGAGTGATTGGGCTGTGAAGAAGGTTTGCCTACAAGGCCATAACTAGAATTGGCAGCATTGTGTAAAAATCTCCTTCTCTCTCTCCTGCATGGGCCCCTAGAACCGTTCCAACTTTCCCCTCTCAGCAGCACCTCTGTATATAATACAAGTAAGTCCTTTGCTGTAAATGTTTTGGATTTCAGTCTTCGTTCGATCAATATGGGAAAAAGAGCTCGCCTTTCATGAGCTTACTCGAGGTTGAGGTAAATGACGTAAGCCTTTCGAGAGACTGGTGTCTCATTTGAGGCACCTCACAACCAGTCATCTATGGGACCCTGATCAGGATAAAGTGTTTACTGAAAAAATAAGTGCTAATCGGATTAATGAAAATGCTCAGCAAAGTCAGTTAGATCAGCCAAACATTTCACTTCACAGAAGGAGCCAACTTGTGTTTCCTTTAACAGTCCATAACGCCTTGACAAGAAAGTCTGGAACAAGCCAACAAGTCTTAAACTTTTACTCAAAGTCTCATAAAGCTTTGACACAAATGTACTCGTAGTCTTCGGTGGCCATCTGGTTCAAACGCCTCGCTATGAATCCATCCAAGTCTTGCTATGCCTGACACTGTATTTATCAGCCGCGATTACTGCCATGGCCTTATACAATATTCATGCAATAGAGCAGACAGACCGCGATGCTCTCTCTCTCTCTCTCTCTCTCTCTCTCTCTCTCTCTGCGTCTCGTGTTGCAGGCAGTAATTGAAATTTCTGAGGTGAAACGTGTTTAATAATAGAATTAATTTCCCATGAAAAGAGTTCAGAATGACAGTCAGACGGAAAAAATGCTCCCTAGACTATGCGAGGATTAGGAAGAAGACAGAAATGTAAAGACTTTTGTGTTTTCTTTCTTCCCCCTTGCGTTCGGTTTTATTTGTTCTTTGGTTAGTTAATGTTTTATAGTGGAATTCGCCATAAAAGGGCCGGAAGTCCGGACGGACTATAAGTGAACCATTTCCTTTCTTTTAACTTTTATTGTGTTGGCCTGTCTGCTAGGGAATGCTTTGCTCACTCTGGGAGTTTAGTGCGGCTTTGTAGACGGTGCGTTAATACAACAGAATTTTCTGAGAGTTCATCACCTGCTTGATCTCATCTCTTCAAAAAAAAAAAAACACGATGGAGGCTTTCCCTCACCTTCACTCTCTTGTTGCACTCTCTAGATTAAGATCCCTCACGCACCAGCCAAACCCATGAGAACGCTTCAAAGACTGTAATACTAACTGTGGATACTAACCCCAGGATCTTCTTTTACTTTGTTCCTATCACACATTGTCATTCGTCTCAGCAGCCGCAGAACTGAATCCGATCTCCTAGTAACCTGTGAACTCCTGTTCACCAGCTGGCCTTGTGATGAGAGACATCGAAAGGTGAAACCTTATCTGATGAAGGATGGCTAGCTAATTTTATCACCCGTAATCATATGTAATATTTCTTGCCTTGACCTGCGTTATAGGAGCACGTGGAAATTTGAGCGTCTACTCTGCGCAAATCTGGTGCTTTATCGGTTTTCATTTTATAGTCATACTTGTCCTCTTCAATTGTGTCATTACGGTGAGACGCTTCCTCGTCGGAAGTGTGTGAAGTGTTATCCTGAAAAAATCCCGTAGCATTGGCAAAATTTGATCAAATTTAATGCAGATTTTATCATTGTGTTAAAAGTTTGCTTTACAGAAAGAGCTGAAGCGTGTGACATTTCTCAAACATTAGCCAACACGTATACTGTAAGCACAGTGGAACAATGGCTGTGCTAATAGCAGCAATAATACATAATCATGTACTACTAATGGAATTCTCTCTGAGAAAAGGGCCAAAGAATTATTATAATGAAGTAATGTTCTAACACATATTTTGTAGCTGGTATTTATTCATAACACCTTTATTTAACCTCATTTACAAGTGAAATAAAATGGAAGCTTTGCACAGGAACCCATTAGTACTTTACTACCTATTGCTTACTACCATTATTGAATTAATGAAGAAACCTGAATGCAAAAATTCCATGGGAAAATCATTGTTGGTGGTGTTGCGGTTTGTTTTGTTTTTTCCTCCCACATTTTTCTCCAAATTTGGTCTTGGCCAGTTTCCACACACAATTGAATTTTTACCAATCATACAACATCTACCAACTGTTGTTTGTGAGGATGAGGGTTAACACATGCTTCCTTGGAGACATGCACAGCCAGCCAGTCACATCTTTCTGAACTGCTGCTCATGCTGTGTCACAGGGCAGCATAATAGATTCTAAAGAGAGAGTGTTTATGCCATCCCTCCCGGCTAGGGAGCAAGGCCAGATTCACTCTCTTGCACTCTTGTCTCCTGGATGGCTGGGGTATCATCCCATCATCATCAGCAGATGACAAACATTATAAAACATTTATAATGTTATATATGATTCTCTCTCTCTCCTCTCTCCTCTCTCTCTCTCTCTATATATATATATATATATATATATATATATATATATATATATATATATATATATATATATATATATAGATAGATAGCTTTTTTTTTTTTTCTTAATCAGGCCTTGAGTGCTGACCACTAGCATAAAAAAATTCTTGTAATAAAACCAGAAATAGGTGTCTGAGTGAAAGCCTCAGTACCCAACCACCAAAGCTAATAATCAAATTCACTTGACCTTTCGAAACAGTTAATTCTGAGCAGCTTTTTCCTCCTGTGTGAGTGCCTGCAATGAATAGAGTGCAAATTAAAGAGCATCAGCATCCTGCCAAGAAAAAGGAGCACAGCCTATGACGGCTCTCAGCACAGCGTGATTTCTGAACAGGAGAGGATTCTGGGAGGAGAGGGAGGGAGTTGAGTGGCTGATGGGGGGGAGAAAAGGAAAGAATAAGAAAACTTGAGAGCGTCTGCTTCTAATCACGTTCACACTTTAACTAGTTTCGAAAGCAAACGAAGGAAGCCTTTTTGCTGCCTTTTGTTTGCCCACCACCTGTTATTCATCGCTGATGGCTCATCTAACGTTGCAGCATGGTTAAGCGAGCAGCAGAGAAGAATAGGTTCCAGCTGGGCAATGTGTTCACAGCACTCTGATCCTGTGCAGATATTAGTTTAATGAAATGTGTGCAGATTGTAATTGTGGTAATGGACAGGTCGTTCCCTTGAGGAAGCCGGCAAGAAAAGCAGAGGTGCCCATTAAGAAAAAAACAAGCAGTAGAGTGTAAAGAGGAGTGTGTGTGTGTTTGGGATGATGTGCGTAAAAGAAAGCTGGTACAAGAATAAATATATAATGCTAATGTAGAGCATCTTGAAGGAATCTGCCAACACACCTAGCAGATGAATCATCCGACCGGCTTCACACATGCAAGCCACATGTCCAATCGAGTAGATTTCCTTTCTCTATAAAATTCATTCAATCTTTTGCCTTTGAATATGAGCATTTTACAATCCTTACAATTGAATGTTTTCCCAATGTTTTTTAAAGCATAGACGTATCAGGTGTTCGACGCTCCTCATGGAGGAGTAATAAAAACCGGATCCGCTCCTTCTGTCTTTTTACAGCAACCAGTAAATGCCATCATTTATTTTCCTGCGTTAAAAAAAATCCTAATCTCGACAGACTCTCCACATGGAAGATGCTTGGTTTTCTCCTCCACACAGAATTCTCTCACTCCAGTTCAGTCAAGGCACTATGTATAATTTTTAAAGTGGAAAAAAAAAAGCAGCAGGATTCGGTAGTAACCGAGGCTGGCTTGAAGTGCAACGGTGCAAAAAGGGGTGGAAAAAGAGGGAACGAGGGCGCAGGGAACAAGAGGGCGAACTCGGTCGCATCCTAATGCACCGTGATTGCATCTCCTCCTAAAATGTCAAGTGCATTTCCATTTAAAGTGCTTGGCTAAACACCCATGAAGGTTTGTGCACGCGCACACAAACCTGGGTCTCAATGCATAAAAGCATTATTAGGAAGTCTCTTAAGTCCCCCGTGGCCATGAGCAAGTGAGCTCTCCTCTCCTGGTGAACAGCCCCTATAAGGTGTCGGGAGAGGTTGCCACCCCCAGAACCCCTGTTGACTGAAAGCAAATAATTCAAAGCATGAAATATAAAATGACTGAGTGGTGAGGGGTGGCGCTCTCTCGAACCGAGAGGAATCATCCGTGCTCATTTTACCACCGGAGAAAAAAAGAACATGTGTTTTAACACCATCGAGTGACGGCGGGTTTTTTGATGAAAAAAATAAATAAATAGAAAATGTGTAAATGAAAACATGCTGTTGGAGTTACGGTGGCTTAAAACAACTGCATTTAGAGCAATTAGTAATGCATAAAATCAAGCACCCAGGGCTTAGATCGCACACGCCCGGAATGCAGAAAAGGACCTCTCGGGCCATTCGTCACCCGAAAACGTCCTTCCACCTTCCCTTCTGCGGCCCGTAAACAACATAAATAACGTGCCATATGGACACATCATAATAGAGATTTATTCAGTGACACAATTCAGTCATGCATCAGCATCCTCATTTGATTCGTTCCATTTAATTAGTTTGTGCGTGTAGGAAAATGTCGGGTGTAATGAAAAGGTAAATAAGAGCACGCAGGTGCTATAAATAAGGCAGGAAGGGCTAAACAATGACAGGAGTTTAATGTTCAATTAGGTTAAAAGGGTCTGGGAAACAATGACAGGATGGCAACGGTCTGAGCACGTCGCTCGATGAGGCCCTGAGCGCCATTGATTAAAAGCTAAACGGATCCATTACTAGCGTCAAGACATTGCTTATCAACAGCTCTGTCCATCTTAATCACCATCTCCCTCACCTGTCTGCTGCATTTCTGAGAAACACCCAGCACAGCAGTGCAGCTTTAACGCACTCTGATGTCTTTCAATTTTGTAGGCTTTAAAAGTAAATAATGTGGTGGTATTGGACCTTTGGATGAAGTTACTGATCCGTGTCGAACAACTTCCTGCTCTGCTTCTGTAGTTGTAACTGACGCATACGGCCGTCGTCTCAGAAGCGGCATATTTGCTTTTTATTCTTTTTTTTTTTTAAGTATTGCAATAATTATTGTATTGCAATATATTGTTTTTTATTGTATCGTGATTCACGTATCGCATTGTGGGCTTTTGCCGATACGTAGCCTGTTTTTGTGATTGGTTCACTGGTTTTGTGTCTTTTGTCTTTTATTTATGCATTAATGTTCAACACTTTTTGTTGTATATTTGACTGGTTTTGTTTTTATGTGACGAATGCTTCACATGCGTCACCTGTGTGTAACAGCACTAATCTTCGTGTTAGCGCTCTAGCATGAAAGTACCTAGTATCTCCTTGCGTTTTGTGTAACAGCATGTCCTCATTCAGTTATCTTTACTGTCCAACTTTGCATGTCTTTGTTTTGACCCTCATTATGGACTATTGAATGCGATTCTTGGATTTGCCCCAGTAAATTCTCTCTTGTCAGTCACCTTTCCTATTAATTTTGCATGAGATTGACTGCATTCAGAAATATCTCTGCTTGTATTACATTTTGTGCCTGTTGTACCACACATTTTCATCAATAGCTTGACCTCCAAGACAGTTTTCCTCCCGAGCAGCAAGTTCTGTCTTTTTAGCCCGCTATGATCACATCTGGGGAAAAAAAAAAATAAGACGACGAAGTGGCTATTAGCATGTGGGTACATCCCGTCAACAGCCACAGTCCACTGATCAGGAGGGTCATGCTTGAAGCAGCTTGTATTGCGCACATGTCCCTCACTGTGTTGATGGGAGAAGAAAATTTCATGTCCAAGTCTCTCTGCCCCCTTTCCTCCGGCTCTGTCGATCTCCTTTGTGCCCCTGCTGAGTGATCGCTGCCTCCCTGGTGCGGTCTGTCAACACCTCCTGTTAATGAATTGGCTGCCTGCACTTTTCCGACGAGAGCTCCGAGGAAGTGGACAGCATTTCCCAGCAGCTCCACAAAGGTGTCCAGAGCTTCCGCTGGGAGAGAGCGATTGAGCTGTGGGGTCCCTATGATGAGGAAGCTGATGGCGCATGTTGTGTTAACACATACTGTGCAACATCTGCTTCAGCCCTGAGGGTAGCCTGCAAGTTGATTGGAAAAATTCTGTCAGAAGTTGAGTTCAAAATCTCGGTCCACTTCCCAGCAATTATCTTACTTGTCGATTTTCATCTTTTTTTATTAACCACAACCGGTAAAGTGCGAGAGAGAGACTGGTGTTTGTCAGGTTCTAATAGTACTAGAATCTAGAAACTAGATAAAGGTTACACTGTTAGAAACCTGTTGTAATGCTGTTACCATTCGAATGAAATATATATGCCATAGTGTGAATACTGTTAGTACACTCCATATCCTGGGGGACTGGGATACCTTTAAAACTATATCCCCACCTCATGCCTAGGGTTCCCCAGCTAGAGCCTGAAGAAAGCAGTTACTGAGGATGATTTACTGCAAGAATGAAAGTGTAACAAGGGAGACGCAAATCCAGAGGCAAACAGGGGTAATGGTTGGTGTAGAAACAGAAAGCGAATAACCAAACCTACAGCTTGAATTAAATATGACAAACAGTATTGCACTGAACATGCCATTGATGGGGCATTTTCAACACCCTATACACCCATGTTTAATTTATATTAACTATTACCATACATTTGTTCAAAATACCAGTCAAAAATCTCAATGCTAAAGCTAAACCTCTCTTTAATGGTGTCGGTATAAAAAAAAAAAAATGGAACTCAGTTGATACTTTGAAGATGTTGTGTTTATTAACCCACCACTTCATTAACCTTTTGGTTCTACCTTTAGAAATCTGTGTGTAGTCACAGTTCCTCAAATTATAGCCCAGCAGAACCCCGTGCTGGTGAATTAAGTTATCTCAGTGACTTTAAAAAGGAAATGCTCTGACCATGACTTGACATGATTGAGGTCAAGGATACAAGCTGACTGAGCGTTCTCCTCCTTTTGTAAGCAAGAAGTTCTACTAGTCTGAGCCAGATCTCAGCCTCAGATGTCACGCCTACGTTCTCCTGCCTGAACGTCTAATGCATATTTCACACTTAGCTGAAACACTTCAGAAGCTTAGAAATTGTCAAAATCCGGGTGTGTGTCACGTTGTTTAACCTTGGGCCTAAAACAACTCACAACCTTCTGATTAAAGAAGTAAGATGCGTTTACATCGGGGACAATGATTTATTAAGTTTTAGCAATTGTGAGTGATTTCCTGGTTGCGAATCGGTCCCTAAACATGACTCGTCATACATTAAAACATTGTTGATTGCTTTACCTGTCAGTCATTCGTATTCTTGGGTGGGCTTTTAGCATTTCAAAGCGGCCAAGGTTCCCAAACCATAGGCCTGGCTATGCGAGACTAGGTGGAGGCCAGAGTCCAAACCAGTTTTGAAGGGATTCCAGACACCGAAATGCGACACTGGGATAAAACATAATTCCCCGGGGTGGATTAGTCGATCTGGGATCCTGGGAAGCCAGAAGTTGTTGGCAAAAACTGAGATAGCAGATGCATCTGTAACCTCGAATAAAAATGATTTGGAAGATGAAGATCGTTGTGAAGTTTGAATGGCAAAAGCCTTCTGTGGTCTGGAGTTTGACTACAAAAGAGACATGCAGTCACAGAAGCACATCGTCCCTTATTCTCCTACATCAAACTCGATGTTGGACAGTTACTGATGTCTGTTAGCCCATGTATACAAAATCGGACTGAAGGCATGTTCAGCTGCCTTGTGTTACTTAAAAAGAGCGGTTCAGCTTCATATGTCAGAAAATGAAGCATATATTAGCCTTGGCTGTTGGATCTCGTTAGATATCGTGTAAAAGAGGGAAACTAAGCTGGCTGGTGCTTGGGAGTGTGTTTGGTTAAAAATAAAAGAACGACACACAACATCCTTCTTTTCTTTGTGGCTTTTTTTTTTACTTTTTGGAGAAACCTAACTGAAGTTGGCTTTCGTTATATCCATCTTCTGCTCATAAGCCTAGAATTAGACATGAGCTATAATGCTTAGAGGCTCCACCTAAAAATAACAAGGCAGGATTTTATGGATGAAGCGGTTTTTATCTGTGGCACTTTACAAAGTTAAGATTATGCCTTCGACCGTGTAATGGCTCCTGGATTCTTCTAAGTGCACTGCCTGTTCTTACTGTACATCCAGCAGCCTCACATGCTTCCTGTTATAGAATGCAGCAGGTGATATCTAATGGGAACCGAGGCGGTGAATTACATTTCCGAAAATATCTACAATCATCATTAATTTTGTCTTGTCGGAACATGAGTCCTTGGCACAAAATGAAATAACTCTGTGCTAAAATTAGCCTGATGATGATGATGTCTCATTATTAAAACAGAAGAGTGTCTCATGCAATGCCGTGATAGTCCCTTCAAAAGCAAATCTTCACGCGTCCTGGCACCAGGAGAGGTGAAGAGTCCTCTAATCGTAATAATCTAGTAATTAAGCCACATATCCCATAGGATGCTTACTAAACAGTGCTTCATTAAACGAGCAACCTGTGCTGGAACGCAGAGGATCAGTGCACAGATGCACGTCTACTTTTTCCTTCTGATTACTCATAATAGCTATTAAAGTTGCTGAGGGACCTACAGTATTTTTTAAATGCACAGTCAGTTAATGACTCTTTGTATAACAGACTTGTAGATTGCTTAAAATTATTTGTTAATAGTCGTGAAGGCTGCGGTGTGAAGAGAGAACGTTGAATTAGTAAAGCGCTTCTGCTGCCTTAATTACCACTCTTGCTTTATTCAGATCCGCTCAGACAACAGACCACTTCATAAAGTCTGGAAATGGTATTGCACAAATACTGGCGTAGGCGCACCTTTTTGACTCGATTATTTAAGATGGCAGAGGTTATTGAAGAATCTTCCAGAAACCTCTGAAAAACATCATTTATACATGTAGAATTATTCACCGGAATAATTCCTGAGTGGACATGTAGTGGCAAACTGATTCCCATTCCCTTTTCTATAATTTATCTGAACACAAACCTGTGAGCTGTGACTCACAGACTGTTAATCAGGCCTGACGATCAGACATGAAAGATGTTTTTAGTTCTGCTGCAGGAATGGAAAAAAGTAACTTGGGGATAGGAAGCGACTTTAAGGCCTGCTGATGCTCCATAGGGGATATCGAGCATTTCGGATGGAGAAACGGCTGATTTAAGGACGGCGGGTTGGCTGGTGGATTTGGGGGGGGGGGGTTAATTACTCGGGTAAGCCTGAGGGTGAGTGTGAAATGCCTGCGGACGCAGGAGCGGCAGGGGACGGATGACCCCGAGGTAGCGCCGCCCTGCTTACAGAGTCAGAAAATTTGATTGCTTTTTTTTTTTTTTGAATTTCATTGTAAATGTTCTCTATTTTAGCTCTGGGACATGGAGTCACCCAGAACACATTAGAATAAGTGCATGTTTCTGAAGTGGTTTTAGCGAGGAAAAGCGGAAGAACTGCTTCTTGTTGTGAAGAAGACAGAAAATAACATTAAAAATAACAGTAAAAGGGCTATTAGGGAGGTATAAAAGAAACTGGATGTGTGCGTGTGTTTGTATTAAATTCACACACACAGATTTTCTACAATCTGTTTGGTATAACATGCGAGTTTGAGGGTTTTGCATGGCTGATTGTCATAAAGATTGCTTATAAAACAAAAACATTGATATGATCCATTTATCCAGATTAATCCAACACAGGGATTCATGGAAACTGTGGTGACTCTGGGTACAAGGTGTGGGCCCTTAACCCCCAAATGCACTGAATGTAAATGCAGATACTTTCGATTCCTACTTGATTGTTTACAGCTGTAAAATCAGCAATGATTTATTTATTTCCTAATATCTGGTTTCAAGATTCTTTTAATATTTGAATCCTAATTAAAGGTGGGTTTGTTTGTTTTTTAATGTCATCTCAGGACATTTCTTTGCTTCTGTTGCCCCTGACTTACTCAACAGGGATCTAAATGTAGTATTGCTCTGTGACAGTGTCTAAAAGCATACCACCGATAAATATTTCATCAAAATGACTCCGGAGGTGATGTTTTGGTACAGCTGCTACACTGTGTCTCCTTGCTATATTTAGTAAACACACTGGAATCACAAAGATACCGAGACCACAAAAATAACACGAACATATAAGCTGGACGTAATTAAAGTTCCAGTACTTTTAACGGTGGTCTGTTAAACACCCAAAATAATCTCAACCCTTTATATGTTCACCTTCCACTGCTGAATTTAAACACAAGGTTTGTCAATGTGTTCCTACAGTAGTTGATGTTCCTTAAACATCCTAAATAGCTGGAAGAACATTTAGTTAGAAGTCCAAAAAAGGGTGCACTGCAACAAGCAAACAAAAAAAAAAAAAGAAAAGAAAAGAACACATCAGCCGTATAGCCTCCCCTGCAGTGAGAACATTGACACCCGGCACTTTAACAAGCCGAGCTCGCCTTGCACTGACCTCACAAGTCTGTCAGCTTCTTCAGGATTTAAGCATCACTCACTCAGGCTAATGCAGAGAAAGTACAGCGGACAGCGTTCCATCTGCTGTAATCTAAAATAGCTGATTAAGATGGAAAGCTGACAGCAAGGGCGCCCCGCTCTCGGACGACTTATGATTAAATAAAAGTAAACAAGAAAAACAGAAAGAGAGTCGTGCAGAAGCTTTTAAGCACTCGCAACCTTTGTAGTGATTAGCAGGAATGATGGAGGCTCAGCTCTCTGCAAACATTTCGACATCGGCCAGTTCATTAGGAATGACTGTGTACCTGCATGGCCGTTGATTCGACCAGTAAGCCAGCGGCCCCGCTAATAGGGGAAAGAGTCTAAGGGCCCCCAGAGTGCTGTTTTATAAGTAGTAACCAAACTGGCAGTAATGTAATAGTACGTTTGGTGCAGAATGGGTGTGGTATTGGGCTTAAACTCTTTATTTTATAGAGCCTGAAATTGCTAAAGACGCAAACGCGTGAAAAACGGTCAAAAATTTTCATCGAAATGCGGCTGTTAAAACACTAAAAAAGTTTAAACACACAAAAACATTGGCATTTACTGTAGCGGCTCATAGCAAAAATGCTTTATTAATGAAAGATGGGTCAGTGAAGAACGTCTAGTCTGCGGATTTCTGGGCAACAGTACCATAAATAACCAGTCTTTCCTGTAACTGTGAAACTCATTACAGAATAAACATTGAGGTAGAAGATGAGAAATCAGTGAGTGTTTTCTCTTTTTATTTCATTCTTCAGCGTTGTATCGTTTTTTTGTAATTTTTTTTTTTTTTTTTTTGGTCCACATCCTCGTAATTGAGCCGAAAAGCATAAATCACTTACAGTGAGGTGTAAATTAGTAGCGCATTAAGGTGACCTTTCCAAGGCTCAGTTCAGGTCAAACAGGGTAAAAAAAAAAAAAGCAATTGTTCTTATAAAAAAATAAAACAAATCCAGAGTTGGCATGAAAGGTGCTAAAAAAAAAACAAAAACAGCTTCATTCAGCCATTACTCTTCCAGAATTGCCTTCGTCCTGTTGGAGCAGTGTACCTCTATGTTCTGGAACTGATTTCGGGCTAATACTCATGCCTCAGTTTATTTCCTGCCCTTTCAGTTGCCCTCACACACCTGCCACATGCGCAAGTCTGTCAAAAAAGAAAGAGGAAGACGGTTTGACATCACAGATAGAAACATTACGCAATTCATCTGAGGACAGACAAAGTCTAGACAGATTTAGTTGGACAAAGTCTGCTTCTATCACTCATCCACCGGATTATAACAATGTGGTGAATTTTAATACATCAGCAGAAAGACTGAGGGTTTTTTCTGTAAGACAAGTGCCCCTGCTGTAAATAAAAGCGCAGAACACTGCATAATGAAGGAAGAAAAACAAGACACATTGGGTTTTTTGGGTTTTTTTGTTAAATTGAGTATAATGAGAAGTGGGTTTACAGCAGTGCTGCTGAATTCTTCATTCTGATTGGTCAGCTCTGACAGCAGTGCTGGCTGAAATAGAAGCTACTGGTTTTATAGTAAAGCGCGTTTTCTCATTTTATCAGTGATTTCTGTAGGTACACCCCAATCCCACTGCTTTGCGCTGTGAAAACTCGACATACAAATAGGAAAATATTTGTCTGGAATATATCTGGAAATCGAACCCACAACCTTCGGGTTGGTAAACCAACACCTTAACCATGAGCCACCATTCCCCCTCTTCACCTAATTACCTCCAGCTAACACCAGTGATGGGAATAAGGGTGTTATGTAAATACTTTTACTTACTAGCTTTATACCATCAGTAAAGAGTAGTTAAATGAATTACTGTTTTGCGGTTACGATGGCCAGTACCGTTACTTACAAAAAATGTGCTATTACTATAATTGAGCTGACGGAATTAGTTTTTATCCGTGTAGACCCTTTCTCATCCATAAGACCTCAGAAGATTGTTTTACTGGTGTGTGTGTGTGTGTGTGTGGGGTGGGATGCTTAACTGATGATGATTGGTATATGTATGTTGGGGTGGAAGATACACACATAACCCCACTAGAGGTGGGAATCTCGATTCTGATTCGGAAGTCTGCAGTGCGATTATTGATGCATCTTTTGTTTTACTACAGATTTTCTTTTTTCCTACTGTCGGACTATTAAAGCATCTATATCTGTAAAGAACCATAATAAATTCATTAGCAAGCGATTTGGCAAGTACTAACATTTGCCTATCGCAACACTCACTCACTTCTGTATACAAGTCATCTCCCTTATGGGATAGTGTCCATACAGGAGGGGTAGTAGTGCTTCAAGTAAATGTAAAAACACCTTGTTTTCCTTGAATAGTTAAATAGTATATAACTAGTTCCATCATCATCATCATCATCATCACGCTATCAGTTAATACTGAAAAATAGAAAATTGGGTTTTGACATTTGTGAATTGATTCAGTGATTCAGAATCATCCACATCGTGATGCATCTAAGAATCAAATTTTTTTTTCCACCCCTAGTGTTAACACACAAGGATGCACGTCAAATACGAAATACGCCTGAAATCATACAGTACGCACTACTTAAGTATGTACAATATGTACTTCCCTGAACGTTGAAAGTATGCGCTATATAGTTTGGTTACAGGTAGTATAAATAACAATAAATGTACTATAGGAGTCAGTGTCGGTGATGGCAAATCCAACAATACTTAAATAAGTATAAACAATACTTTTCTTTTCTACTTTTCAATTCACTGACGTTTGAATATTTTTTTTTACACTCGGTAGTTACTTTCCCTTGTAGTTTCTTACTTTTAAAATGATGTAACTCGGTTACGATTTCTGAGAAGTAAGAATAACTAATAACTTTTTTTTTTAAAGTAGCACAACTGGCTAACCCCAAGCGGATCAATGTCGACGCGCTCAATCCTGAGGCAGTGACACTATTTTCCGGCCTGGCAGATGAGGAAAAAGGCTAAAATGCTGTTCCCATTCTGTTGTTTGTTAGATAGAGCGAGTAGAAATCTTCTGTGTACCCTTGAAAGGTCATGGAAGGTGTTTGACTTCATTTTAGCATTCATAAAGCCATGCTTGAATCTGTTTAGCAGTGCATACACTACGGAGGGCATTATCATACCGGAATAGGGAAACAACATGTCTGACAGCAGACACTGTAAGTCAAAGAGTGAGAGATTTCGCTGCAGCATTCGGGCTCTTTGCTAGCGGTTATTTATACATCGTGCATGTAAGTAGTCGGGGAACTATAAATTTCAGCTTTGACAATGAATCGTTTTCATCAAAGGATGAGACACAGAGGTGCAGATACAATATCATGATTAATTTTCTGACTCTTCTAACTTTAAGTGTCCATGTTTTTTTTGTTTTTTTTATAGAAAGTCTCTCCTCGTATATTCTACCTTGGGCAGTGATTGTCAGATAGCTTGTACAGACTGCTTATTAGCACTCAAGCTACTGTGACTCACCTGATTAGCTGTGCTGTAATTATAATTTAGTTACTTAGCTGTTGGACCGTTTTCTTTTTACGTTGTCATTTTTATATTATGCTTTAATAGGGTAATGTACATGCCATTATTGCCAGGAGACTTTGAAGAATGAGGAACTTTTACAGTGGAAAATACTTCACAGTAACTGAACACTTGTCAGGTTGTCAGAATTCTTGTTTCTGCTCCAAACATTAAGGACTGTATATGGTTTAAACAGGTCTAAACAACAGTCTGGCTCATTCACCTGCTAAACAGCTCCTTGGGTACAAGCCCAGAAGTACTTATGCTAATCCTTTAGGCAAAAAATTGGCCCGGCTGTTGAATTTCTCTGCGAATATGTCATGCAATGAAGATATTTGTCAGATATCCCAGAGTGCACACACTGCAAATCAATAATTACTCAATGACCTCATTTCCAGTATATCTAAAATGATCATCGGTTCCTAATTAAAATCATCTGCCAAAGGTTTGTAAAGGCAGCCATTGATTTTGGCATCAGTTCAAAAAGGTGCATGCGTACAAAGTCGGCTTGCATACCGGCAGTAATATTCCACGGTACCGCCGCATTCTCGGGTGACGCATGACCTCCAGGTAGCATCCCTTGGCCAGAGTGGGCATGTTAATGACCATCTGCTCAGTAAGACCCAGTCAAACATCTCTTTAATGAAGACGAATAGGAGGACCAGGAGGCACCCAGCAGGGGGCTAATGACGCACCTTCGGTTGCTAACCTGCCACCCTACTGTGAATGATGGGTGAAGGTACTCTATGCACACCACACCACTTTTTCCACAACCTTTGTTAGGCTTCCTCAAACTCTGATTGGACTACCTATGGACTAGGACTGTAACTTTAACTTCTTGCTCCAGATGTTTCCTGGAACATTTAATGCTTTGTTGCCTTATAGCAGGTTTGCTGCTTTGCTCATGTTAGATATTTATTGGATCGCAGACTCTTACAGGATGCAAATGCATACACACAGCATGGTATTTATTAGGGGAAATACAGTATTCAGTTTTAGTTTATAATCTGAGCGTATCTGTAATTATTCTGGACATCTAGTCGGAGTCACTCGCGTGTTGTCTGTGTTTTGTTAAAGAAAAAGCTTGTTAACCCTTTTGTGAAGTATGTAATAAGCACTCGAGGTAGAAAGTGGAATAATTCCGACGGCATTAACGTTAAAGAATTAACTCTAAGACTGCTACGGGAAACAGAACTGGGTGGTAAAGCCAACTGAAGGACTTCGTTTCGAACAAATAAACACGAGTTATCAGCTGGTTGTTTGGAGGACAAAATCAGAGAGAATAAAACTGCACGGCTTAACAAGCACAGCGTAAACTTAATGCTGTGCTACACCACACACTCGAGAGATAACATGGCTGAGATCGTTACCAGGCCTCAGTGTGGGTTAAAGGTCAAGACTGTAAGAACTTTTGCTTAGGAAAGGTTACATCAATGGTTTTAGTTGACGGATAAAGATAGAGTAAAGCTACATAAAATAATGCAGCATAAGCCTACGTTAGGTTACACTGTACATTAGATCAAACAGCAGACATAAGATGCTATTTATATTGAATCTTGTAGAATTTTCTCTGGCCTCGTCTGAAATCGCATACTTCCATGTAAACTGTGTATGTCTGTACCTGAGACATATGTGTGGGTTATGTTTTATGTTCTTGTTTTATGTTTTGTTTGTTTTTTTTATGTTTCTTGTTCTTGTTAGGTTCATGTTTTTCTCGTTTTATGTTTATATTGTGTTTGTTTTGATTCATGTCCATTCGTTCGTCTTTGCTTACTTTGTTACGTGATCATTGTTGCATCGTTTACTTTGTTACATCATGTGCTCTTTGTCATGTGATCCCCTTGTCCATGTGTCGTTTGTCTTGTGCATTTATATCCTTGGTGTTGGTTGGTTGTCTTTGTCGTAGTATTTGATTTGTCCCCGCACCGCTGTCCTGAGTCTGTTCATATTGAGTCAAGTTAAATTTATCCAATTCAAGTTCGTTTGGTGTTTTTGGTTATAGGGGCAGCGGTGGCTCAAATAGTTAAGGTGCTGAGTTGCTGATCTGAAGACCAGAAACACCTGGGTTCAAGCCCCACCTCCGGCAAGTCAACCACTGTTGGGTCCTTGAGCAAGACCCTTAACCCCTCCTGCTCCAGGGGCGCTGTCTCATAGCTGACCCTGCGCCCTGACCCCCAACTTACTCATTGGCTCTGTACACGTACCTTGCACAATGACAATGAATTGAATATACTTATACTTATGTTTGTGCTAGCGCTCATGCTAAGCTAAGTCAGAGCTAGTATAGTTTGTTTATTGGTTTACCTTCGTCCTTTGTAAATAAACTGCAAAAAACCCTATTCGCTTCACTGGAGTTAATAACGGTGGTATTTCGCATAGAGCCGTGGGCAGCACTGCTTTTTTGGTGAGT
This sequence comes from Bagarius yarrelli, assembly GCA_005784505.1. Classification (NCBI taxonomy): domain Eukaryota; kingdom Metazoa; phylum Chordata; class Actinopteri; order Siluriformes; family Sisoridae; genus Bagarius; species Bagarius yarrelli. Next base: position 2,198,523 of record VCAZ01000043.1, on the reverse strand, counting down.
ACAACATTCTGGAAATGATCTACTTCATATGGAGTCGTCCTGGAGCACAATCGCTTGTGTGTATGTGTTTGTTCATATGGACACAAGTCCTTAATATGAACACGGCTGCTTTCCAAACCCACTATTTTATCATGCCTACATACGGTCTGTGTTAAAAAATATATTTTTGCTAAATCCCTTCCCATTTCAGAAACACCAGGAATGGAAATAGCAAAACAAGCTACTTCTCCCCGTGTACCGTCATGACTTTTTTTTCTTTTGTTTTCTTTTAGTTTTGAAATTTGATTCTGAGTCTTCATCCGCAGATTTGTACATCCATCAAGCTGCTAGAAAAACTGATTTATTGTCTGTGAAATATGAAAAGCATTATGATGGGCTTTTTTTTCGGGGCCTAGAGGCAAATACATTGTAATAGAATACAGTACAGTAGCAAACAGTTATATATTCCTGACCCGAAATCCCAGCACAGGAGACGGGTCGGTTGGTGATTTTTTTTATTTATTTATTTATTTATTTATTTTATAAAGTGTTTCGAGTTTAAAATAAAAAGGGCAATTAAAGTTGAGAAAGTGTGTAAGCCTGAGACACACAGACAGACAGACAAAGAGAGAGAGACAGAGACAGAGAGAGTATTTTGAAATGTTTTTTGGAATATCATTTCTGATAAACAGCCCCCCCCTCTCTCTCACACACAGAGAGACAAATGCTCAGTCTTTGCATCTGCCCCGTTTCAAATCTGTCCATTTTATTGCATTTTATGAAAACTGCACTGACGTGTCTTTCTGAGCTTTATGAGAAGTGTCAGCATTGAGGCGAAGATTTTCACCGAATGTTTACTGTCATTCCCAAATCCCCCCCCACCAAAAAAAAACACATTTCACTGCTCGCAAAGTGACTATGATTTAGCATCGACGTATATAACCCCAACCCAGTCTTATCATTTCTCTATCATTTTCATCCATGTGTCTGATCTAAAATGAATCTCCATTCATTTGTTTCTGTCTGCGACTTTGGCATGATGGTATGTGGGTTACGGTGATGATCATTGCTGGTTCGTCGAATGAGCTTTAAAACATCAAAGTGGAGAAGTTGGTTTTGAACTTTATGGCAAAACCTTGAGCTTTCACACACCGTCTAAACGAGAGATAATGAGTCAGCACTCGGCCGTCAGTAACGTGCACACGGAATGTCGAAGATGATACATTAGCTAGCATGCATGATGGGATATCAGGGTGGCTTCATCATTATGACTATTCACTGTGTCCAAAAACTGGCTGTTGCTGCATAAATAATATAATGATCAAAGAAATTCTTTGCCCAGAAAAAATGCTAACATTGCTAGATAGCATGGGCGTGTTAGCCTGATGGCATGTGCAGAATGCAAAATGGACAGTATGACTGTCTTTTATTAATTTTTTCTTTTTTTTGCAGACTGAGAAAAAGAAAAAAGGACGGGGATCTTTCTGGATTCTGTCTTGATGAGTCCTGGAACAGAGCTGCTGCTGCTGCTGCTTGTTACCTTGACATTCACACAGCGGGTGACATTAGCCATGCTAGAAAGAATTAAGCTCTCTGAACCTTTAAAATCCAGGGGTTGCTCGTACTGCTAATCGCTTTTGAAATCTGCTGCTGTTTTTTTTTTGTTTTTTTTTCGAGAAAATGGTGCATCACAGATACACAGGTAATGAGAGAGGGACTGTCGGTTGCGAAAGGCCACAGGCTTAGCGGACACTCGAGAGGTCACTCCTAAAATCCATGGATAATTTTACAATCTTTTCGGAGGAGTCATGACGAATCCCGACACCCATGATGCTATCGAGAATGCATTCATTCGGGGGCTTCAGCTCAGGTGCGATGAAAGAGACCGAAATGAAGAAATTAATGAAAGGCAGAAATTGATTAGCCGCCTCGTCTTGAACGCCACATGCCCCGAAATAGACTAACAATTTGCATTCGATGCGGCCGCTGCTCCTGACTGACAATTTGCACTTGATGTGGACCAGGAAAAGAGTTGAATAATAACAGCCTACATTTCTAGATTTTTAATTATTTTTTTATTTTTTTTAAGTGAACTCTGCCACACAAAGACATGCCTGCCAATGACTAATGGTCATTTTCATTAGCACAGAAATAGATGAATAAGATGATTGGCCACTTCTTAAAATAATACAGTAGCTGTAATAACCCCCTGCTGCGCTCAGTCTCGCTGTCTCTCGTTTGAACACAATCAGAGCACCACTATCCCCTGCTGAGACTTGTGTGCAGCGATGAGGAGGTCGAAGGGCGATCACCGCCATTCATAGTCGTCTGTAACCCGGCTGGTTTCTGTACTTATACTGCACTCTGCTGGACGAGAGTCTCAGTGTCGTTCTTTATCTTTAGATTTAACATGCAAAGCGTTTGTCATTTGCACATTGCGCAAACTAGATTCTCTGTGCAATGAAATTCGGATTTGTCGGAAAAACACATGCAAATACAAATACTAACGTAATTAAATAATAGAATAGAAAAAAATAGAATGACGAGTGAAAATATAGTAGACTAAACGGTGGGGGAGAAAAAAAAAGTACAATACTAGTTTATGTGCAAAAACAATGTTATACATGCAAAAATTGAAAGCAAAATAGCAGCTCACACTCCTGTACCTTCATCCTGAGGGTAGGTGTGTGAACAGCCCATGCTGGGGAAGGGTGGGGTCTTTTAGGATGAAGGTAAACAGTGGCTGATGAGTTCTGCACTCATTTGATGAGTTCATGTGCACATCATCATCTTGGTCTTGTCTGTGTTGAGGGTAAGGTTCTGATGTCATAAGACTGGCCACCTCCCTCCTGTATGCAGCTTGGTTCCCACCATCGATCCGTCCTATCACTGCAGTGTCGTCGTCTGACTTCAGGATGATGATGATGATGTCCCCGTGGGATGTGACTCAGTTGTGTATCGGACGGGACTAAGCACACATCCCTGTGGGGTGCCAATGGTTCGTTATAATGGTGGCTGAGGTTCTGTTCTCAGTCCTAACAGACTGCGGTCTGCCAGTCAGGAAGTTCAGAAGTCAGTGAGGTGTAGTCCTAGTGCAAACAGTCTGTGGATGAGCTTACGGGGATATGGCCGTGTTAGAGGTAGAACTGTACTCAACAAAGTGTCCTTATCTTACAGATAGGAAAGGAAAATATGGAGGGCAGTAACAATGGCATCTGGACCTGTTGGGCCTGTATGCGTACTGCAGGGGGTCTAGTGTGCAGTACTCTGAATGTTGGCCAGCACCACTCTCTCAAGACACTTCAACGAGTGAGTGCTACTGGTCTGTAATCCTTCAGGCAGGTCACGGGGCTCTTCTTGGGAAGGGGGACGATGGATGTGGTCTTGAAGCAGGTAGTGTGGTGCTTTCACTGAGAGAGAGGTTGAAGATAGAGGTGAGTACATCAGCGAGCTCCATGGCACAAATAGAAACGTTCTCCAGCTGTAAGAAATAACATGACGGCATTTCGGGATCGGAAGCTTCTGTTTTGTTACAGCGATGATCAAATTCATGTTTAGTCAAATTACAGCGGAAACCAATAATCAGCTCACAATAATAATAACTTGAGTAAAAGATGGACAGCAACATGGCATCTTACAAAAACAACCGTGAATGATTGACTGCATAATAAACATCCTGCCCAGCAATAAAAGATCATCGTTTATTGATCATTATTATCATCATCCAGCATACATGTGCACACACACACACACACACACACACACACACGTACAACACTATGGTCTGCTACAGTCGCCATGTCAAATGTGCTTCATATCATAACAAGCCGGTATCTGAGATGCCCGTTTTGTTTTTCTTAAGACTTTGGGTTGTCATTCGTTTAAAAGAAAAAAATTCCTGGCAAATCACCCCAGAATAAACAATGACGTTGCCATGACAACAAGAAGCAGCTCAGTCTGTGCAAACATGCAGAAAGGCAACAGCAGCAGAAAGAAAGAAAAGTGCCATTAAACAGAGATCATTTATGTTTAGCACATCGGTTATGTTTTGGAGAAGGGGAAAAAAGGTCATGTGCAGAACGTTCAGAACACGGCATGGAGGTAAAGAAAAAGAAGACTTTACTATAGAATAGCATGGATAACGAAAATGTTTAAATAAAGATAGTTTAAATAAGTGATGGTTAACACTTTTATCCACTAAATGAGTTGATTTTTGATTTGATGCCTGCTACAGGTCTCTAAAGATCTCCAAAGAGCTCTTCTTTTCATCTGGGCATCGAGGTTATGAATTTCTGCTGTTGGAATCTGGTTCCATTCTTGCCTGGTACAGGTTTTCAGCTGTAAAAGAATTTCTGGTCAACACTGACGCGTTTTTCGTTTAATGATGCCTGATGTCAGTTAACTTGATTAGTTGCTAAATATTCTTCCAGCTGAATTTGTTGCCCGCGACAACTTTTTAAAAAACCTGTAGCATGCATCATATTCGAAATCATATTTCTTCATCATATTTAGTGAAGGAAAGAGTAAAGTGTCTGTTTTCTGTGTTCTATTGTGAATAAAATATCGGCTTATGGGATTAAAAAAATCTTTGTTTTATTTTTTTATTTTATTTTTATTTTATTTTAATTCCAAAAACATTTTTGGCTTATTTGTTTCTAGGAATTGGAGGAGAGGACTACAGGAAACAACTTAGTCCATGGTTTGTCCAAAGTGTTACTCTGTTTTGTGACCTGAGTGCCAAACCATTGCAGAGCGTCACACACACACACACACACACACACACACACACACACACACATACATCAATTTACACATAATGGACAGATGACAACCAGTCTGTAATGCGTGTCTATGAAATCTTCTAATACACATCATGCAACAATACACACACACACACACACACACAGGCCTAAGATACAAAGGCAACATACTCATAACTAGACCACAGTTTATTTTAGACTGTTATTTAATAATGTAAGTGTGAGCTATAATAGCTGTAGGTTAAAGAAAACACAAACACAATAGAAATAACTAACAACAAAAACTTTTAAACTATAACATACAAAAAAATAATACTAATTAATTGTGTATTATAACAAACAGATGAGCTGCACGGTGACGCAGTTTCCCGCTGGAATCTCTGTTCCCTACAACTGTCCAAAAATCAGGTGAGCAAGCATTAGATCCACTCCACTTTATGCCCATAGCATCAGGGGCGCCCCCTCTGGTCAGTATGATTTTGCAGTGGGGATTATAAATAAAAAAATAATAATAATGTTAATTAGAATAGTGCATAGTAAAATGCAGAGTAGCTGTTTTTTTCTTTTTTTTTCTCGGTGTGCCAACACAAGATTTACTGTGACCTACTTTGGACACCCCTATTAATATTTTCTGCGCGCTTCATACCATGTCCGATAAATGAAGTAAAAATGAAAAAAAAGTATTAAACTATTTCTTTTTAACAAGCAAAGATGTACAGTAGCTCTTTTTCAGTAACAATCAAATGAATAACTGTTCTCCGGTTACAACACCGTAACTGTTACTGACAATTAAACACAGCGTTACTATAAGTGAGCTCAGTCAAATGGTTTCATCCGCTCTCTTAGCCATAGGCACTTGGTGTGTGTGCGCACGCGTGTGTGAGTGGGGAGGGATGGGACATGTAACTGATGTTAATCGGTTTAAGTAAACTTCTATCCATCGTTTGCCAACCAGAGGCAGAGAGCAGTGCAGGTGTTCTCACACACACACACACACCGACGACAAAATCTGTCCATGTTTGCCCACTACTCAAGTAGTACATTTATAGACCTGCGTACTTCCCAAAGATTAAAGTATGTTTACTATAGTATAGTTACTATAGTATAGTTATGGGCAGAGCTGATCTGCCGCTTACACTCAATACATAAGCTGTGCAGGGCTTCAGCCTCTCCCGCCCTCCTGTCAGTAGGGACTGCTTTCTGTTACTTTCTCCTCAAGAAAGTGAGAGTGAAATAAATTAATTACGCAGGATAAATGACCGCTTATGGAAGGAGTAACTTACAACCAAGAAAGGCAGGTCATTTTCATCTAATAAATCATCTCACATCATCACATTTATCATCATTTATTCTATTAAAAGTTGAACTTATTCCTGTAAGAATCTTTTGAATCTTTTCTGAAAAGTAAAGTAATAATTACTTTCCCTGATAATTAGTTATTGTATAATGATTTAACTCGGTTATTAACTCAGTTACTATTTTTAAGCAGTAACTACAACTTTCTTTTTTAATTAGTATGAGCAAGGCCCTTAACCTTTAACTGATTAGCAGGATAAAATAAAAAAGAATGTAAATAGAATCCTTAGATAGGGACATCTGCCACGTGTCAAAAAAATGTACATTTAATTCAATAAGATGGTTATTAATAAAATAAAATAAAAAAGTTTATAACTTAAACTTAAATTCCATCAGCGCAGAGACTGTGGAGTGTGCAATAACAAAAAAAAGGTTTTCTTTCACGTTTTGACAATAAAAGTGTGTAAAGAGTGACCGCAGCTGATGCACTCTACTTTTTACCCGCCCCTGGCAACGGCGCGCGCGCGCACACACGCGCTTAATGTTTAATTACGCACAACCTCAACAGAGTTAGGGACAAAACATCGCCACGACTTTTTCTTCTTATCCACAGTCCTCTGCTTTCGTCTGTCCCTAAAGACACAACGAAACAAAAAAAAATGACTGTAGACGAGTGAGAAGTGATTGAGGATGTTCTGGCACGCGCTGTCAGTAGAGAAAGTTCAGCGGCAGACTTGCACAGGTGAGCCGAGTTTATTTCGAAGCCCCTTCACCAAGCGCGCGCGCGCGCGCACTGACGCTGTCCACTCATAGAGGAAATAAATACATCATATACGTCGGTATGTGTAGTTAAGCCTTGCATAATGTATTGTTTTATTTATTTTTTGTAAAACTAATCAGAATAACGCTGCTAACTAGCGAAATGGATATAATGCGGATTGTTTTACTGTCCAAAACGCATACTGTCGCACTTAAATGTGTCGAAAAACACCTGCTAGTGTGTAAGTTGTTATTTTAGACCATTTAAGCTTGGAAGTTATTAAATCAACTTCGAATATAGAGTCTGATCTGGATTGCAAGAATAAATAAATCAAACTGGAAAATAAATCAGTCTGGAGTGGGTGGACTTGTGCATAGTTTCTCCATCTTCGCTTTACGTTTCCTAGATGATGCTCAGTTCCCCTTAGTCCTTTAAAGAACAGTGTATGCATCATAGACTGATGTGCTGTCTGGCTATTTTCCTGCCTTGTGCCCTTGAAGTTTTTTTTCCTGAGCTCTATTGCAAGCCTGAACAGGATAAAACTTGCATTTTAATCAAATATCAGTGACGTTAAACGATTTTAGTGAAATCAATCCAACGTTCTAACAGACACGTCTTTACAGCATGACATCTTTAGGTCATTGGAAAGTTTGTGTAAAGCAGAGCTGAGGGAAATGAATGGAAAAGGCTGCAACCTCCTGGTCTCTCCAACCAGCGTCCCAAAGTCTCTGGGTGCCATAACTGGACAGCAGGCACCTCATATCCGAGTGCATGCTGGTACTGCCCGCTCCTCCTCTCAGCAGAGAGCCTCGTGTCCCGGCAGTGAACTCGGCCCCGGAGCTGTGGAACCTGGGAATACAGTGTTTCTACCTGCTCTGAGCCTGCGCAGACAAGTTCTGACCAATGGGAAGCATCAAGGCACCTTTAGTGTTCCGCAGTCTTCATGGCATCAAGTGTCTTCACTTCCTGTCCCACCGGGCAATTTCAAGACTGCCAAATTGAATGACTCACAAAGTGGTCTTAAAGGTAGGAAACCTAACAACTGACACTTTTAACTTTTTTAGCATGATGGGCCAGGGGTGCAGTTTAATGGGGAAAAGTTTTGATAATTTTAAGGGGGCCATGCACTTTTGGGGCCCCCAGAGGTCTGTTTTATTAGTAGTAAAAGTGTAGAAAATAGGAGGTCTAAACTCAGTTTTTTAGGGTCCAAAATTGGTAGAGACACCCCTGTGATGGGCCGCTTAAAAGACTAGCTAACATTCAGAATATATGTTGTTCATTATTAAGTATTGTCTGGGCTAAAATTGGACTAGGCCTTTTTTTCCTGCTTTAACTGATTGATCACTGTTTTTCACATTTCTCGGCCCACTGAACTGGAACATGGGACTGAATGGTCCCCAAGAGATTCGGGACAATTCAACATCATTTTTACAGCATACTCTTGCCACTTAATATGTTCTAATACAACATAAATACCAGTTTGGCCATCATAAAAAAACAAGATAGCTGAGGAGCACTGATATAAGGACTGGTATATAACTTCTCAAAATCAACAGATGAATGTTTTGAGCTGTATGAAAAGGATGTCCTTGGCTTTCTTTTCGCATTAATCGTGTTAACTAAGATGGGGGGAAAAACCAGGGCTACAGTTACATTGCATTAGCTTCTCTAAAACAAGTGTACGTTAGAGTTACAGACCCGAGTATAAATGTTGTTGATTTTGCCCTATAGCACAAATACTGGTTTAAATGTACCCCAGCAAGCTGCTTTTTCTTCTTTCTTTTTTTTTCTGTCAGGCAAAAAGGAAAATTGGTTATTGATTAACAGATCAGAAAGTGTTTGAAAGCTCTCTGTCTGTAAGTCTGGGAATTTCATGCCTGTTTTTCTTTTAGGGAAGACAAAAAGGACCCTGTTGTGTATCATTGTTTCTGTAGCATTTGCAGTATGTAAACTGAACACGGTTACACTGTGAGCATACAGGACATAGAAGAAAACTGACTTTCTGTGCTTTTTCCAATTTTATGCTTGATGGAAGTTGCTCTTGGTTTACAATTAACTTACAAAGAACCACTGGGTTGTTGGGGTTTTTTTTCTTGTTTTCTATTAGACTACATTTTTAATCATTAATTTTTTGCACTGACACAAAACCTTATTCATATTCTGGAAGTTAGGGGGAAGATTTTGTGCAATAAAAGTAAAAATCCCCTTTGTTCACAGGTGCTCACTCAGTGGGAACCAGTAAAAAGCTGTCGAGCGAGTACGGCAGATCAAACCTGCAGATGACGAGCGGCGCTATGGTTGTACAGAGTGTGAGTCCAGTGTCCACTATCCAAACTTCCGCTTCACATGGCCCTCCTCACTCTTTAGGCCTTTTTGTGCCCTTCACAGATGCCAGGTAAAGTAGTTTTAAAAAAAAAAAAAAAAAAAAAAAACGCCCAGGATGCAAAATGCTTAAGGAAGTAGCAAAAAAAACATTTTTTGGCTTAGCGTATTCATCTAAATTGGCTTAATTGTTGGTGTAACAGGGACACATTTCATGTGTGTAACTGTGCTGGTACAGGTCTGTGTTGTCCAGAGAGTCCTTGGCTTCCACCACCCTCAGCATTGCAGAGAGCCAGTCGATACGCAGCAGCAAGTTGGACTGGCCCCATGGCTACCGAGTGCTGCCACCGCTTGGTCAGCAGAGCAGCTTTAGCCAGACAGCTGAAGGTCCAGAATTTCTAAACCTCCCACCAGGTACCGCCATGTCTGGAACCACCAATAGCTCCAATACAACATCGCTTCCTGCTTACCTGTTTAAGGAAGACATCAACAGCCCACGCCAATCCAGCCGCACCAAAAAAAGAGCCCTTTCCATCTCGCCTCTGTCTGATGGGCTCGGAATCGACTTCAACTCCATTATTCGGACATCGCCAACCTCTTTGGTGGCATACATAATCGGTTCCCAAAGTTCTCCAGCCTCGCAGCCTACTCCCTCGCCGCTGCAGTCTGACGTATGCGGCCATCTCCTGGGGGTTCGGGGCAGCTGTATCCCCAATCCAAACTTTATATACTCTGGTCCCAAAGCCAGTTCTAATTTCAATCCATCCCTAAGAAACAACCACCATCATGAAAGAGTAAGTCTCTGTATGCAGAGGTTAGAAGAACGAGATGCACATAACAACCAAATAGGAGGAAATAATTTAGTAGTGGAGCACCAGCTACTGCCAGGACAGGAAATTCTTATAAGCAACATAGCAACAGGAGATAATGTTCCTCATAATCTGGAAAGCGCCACACATTTTCAGTTTGAAATTTCGGCCATTGTTAGGTCCCCAAGCCCACCTAAGGGACCCCCACCGCCCTATCACGCCCACCATGTACACCGACACCCAGGTGCCCACCTTGGGTGTGCTCAGATTCTTTCAGACCCACCCGCCATGCCTTCTTTAGACAAACCAAGTGTTCTGCCTATCGCTTTATGCCCAATGTTGGAGGAAGAAGAGGGGGAGCTTGATGATTCTGATGGAGGACATTGTTGTCGTTGGCTGGACTGTAGCGCCACGTACAGTCACCAAGAGGAGCTGGTCAAGCACATAGAAAAACTACATATTGACCATCGCAAAGGAGGGGACTTTATTTGCTTCTGGACAGGGTGTCCACGTAGAAACAAGCCTTTCAACGCTCGATACAAACTCTTAATCCACATGCGGGTACATTCCGGGGAGAAACCTAACCGGTGTACGGTATGCGGTAGAGTATTAGACACATTTATGTTCTGTTCTGCTTCTTTAATTATTCTCATTAGCATGTATTAAGAGAGAGATCTTAAAATATTTTTTAATGTCTCCAAAGCACATCTCTTAGAGAGGATTGCAGAAATCTCATTTCAATGGCTCTTTTTAACAATGCTGCCAAAACATCTGGAGTGGCTTTTACTTTAAATGAAAGTCTGTCACTTCACATTATTTAACATGGCAGTTTAACGTCTACTGCGCACTTTAATGTGTTGTGATTTCTGGGCTCAGGTGGGATGATGCTTCCACTGTAAAAGTATTTTCCTTATGTATTTCTGGCCGTTATCTTAATAAGAGTCTCTGATAACTGACGAGAGAGTTTTAGTCATTATGTCTTTTTTTTTTTTTTTTTAAAGACACAAAAGGGGCCTTTAACATAAGCGCTGGCAGAATGATGCTCTGCTTCCTGTTAACAATGTGTCTGAGCTGGATAAGCCGTCAGCAGTCAAGTGGCTTTCAGAGGGCATGGCATGAGATGCCCTGAGATGAACTGCTGGTTACAGTGCTAGTGCAAGCTTTTCTGTCTACTTACTCCAACACGTATAATAAAAGGCTTGCCTGGCCACTGCAAATAAGAAATTGACCTAAAGCTTAGGCCCTGCTGTGACTGTCCGCAGGTTCGGGTTTGTAAAGTGGCAGTATTCAGCCGTTCCCTTTCTCTACCTAGCTTGGCAATTATTAACGGTGCACATACCTACGGTCGACCTTTCACTCCAAACACTTACTCATTACTTAAAACTGTTCTTGTTGCCATGGTATCTCGAACAGTTGAATGGTTTTGTCAAGCACGTAATTATAGACGGAAGAAGTGAAAAATACTTTCTCGCAGCAAGATCTCGCACGAAATCTGAGATTTCATATTGGAAAAACTTTAGAAATCTACTTGCAAATTTAAAGTCTGTATAAAAATTAAGTCATGTAATAAAAGAAAATGAAGTAATAATAAGGCAAAAGTTTACATATACTACTATTTATAGTCGATTGGCAGTAAAGGATTTTAACCGATGCTGTTTTTAGTGTCCACCTAACCAGAAAACAGCTATCAAACTGCACCAAGCAATGGGATCCTAATGGTAAGATTTGTTTTAGTCAAATTTGACTGAAGGCCACGAATACAAACTCGTTTCTAAGAACACCAAACAAGGAAACCGTTTATTTCCAATAGGAAGTTATTTTTAAATGGGTGGGATTTCCAATCGGGGTTTACACACTTTGTTCATTCTAGTGGTTTTTGTGTCGGCCACAATGTAGTTTTTTATCACAATTAGCTTCAGCTTCAGCTTTTTTTTTTTCATGATAGTGTATTTATTTAATCAAAACCTTTACCGCAAATCGGCCGACTTCCTTTTTCACTCCTGTAGTTGTTTGTGACACATACGACTGTTGTCTCAGTAGCAAGCATGGCGGTAAATGAGGTCGTCTCCAGCTTCGTATTGGTTGTATTTTTAGCTTCTTTTTTTTTTTACATGTTGTTATTTGAATCATTGCAATACATGGCAATATGTAGAGTACTGCAGTGTGTAGTGTGTCGTGACCCAAGTATGTTATTTACTGTATAGAGAGGCCCTTTCCAATACACAACCTCACTTTAATGATAAATCTATCACACTCTGGTGACTAATATTAAGAGCTTTTTTTTTTTGCTTTTATTTGTTTTATATACAAATTCGGCCAGAAGTGAGGCTACAAGCGTTCATTGTAATAATCGATATGCAGATATCGATATTACAAATTTTATAGAAACTAGAACTGCTCACGTTTCCCCATAAATGCTACAAGAGGCTCTAACGGTATACTTACAATAGAGAAAATGGCGATGTTCTGGTACTCTGGGTTGCATAAATAAAAACATAAATTTAAGCTAGGGTTAACGTAAAAGATGTTTATTGTTCGTTAGATTGTTCTGTTAATATTCTGCCAGTGCCTGCCATTCCTTCCTAAATCTTATACCCCGACATAATCAGAGCTTTCTGACATTGACACAGTTTCACTGTCGTCTGTCTTCAGGTTTAACACCTCAGACGCCCATATACTGTGTATATATATGTATATATATGTATATATATATTATATATATATTAGTAGATTACAATTTAGTCTGCTCGTTGGATTGTTCTGTTCGTTCTGTGTTCTGCTTTTTTTTAAAGCTCTGGGATGACTGTGTGTAGTAGATGCTGTTTATAGTAACTATATTGTAAATGACCTTTAAAAGCAGCCATAATTTGTGAAATTTGTTTACAAGTCTATAAGAGATGCTTGGAACTACCTTCCAGTTCATTTCTTTATGAAATGGCATCACCTACACATAACTGACTCAAAGGTATTTAAGCAATGTAATGAATGCAACTTTAGAGAATTTATTTACGCCTGAAACATGTCGTTCTGGATAGTGGAGCAATTTTGCTGAAGACAGAAGCCAAACCGACATATGAGCTTCTAGGCTCACGATCCAACAGGTCATCTTACACCGGCCAATTGTAGGGAGGCAGACAAAGCGTGTTATAACTTGTTCTCGGACAGCTAATCGGACACCGTTGGGGTTTTTTTCCCCCCCAACAGTTATTTCCTATGAATGCAGTTTCCTGATTGGATGTAATGAAGTTTGACTTTGCTTCTTTTTTTTTTTTTTTAGGAATCATCCCCTCTGTAAAAGCTGTATTTAAGTTATAAAAATTATACAATCTCTTTAAAGCAGAAATAGTATCAGTTTTTATGTTTGTCCTTTGTTTTTGTTTTATGAAATCATAGTTTAGACCACCGTTAAAAGCTAAAGATTACTACTTGAGAAGCAGGTAGTCGTGTTCGTCGTTGCCATAGTAGCAGGAAGAAAACTCTGGCCTGTCCACCAGAAATAGCAGAAGGCAGGGATCTTTAAGGACTGCTTTTAAGTTGTTTGTCTCTTTCAGAAACTCATACTAAGTGCCTTGTGGGTTTTTTTTTTTTAAATTACTTTCAGCAGCTGTGGTTAGTCCTATTTCTTCACTCTTTCTTTTCTAGCCATCGTAGATTTGCTGTTGAGCAATCCAAACCATGCTGAAGCACTTGGAATTTTCTGATGATTATGGGACTAATTAGAAACATTTGGTGGCTCTGAACAGTTGTATGGAGGGAAAGTCAGTGCCATCAAAATTGTGCTTTTTCTCTAGGTGGTGGTCTGAATTCATGTTCATTTGAATATGACAAATAGCCCCCAGTCTTATTGCCAAGTCGGTTCACCTCTGCCTAATTCTCCTCAGGGCAAAACGCTCGTATAGAAACTATAATTAGTGTTGGTGAGGTGTGATGTGATGTAAAGTTAGTGTCGCCACCTACATGTTAATTGATGATAAATTCTTCAACATGTGCCAGAGGGCTAGACCTATTATAGCACAGCAGTTTGACATCAATTACAATATTTTATTAATAAGGAATTCCTGATGCAGGTTATACCATCCAGTCTTCTTATCAGTAGGTGTTGTGTGACCAAACTGTGTTTCTCTCCAAGTTAAAAAAAAAAAAGCAGCTTGATTGAACTGCTGGGAAAATGGGGGCAATGTTGTAAGGGTAGAAAAGAAGAGCTGTTACCAGGCTGATGGCATTGAGTGGCAACATGTCAGGCTGCCAAATATTGTTTTGTTTTTTTTAACCGACTGCAGCTTTGAGTTGTAGTCTTTTTAGAGTAGCCAGCACAGTCCAAAGACTTAATACACACACACACACACACCTGTAAGGCTACTCTAAGGGCACCTGTTAGACGTGACTGAATGCTGACTGATTTTTTTTTTTTCCTCTCCTTTGACAACTAAGTGTTTAACTCCAGCTCAGGACACTGAAAAAAACACGGAACGCCAGACTACACGAAGTCACGATAAAATGGGCTATCCAAAAAAAAAAAAAGTTGTAGTAGCGCCCATTTTAACCTCCATGCTTACAGGCTACCGGTTATCACTTAGTGACAATCAACAGCACAAGATAATTGCCATTCTTTTGGGAAGAATTATAGACGACAGGATAAAGGGGTTGATGATTGAGTACAGGAATGGCGAATATATGAAGGGTGTAGCTGGGGAAGGTGGTCCACAGAAATTGGCAATTCCTCCAGAAAAATACAAATATATGATTAGTTTTATGCTGTTGGGGGCATTTATTATTGACACATTGTCAGAAAAAGTCGTTTTATTTAAGATTTTTGCACAGGCGCATCTATCAGTTTTGAAAGCGATGACGTAGAGCCGTCTACCACATCCATTCTGCACGGTTAATACTAATAATACAGATTTCTGGTGTCCCCGAAAAGTGCATGGGCCATTAGAAAAACGTCCGGCACCCATCACCCTTTGAAAGAAGTGACTCCAAACCGGTGCCAAGTCCTGCTCCCATTTTTATTGGTTGAAGGTCGTCTCTTCCAAAATTACTCCACATTACATATCTGCATAAAGACCACCAAAGCTTAATATTTCATGTTCTTTAATTTAAACTTATTTAAACACTTCTGCCGAGGAGCATTAAAGCACTGCCGTTAGGGAACATCTTAGTAAAGCCATTTTCTCTCTCTCTCTCTCTCTCTAACCTACTGTAAGATCATAAATTACTGTCATTATTATTATTTTAGATCGCACCATAATTTAGTATTTGCAGAAGGCATTGTTCTGGATGTGTCAGGATTTCTGTTCAGGGATTCAGATAACTAATGTAGAACTCAGCGATGCCAAATAAAATTGTCATTTTTCCGCTGAAATCATGCTTAAAAGCCTGTCAGATTGACTCAGAACATCAAACTTGTGGCTTCCAACTGAACTGCGCCAGTTGAATTGTTCAGGCCAAAACAGGACAAGGTTATTTTCTGTCTTATTTCTGTGTTTGGGATTAAGGGTTTAATGTCATCGTTTCAATTTTCTTATCCTGCTACTGATGACAGCCGTTTGTGCTGCAAACACACACAGTCCTGCCTCCTTATTTATATTTATCCAGCATTTTATAAAGAGACGAAACGGAGATTATTTGACTATTTGGTTAAAGAACACGTAACGAAGAATTCGAATCGGTCTCAGGCGCGCGGTTAGATGTTTTTATTGCGATTCTAAGTCATCAGTGTTCCTCAGAAGCCTTTATGCATTCGACTCTCAGCCAAAATAATATTAATTAATTAAGGTTGTGTATTGGCAAAGGTCTCACTATACAATATATCAAGATATATCGCAATAAAATACATATTGCAGTGCTACAACTAAAAAAAAAAATAAAACAGTTGGGGGCGCCCTTATAGTTTCCGCCATTCTTTTTTTTTTTTTGCAATGGCTGTATGTGTCAGCAACAATCACAGAAGCAGTGAGGAAAGTCGGCTGATGTCCAATGAGGGTTTTAATTAAAACTTATTGGAAATCAGTTTAAAACGTCGATTAAATATGTATCGATACTGGAGTTTGGAATCTCGATACACTATTGGGAAAAAAAATATTGCGATAGTTAGCTGTATCATTTATTTTCCCACAGCCCAAGGCTTGCCCATGGAGAGGCTTGGAATACTTTAAGGGTGATCTCACTGCAGAGCTAATACTGTATTGTTGTTTTTTTGTGAGTCACTCGCATTAATGATAAACACCATGTTTTTATACTGTAAAGGTCGAGAACATTGCTTCGAGTTAATGGCAGAGCAGTGGCTTTGGGTAATGAACCCAATAAAGAGAGTTACAAAAAAAAAAAGATTTTAACAGCAAAATACTGACCCCTCCTGGTTAAAGCATGTGGAGACATCGCAGGTTGATCGTAGGTGCCTACCCTGTCCTAAAAAAAAAAAACATGACAGACTAATCATTTCAAACGATCTGTCTTTTCTTCTTCTTTAACACCAGTTCGAAGGCTGTCAGAAAGCGTTCTCCCGCCTAGAGAACCTCAAAATCCACTTACGGAGCCACACGGGAGAGAAACCGTACATGTGTCAGCACCCTGGCTGTCAGAAAGCTTTCAGCAACTCCAGCGACCGCGCCAAGCACCAGCGAACGCACGTCGACACGGTGAGTCTGCACTTCAAATCCACAGCACACTAATGTCCGAAAGTGGTAAAGATCCACAAGTCAATTACAGCACCTGCTACCGTATATCCCTGTGTTTTCAGAAACCGTACGCGTGTCAGATTCAAGGCTGCCAAAAACGCTACACCGATCCCAGCTCACTGAGAAAGCACGTCAAATCGCACTCCACCAAAGAGCAGCAGGCCAGGAAGAAGGTGAGACAAAGGCGTCAGGGGGAGATCTCAGCAGGGCCGCACTTGATAATCATATACCGTATCTCGTTCTGGAGAAACTAATCATGATCATCATTTCTTAATTACTTTTTAGGTGATGTGCTTTTCTGTTTTGCCGATATGCTTTTCTTAATGTGATCGTATGCTTCTGATACATAACAAGCGTTTGCAGGGGCAGATTTCAGACTGGTGCAGGAGCCTGTGCTCATTATTGCAGAAAGGAGAAACAAATGGCATCACCATAGATACAGCTACTTAAAGTATGCTGCTTTTGGACTGCAAGAGAAAACAAGAGAATGCGGATAGTGTCAGTGATGTGCTTGAAATAGCTGCCGTTAATTCTTTTATACATGCTATGCCAAATGTCAAACGGGGGTTTTTTTTTTTAATCTATACT
Source organism: Bagarius yarrelli (assembly GCA_005784505.1). Lineage (NCBI taxonomy): Eukaryota > Metazoa > Chordata > Actinopteri > Siluriformes > Sisoridae > Bagarius > Bagarius yarrelli. The sequence continues at coordinate 2,181,332 of VCAZ01000043.1, read as the reverse complement.
AAAATAGACGTTCTTTTTGCTGTATTATCCTCAGAAAATCAGTGTTAAGTATTAAAGTCTGACATCTACAGTTAAAATAATACTTGTATAAAGCATCAAGCACGCTGAACACTATCTATTCCCCTTAAGCAACTTCTTAAGCATATATATATTTCCTTAATCTGTATATTTATTGCCTAAAGCTATAAACCAGCCATCCTTAATATTACACCCAAAGGGCTGATCTGGATTTTCATACATCCATGCAAACTGAAATTCTTTTAAAGATGATAATTAGTTAAAGAAATAAGTAGACATGTGCACTAAAATAAAAATATATTTCAATGGAAATAAAAAATAAACACAAATCAGAAAATATAATCACATTTTAGCGGTACGACCATCTACAAAAGCTGTGAAGCCCGTGCCAGTCATTAAGGAAGAAAAGCTCCAGAGTCCAGAAGACTAATAAGATGTTCTGAACCCACCAAAGGCAGAAGGTAAAGAGAGCAAGCGAGCGTTTGTAGAGGTGTAAACACTATAAAGTCATTTAATATCTACGGGATCTGGAAAACCGTCTGTATGTGTGGATGATGCGGATCGGAATTTAGGGCGTTATTCTTTCATTTTTTATTTCGTTAATGTCACTGATTCAGATAAGCAAATATTTTGATTTTCCACATTAAAGATATTCATTACAGTTACAACCTTTAAGGCTAGCAGCACATCATGAAGGAAAGATTTAGATTAATACTATAAGTTCTAAAAGTCTTTGTGTTTCTTTATATGTTTCTGTAATTACAACTTTCTTATGTTTTAACTTATGTGTTTTTGAAATTCTGACCGTGATGTCATATTTATCTATTATGAGCAACAATGGCAAGAAGAAATGCTCTGAAATGATTTTAGGAAAAAAATTTAAGAACCAGCTCATGGGGGAACCCATCCTTATCTGAGTGTCACCGGAGTGACGTTACAACCAATCGCCTTCTGAAGTCCAGAACACATCCATTTGCTCATATATTAATCTTAATCTTTTCCTGCCTGGTGGGAATCACTAAAGCCCTTTATGATCTCAGGCTTTTACCATTGCAACTTTTCCTTATCTGTTGGAGAACGATGGCTTTGGGAGAAGATCTGGTTCCAGAATTCTTTCAGCTTTATCCAAGCAATTATCTCTAAAACATCTGTATTCCCATTGTGAGATGCAGTCTTATAACCTGTTAAAAACGCATTAAAAGGTATAATGTAGAGGTTATTTTTGTGTGAACCAGTTGAGAGCCAGCACTGAGATCCACCAGGATGGACTGTCTGAGTGTTTAACTATCCAGCCTCTGCAGCACAGCCCTAGTCTTTCTGCTGATCTCTACACAGGTACAACACTTTTGCCCGAATTTAATTAGACAAATGAAATGGACACCAGGGACTTCAAGTGTGTTACATTTGTTTGCTAGGTGTGTTTTCCCTCGACCAATCCAGCCAGGTGAATTCCAGTCAGATTCAACATTCCACCTGTGACTCTCACGTCCCGATGTTTGCACGACCGCCGGTCAACAGCAGGTACTTGATCCTACACATGATGTTATTGAACACATACCGATTAGGGTGTTTGGCGTTTCCAGCGTCTGTTATCATCAGAAAATCCTTCAGCGGTTGGCGGTTTGGAGCTTTAAACGTCACCCTGCCATACATGAAGAATTTGCTGTTATGGTTTTTTTTTTTCTGAACGGTACCCTGGATTTCTGACCCTGTGTTAAACGACCAGAGCAAAAGATCGATGGATAGACATATCCAGTTATTATCCAACATGACGATAGCTGCCCTTACAGCTGTTATAACAGACGCTATCTTATAACTTGAATAGGAACATCTGCTCATTTTATATACTTGTATTGATGATATTTAAAGAAGCAGCTGGTCTGGTGTTCCTTTTAGACTGACCGATAAGCGCAAGTAATTTGGAGCATAGTTAAACCCTATAACGAGCGTTCGTTCGCTGTCGGACACTGGGATAAGGTATCTCTATAAATCACAAATACATTTACTGTGGAGGTTTATTAGTGCGAGAACCTGAGCTCTAGCTAATAAAGGCCGGCACTTAAAATTAACACTCCGATAATGCGACAAATTTGTCAAATGAAACGATGTGTAATGGCTTTGCCTCAAAATTCAGACATTTCTCCCCTCACTTGTCTTGTACAGAAGAAGCAGAATATTTCCATTCACAGTCACCATTTTAGCAAATGAACAATAATTAGAGCTTTACAAAGAGTTCTCTGAACTGTAGACGGCTGTGTTCGTCTTAAAGCTTCCAGCTGGGGCTTAAAAGCACTCGCTGCTTTAGAGGAAGAAAGAAAAATAAAAAGGAAAGATTCCGCCGTTAAATCACATCGGGTGCGTTTTTATACGTTCTGTAAATCAGAGCAGACCGACATTTTAGTCTCCACATTAAGCCACATTAGTATCTGTGTTTCTTTGCAAAGTGTGATAAATGGATTCAGATAATCCCCTCTTTTCTCATCAGTTTGGTATCTTTTTTTTTTTTTATCCCCTCCCCACCAATACTATGTTTTGGTTCACTCTCAATAAATGGACAGAATTGCTATTTAGTTTGCATTCTTCTTGCGTTCACCTTGGCAAAGCGGGTTGCTATGACATTAAAATACCCCAACAATCTTTCTCTTTCTCTCTCATCTGCAACAAAGTCCTTGGTCATTGGTTGTCATGGATTTATGGCAGCAAGCTTATAGTTGGAATAATCTGATCAAAATAAAGTCATTTTTCTCTCGGTGAAAGACACCAGACGGCCTTTTGTGAGTCCCAAGCGTCTACTATTATGGCAAAGCTTTTTTTTTTTTTGGTATGAAGTTTACACATTAGGACTGCCAGAGACGCCGTTAGCCAGCCGGTCCTTGGAGATCTATTTTTTCAATGCGTCAATTCAAAACCAATTAAAGGAAACTACTAAGGCCAGATGCTCATACTTTTGCTCAAACCCCTATTTTACCACACCATTGGTATGTGCTCCATGCAATGGGCAACTCAAAAAAATAATAGCAGCTGAAAAAGCAGTTTGTTGTATGTTTCTTTTGTCTTAAGGCTCCAAGGGAAATCTGGAAAAATGTAACGAGGAAGTGAACAGGTTATACAATTCCAGGGGGTTTTAATCATTATTCCATTTCATTTTTTATTAGTTCAGTTCCAAATTCATAGTTTGGATCCGATTAACGTGAAAAAAGACTTATTTTTAAAGCGTTTCATCAAGCATTTTAAAGTGGCCTCCAAACTGAAATAAAGCTTGCTTTTGTAGCATTTTATTAAGATAAAAAGTGGTTAAATAGACGAAACGTTTTCTAAAAACAATATCATTTATTCATTCCTCTTCCGTACCCGCTTATTCCCTAACTCGGGGTCACAGGGATCTGCTGGAGTCTATCCCAGCCGTCTCCGAAAGAGCAAAAGGCAGGAGAGGGGACACCCTGGACAGGTCTAAAGACGATATCAGCTAGGATTAATATCAGAAACATTTGCTTTGGATGCTTCTGTTTGAAAGCACCATCTAACCAATCGTATTCAAGATTTTAGCAGCGGTACCAAATTCATTCAAATGATGTATTTGTAGGTTTGATGCTTCTGTAGCAGCACATCATCTGCCCCACCAAGCCACACCTTCGGTTTCTCATTTCCACCACCACATGGTGGCAGCACATGAAAACGGCAGACTTCCAGGCTACCCGACAAACACGGCAGCATCCCTCCCTCCGCCTCAGGACAGTAAGTTCACGGGCCATGGCAATTTTTTTTTTTTTCCCAAATTTTTCTTTTTTTACACCTGTGTTATGCCAAGCAAATATCCATTTAGATTGCCAATATTGTTCCAAAAAGGATCTCTGTACCCGTGGGGCATTTGCACCGAGACAAAACCCAGTGCATATTCAAGACAGCATTTCCCATGCATATTGACTTTACGGCCAGGCTGAAAGAAAAATCCGGCTGAATGATTCATAAATTTGTTCTTTCATTTCAGGAGCAACAGATGGCTGCCTGTTAGGCAAAAACAAAAATAGGTCTTGTCTGATCCAGACCTTATCTCTGGTTGGCTAGGATGACTCCTAATGTTTTCCAAGCTCAAAGAAAATAATCTGATCAAATTCCATGCCATGTGCTAATTTGAGGCATGGCACAGAGGTGCTTAGGTAAATTATAATGAGCTGTTTAAAGAACACCTTTTAGCTCTAAAAAAAAAAAAAAAAAAGAGTGTGTGTGTTTGACACTCCTCAGGTTTCCTGTGTCATGCCCAGACGGTTTGCTCGTCATCGTACACCGGGCCACCGCAGACAGGAAAGCAGATCTCTGGCTGTTCCGTGGAACCTGAACTGATACACCAAGCTCTGACGAGCATCACAGGTGTGCAACTGTTTACGTATAATCATATTTACGTCACGCAGACCGTACATATTTTCTTTATTTACCTTAAATACCTCCGTGTGTGTGTGTGTGGCCCCAGAGTTTGATCCACAGGGTCAATCTGAGGATTCTTTAGACGATCAGGAGCGACCGGCGTCAGACGATAACTACCTTCACGTACACACGCAGCACATGGAGTGACCCCCAAGTCAGTTCTTATGCGTCTACACGGAGGGATGAAGGTCCATCAGCCTTGATCATATACACGTATCTTCTTCCACTTACGTTAAGTCCTTGGATCAGAAATGAACAAAAACATTAGTATATTTGTAATCTGTACTGAACTGAAATTCGAGCTTCCGTTCTGGAAGGTTTTTTTGTGTTTTTAAAAATAATTTTTCCAATCTTAAATCTCTGTTCAGTAAAAACTTTTGTATTTTTTGACACAGAAACTCTAAAGCAATACATGTGTTACATAAAAACCCTAGAAAACATAAGCACCCACCCAGATTAGCAGCAAAGCTAGTTATGCTGTGTAGGTCTTTTATGCTGATAACGTAAAAAAAACGACCCTAAAAAAAAATGACTAAACATTTCAACAGTTTTCTCAACTTTGTAAGTAAATTAACGAGAAAAGGCTTCCCTGTGACTAAAATAGAACTTATCACGCGTAGTGTTTACTGCTAACAGGGTACTCTCAGTAAATGGCAATGTTTATTCATGAATACTACAGAGTTACAGAAAAGTAAGACATTTCTGTATATATAAACAACGCGAGCACTTCAGAGATGATCCATCACATCAGGCACTTAATGGAGTCTTTGAATATTCTATAGAACTATTCTATGACTTACTCTCCTCTCTTTCTAAACCCCAGAAAATGGAGGTAAAAGGTATGAGTTTAGAAAATATACTGAATGAAAATCTTCCATGCAAACGTGGACAGTAACAGAGTAAAATTGTATTCCGAACCTTTAATTATGATGTTTTGCATAACCGGTGGTCAAAACCTGATTTATCTGTAGCTCCAAAGAAAAAAGCACTTATAGATGTAATCAAGATCACAGACGCACGACTGTGTCGTGTGAGGTGGTGTGTTGTCGAAGCTTGGGTAATTTACACGTCATGCACTTGCACAGCTTATTATGAGCCAAATATTCTGCTTATTATTCTGCTTATTATTCTGTTATTACTGCTGTCGGTTACCTAAAAGATATTTTTTAAATCATAAGATGTGTTTGTGAGATATTTCTGTGATAATGAACTGATTAGAAATGTAGATAAAAGATTTCTTAAGGGGTTTTGTTTAACATTTGTACGATCCTTTACAATAATTAGAGACGTTTGCAACCAATTAGTTTATTTAGCAGTTTTAGTAGATGATGATAAGCATACAGTATTTAGAGTTCTTCGCATGACCGCTTTATTCATGCACAAGCACCGATTCTCTATTGTCTTATAGTTCTGACTTAGTTTAAGCTTGTCTCAGCAAACCGTTATTTAATACTGAGAAAGTCTATCCTACCTGCTTCAGGTAGCTCCATATACACTAAGCGTTCAATAGTCGATTACTCGACCTGTTCCACTGTCACACATTACAATCTGTCTAAGACTGCAAAGCAGAAATCTTTTTTTTTTTTTTTTTGCATGTATGTGTGTAAACGTACTTCTGTGTATGCTTTTTTTTTTATCATGACTGTTAGAAAACTGAACCATTGCCACTACCATGATTTTTACAGTAGCCGGAGGCAACTGTGTTCTAAGCCTTTGTTACCAAATTATGCTAGTCACAATGTCTCTAGCAAATAAAACAAATTATGTCCTGGGTTTATTTGCATGATGTTTAAATCACAATGTTCTAGAATGTTCTAGAGAACATCAACGGGTCAGTACAGCCCACCCATGACTAATCGACCGTTTTACTATAGAGCGATATAAATACGATGACAGTTAAATGTGTTTGAATTAACCAAATCGCAATGGGGTAATATATTTAATACAGATTTACCCTTTATAGGGTACGACGCTGACTTTGGTCTTGTGTTTATTGTCAGAAAGGAATTGTGTGCAAAATCTTGATTTTTAATGGACACAGTTTATTAAATGCTCTGACTAATCAGAATTCCACTGCTGTGGTTTTCAGAGGTTTATGTAAGTGGGCACTAATTAACTAAACAGTGTGTTTAGCAGGTACAGTGGTTCTTTTTCTTTTCCCTTTCCTTTTTTTTTTTTAAACTTTTTTTCCTTTTTCATTTTCTTTTTCTTTATTTTTTTTTTTACATTTTTTCCCCCTTTATTTTTCCCCTTTCCTTTTTACTTTTCTTTTTCTTTCTTTGCTTTCTTTCTTTCCTTTATTTTCCCTCTTTCCTTTTTTTTTTCTTTTTCTTCCTTTACTTTTTTCTTTCTTTTCTGCTTTCTTTTCGTTTATTCCTTTCTTTCTTGCTTTCGTTCTACCAGCCCTGATTTCAGAATCGGTGATGACGTCAGTAGGAATGCTCCGCCCTGATAATGACACTTTCTTCTATGACATTTTTTTTTTTATTTTAGCAAAATGTTCCCAAGAATGAAGCAAGTCTTTATCGGTGAGTCTTTAACGTTTGTTTGTTTTTGTGTGTTTTTTTTTTTTACCGTTTTAATTATTTTAACAGGTTTAATTAGTCATTTGAACACACGTTAATTCGCGTGCCTTCGATTGTTGCGTTGTAACTCCGCCTACTTGTGACGTCTCTTCCTCGTCAGGTAATAACGCGAGGCTGGGAACACGATGCGCTTTATAGCAACCGTTGCCTTGTAATCCGGCGCCATAGTCACCGTAGTCGTGGCGACTGTAACCCACCAACAACAACAACCAGCAGCACCTCGCGCTCCATCCTTACCGCCTCGGCCATCCTCATCCTCATCTCCACTCACCGTTCAGGTAAATATATATCGCTTACTTTCGCCTGTCTCTCTCTCTCTCTCTCTCTCTCTCTGTGATTCCTTTCTGGGGTTTTTTTTTTACAGATTGTACCCGCCGACGCTTAACTACACTAATGAAAGATCCGATGATGTGTTTTTAATCGTGGCCACGTTTCCAGATGCGCTAGGATGCTAGGTTAGCTTAGCGTCAGGGAAAGGGTTTTGTCGCTCGTAGCGTTAGCTTAGCCACACACAGATGTGCCCGTGCTGTGCGTCTCCCTCTCGAACACTAAGTCCGTCCAGGTGAGGAATTAATTTTATTATTATTTTAATAGAATATGTAAAGGTTGGGTTGCTGCGCTGTTTCCCACTCGGTCCGGTTGTGTATTGTTTGTTTGGAGCTCTGAAGCGTTCAGCATCGTTTCTCCCGCAGGAGCAGGTGTCTGGAGCCGCTAATTGCTAAAACGCGTCTAGATTAACTGACGCTACAGCGACTCGTTTCGATCGGGGTTTTTTTTTGCTGGATAACAATTTATTCTCCTTTAAAAAATTATCTGTTTTTGTCATTGTAATCACATCACGGACGCTGGTTGTTTTTAGCTAGTTCGTTGACCGAGCAGGTGTATTTAGTGTAATTGGGAAAGGGTTTGTTAAATATGCGCAGGTTGTGTGTCTGTATTCGGTTTAAACGATAAAAAATAAGATTTAAACAAAGTTTCGGAAAAGATTGTTTCGGTAATCTGTCGCTAATCCAGCGCAGCTCGCTGTCTATTGTTACAGCGGCGTTTTCTAGCAGCTGTTAGCTTAGCATAGGCTAGCCTAGCTACCCCGAGTTTATCATTGGCTCTTTGTTTTGGTGATGGCGTTTTTCCGGCACTTTTGCAGTTTCTCACGGAAAAAAGACGAGAGAGAGAGAGACCTGTCTGTCTATCTAGGCTGTCTGTCTGCAGTCAAACCCCGCTGACATTTACCTCCACATTCTGTTGATGCTTGTGTAGCACTGTGTAAAAGCTGCAGTTCTTCATCTACAGCAGGTGGATCATTACAGGAGTCTTGTATCATAACCGGTGTGATGAATGGATCCTGATGTTCCTTCAGCACTTCAGTCCGGTTCCACAGCCTGTTTTTGTATGATTTAATTGCTGCTTTATTAAATTAAATTAATGCAGTCATCAGATTTATGAAATATATATAATTTTTTTTCTTGTCCTATTAAGAGGGACACCTGTCTGTTCTAACTGAATATAGAGGGTAAGATTGTCTCTGGCCCTAAAGTCAAAGTTTTTTTTTGTGGGTTCTCCGATCAGAATTCCTTCCCGTCTCGGTTTGGCATACAGTTTCTCATGATTGCATCAGAATCATTAGTAAGACGTTTCCCTTTCCCCGCCTCTCCGGTCCCCCTGTTATCTTCATTAGGTGGAGAAACAGCTGTGCTCCATGAGCAGGTTGCAGGGACCTCGACAGGTGCTCACTCGGCCAACCTGGAGGGGGAGGACAGCAAAACAAATCCATCAGAACCTCGGTTTCAATTGTGATGCTTCATTTTACAGTAATAAACACGCACGTCTCTGCGGAGTTGCGTTAAGCTGCTGTTCGAATAGTTGGATAGACTGAACTCAATTCTTAAAGATTTTGCTTAGATTTATTATAAAATTGTGTTATTTGTATCACAGAACGGAGGAAAGAGATATATATATATATATATATATATATCTATATATATATATATATATTTATTTATTTATTTATTTTTATTTATTTATTTAGACGGACTAAATATATTTTACACATGGTTACAAAGCTGTCAAAACGTGTTGGATAAAAGGTTTCTGGAAGTTCTTCTGGGAACCCTGATCTGTACTTGGATAACACTGTGCTGAACCCCAAAACATTTTGGAGGGAGGGTGTAAATAGTGGTTTTTGTAAAATTGGGTTGTTTTTTTTTTTGTTTTGTTTTGTTTTTTTTTTTTTTTTTTTTTTTTTTGTAGTTCATCACCTTCCCCCACATTACCTGAGAACAGGATGTCAGAAAGGGCTAGTTAGATCTCGTTACTACTCGCCTCAAAGGCAGGCAGAGAAAACGGGGAAGTGCCACCTGTTCGTTATATTCTGTTCCTATTCCAATCTCTTTAAGAGCCACCCTGTGGGTTAATAATTCATAATTGGTATTAGCCAGTGTAGAGCTTTGTGTTTTTGCCTGGCCGGGACCTGTTGTTGGGATGTTTCATCCAAATCGCTTGTTATACCGAACAAATTTAGTTTCATCTTGTGTTCGCGTTTAACATGTCCACTTTCACTATGCAAGGAGCTAAAGTTAAAGTCTAACGATGTAAGAGTGTAGGAAGGGGGGGGGGTTCACGTGATAAAGCTGTTTGTCAGTGAGTAAGTGTGATGGAGGAAGGGAGGGAGGGATTGTATGAGTGAGCACTGCCCTCCTCTTGGCCCTTTGTTAGCGCTTGGCTTTTGAGGCAGTCTGAGGTTCGGGACTTAAGTGGGCCACAGGGGAGCGCATGAATGCACGGAAGGTGCAGAGGCCTTGGGGACGGTGTAAGGGGGGGTGGGGGTGTAAAAGCCAGGCAGGTGCCTGTTTGTGGCAAGTTTTCCACCACTCCTCATCAGGGTGAGCCTGGGAGCAGGTGGCTTTTGTTTGGCGGCTCTAGTTTATTGTGCATGAGAATTCTGCAGGTCTGGCCAAACTCCGCTCTCGTAGTCATGTTTTTAAAATTGTATTAATAATAGTTTGGTTGTCAAAGTGCTCGTCTTAACAAACAAAAACAAAGAGAAACCCCGTCTGTGCCTTAAATAAGCGCCTGAACACAACAGCACCTGTATCCTCCAGGTAAATGATAAACAGGAGACGTGTTGCCATGAGTTCAGCCTCTAGGGAAAGTCTTTCGGGCTGTCTGTAAGCCGAGGGGATAATTAGCCAGGAGAGGCCGTGTGTTTAATAAGTATTTCCAGCCTCAACGTGAATTTTATTCCTCATAAACCTTTGAGTCTACAAAGCTTTACACTCCACACAGTCCTGATCCACCGACCTGTCGTGATTTCAGGGGCAGGTCCAAACCCGGTTTTGGATTTTTATGTACATAAGGATACATAATGTGTCGTTACCCCATTAAAGGGATGTGTTTAAAATGACTAATCCACACTTTTCTAATATTAATTTGCTAAACACACACAGTGTGCAGGTCTTGCAGTTGAGCTGAAGGCGAGATTCATGCGGCAGATTGTAAGCGTTGTCTTGTTCCTATCTTTTTTTCTTTCTTTTTTTCCCTCCAGCTGTTTGTTTTGGTGTGGCAAATGCTGGAGCGGCAGTCGCTCTTGCGCGAGCATTTCATGAAGGTGAATCGTGATCGAGTTTTTTTTCCATAGGCTCTGCGTGCAGTTCTCTGACTAATGAATCACAGGAGTTGGTGATCATCTTGGATTTTGCAAACATGTAGTTTTGTTTGCCTGCAGCCGGTTACAACCAGGATTTATAAAGGCTGAGGCTGGAACGAGAGACCAGAGGCACAGAAACGCTTAATTATTAACCATCTTTATAACCGTGGACACCATAACGGGGGCTCCAGTCATTGCATGGTTTAGTGTGTGTGTGTGTATGTAAAAGAAGTCTGGTTTATTCTGTCATTATCGAAAACCTCACAGCTGCTTCCTCATGTCAGTTTTTATCAGAATCGACGCATGTTGAGAGATTTCACAGCTTTAGAGTTTAAGGCTGGTCTTGCGGAGTAATGGGTGAGTCACAATTACCACCGCACTCGGGTAGCACAGCTGGACCAGGTGTCTCGGGAACCCCACAGATACAGCGGTTTTTTTAGGGCTTGAGCAGATGGACGCAAAGCGATACGCGCTTTCTTTCCTTTTACCAAACATTTATGCCGTGTGGGTGTGTGTGTGTGTGTGTGTGCGCCTGCGCATTTAAGCTGCTGCTTCAACCAGGCGTAAGAATCTAATGCGTAGGCAGCAAAGGTAATTTTTATCATTTTATACGCCTAATTTGATTTTAACTGCAAACTTGTTGTTTTTTTTCTAACTAGGTAATAAAACTCGTATCGTTAAAGTGTGAGGCGTGTGCGTGTGCGCGCAGGTTTTTCTGCTGTATATTTTATTGGGCAAAGTGATTGTGTGTTAAGGATGAAGAGAAAATTATGTAAATCTAATCCTTGTTGGACTAAATGAGATGCTCATGTTCTCATGGTAGAGCCAGCATTTCTGCTGGGTGCTAGTTTACCACCGAATGCCTCATAGAAGGAGAAAAAATATTTATTAATTTATTTTTATTAATTGATTTTAAAGGTGAGCTACTGTAGTTTTTCTACAAACTCCTCATACGTCATAATCAGGGCTGTGTGTTGGCAAGCACTGCAGAATATCATGCATATTACAATACAGTAGATCACCATATATCAAAGGAAAATGCGTATTGCAATATTAAAAAAAAATCTAACGGTAAAATAAATAGCTAAAAATACAACAAGCACAAAGTCAGAGGTGCCCCTATTGTTTCCGCCGTGCTCGCGTCACGCTCGCTTCATGCGTCATCGATGACTACAGGAGCAGCGGCGGAAGTCGTTGGATGATTTCTATTAAATGTTGAATCAAATTAAGACCTAATTATGAATATATTTATAATTCAAATAAGCATTGTGACGGTTAGCTGTATCCATTAAGGGGTGGGAATCTTTAGGTACTTGACGATTCCGAAATCAATTCCTAATCTGCGCTTTTTTTTTTCCTAATTCTTCTGCTGTAAACGCATCTTTACCCAGAATTAGAGTTTCTCTGCTTTTTGTTCATAATTGGAATTTCTGTATGACGATATCGTCCATCTTAAAGATGATTTGGTTTCATTCATTTTCTCTGTTGCTAATACAGTTGTGTTAAGGATGATGAAGCTGTGAATGAAACAACGAAACGTCAGATTCTTATAACAATTATGAAGAACACTGAAATAACGCTGTAAGGACACACTGTACCTCGACTCAAGCACCTGTAACAGTGTGTGAAACCCTGTGTGTTATCCACAATAGAGAATGGGTCAAAAATCCGGTGAAACTTTTGCAAAGATTTGTAAGTTTGATGTTGATTTGATGTCTATTTTTGTTTAGATTAAGATTAAGTATATTCTCCGTCGTACGTGCGTCAGTCAGCGCTTATGTAACACAATAAACTGTTTATTAAGTGTAGATGCGGTAATTTTGTCAGCGCTTATTCTGTGTTTGGGTAAATGCCTTTTTCCCCTTCGGGCTTGCTGTAATTTGGTGCGAGTGCAAGTGCGCAGCGGTGTGAGAGCGGAGAAAAAGTTGTATTTAATAAACCAGTTCAGTACATTTTGGACTGCTTTCGTTCTTTATTTTATTAAATTTAAGTGTTTAGGCAAACTATAATCTATCATTTTTCTGTTTCTTGCCTGAACCGTCATCTTATTTCAATTTAGAATCAGTTCTGGACTATTAAACCGCCTCATAGAATCAGTATTTTCAGCAATTGTATTGCTGATTGTGCAATCGTTATTAAGCACCAATTTGCCTTTTTATTGCTCTAAATAATTATTAGCTGGGGGCATTCGACTGTTGTACATAATCAATGTTGAAGCAATCTGTGGCCTACCGTGATGTATAACGTGGTGTAATCTGTGTGCATGCGATGTTTGAGGCTCTGAGGCAGCCGTGTAGGGAACCTCAACGTAATGACAGTCCAGGGCCCTATTTACATCCTGTGCCGTCAGATAGTGGCAGCATCAGTACTGAATTGGTGGCTCCAGCAGATGTAAATGCAGTCCGTAGGATGTTCAGGAGTAGGAGGAGGTCTCTGCCCCCAGGGTTCACCACTGATTTAAACACTAATATCACTAATGTGTGAGCAGATTATTTCCCATACCGTGATCGTTTTTTCTGTTCTGTAAGCATTCACATCTGTGGAGAAATCGTGCCTAGGCTGTGATTTTTATTTGATTTTTTTTTTTTTTTTTTTTTTTTTTTTTTTTTTAAACGTGATCTGGATCTGTTCTATTTTTGACCCACACCAGTAAAATGCTAAAAATGTTGGACCGAATATTGTTGAATGCAATTAAATTCACAGCTTCTTGTTTCCGCTCTGTCTTACAGGCGCCATGCAAACCCCAGAGGCTGGCGCTGACTCCACGTCCACGGTGCCCCTCCAGACCAGCGTGCCTGTGCAGCCTGCTGTTACCAGCCAGCAGGTGCCCACTCAGGTGCCTGTCCGTCACAGATGCTGCTACTGTGCCGAATAGTTTTAGTATTTTTGTGCTAATGTTTGCTGTCCGGTTCTCGCAGACGCAGACTGTTCAACAGGTCCAGCATGTGTACCCGTCCCAGGTGCAGTATGTGGAGGAGAACAACGCTGTCTACACCAACGGGACCATGTGAGTGACTTGACGTAGCTGAATACATTTCTGAATATTATAAGAAGGAAAAAAAGATAACACTGTGTGTGTGTGTGAGATGAACGCAGTGTTCGAGTTTTAGTCCAGTACATTTTATAGGCCTACCCGCCTAATGTCTTTAGCACAATCACCTTAAGAGCAAACAGTCTTATGACAGCTTAGCGCTGCAGATTTTTCTGCATGCTAGATGTTCCTGATACTGAAAAAACACCTGTTATCCTTTCATGCTAATTAATGTGGCTAGTAAAAGCTTCACGCTGGCAGTCGAGCACACTGGATCCCAAATGAAACCGGGGATAGAAGGTTAGTTAGAAATGGCACATTGCCTAGTAAAGAGCGGTCGGTTCACTATCACTGCTGTTTTTTGCATTTTTTTTTAAAAAATGGTTCCTTTTTATAACTTCTGTTTTTAATGCCAAGTCCAGTCTTTGCTTGAATAGAGATTTGCTTGAAGGAATAGCGAGAAACCGTGCTGTCACAAAAACGTGTCGCATTGACGGCACTTCAGCCCCAGCAGCGGGGTGTAAATTGTGCGCAGTCACCTGAAGATGACTAAGTATTGATAAGAGGTCTTGAAAAAGCCGTCTTCCTGCTTTATGCTCTAAAGCTTAAGTGCACTTCACCAAGCTTACGCACACGAAGTGAAGGACGCTGAGCGGATGTACAGAGAGACGTTTTTACTGAGCGGCTTCTCTGACCCGCATTTCCTTTTTACGCTACGTCTATGTATACATAGTGTTTACTACAAACCTCGTCGAAAAAAATACACAGAAGCATTACTACAGCAGAAATACTCTCAGTCCTGGGAACACATGCTTTTGTCTGCCTGTGGCTTTTGGTCCAAATATGTCCAATCAAAAATATAGTGTACTTTAATAACAATCGCAGTGAGCATAGTTTATATTCACATTCATTCAGTTATTTTAAAAGAAATACTATTTTTTTACATTAAAATGTTGTAATGAGTTTAAAGATGTCTGGATTATGAAATTTGGGTGATGATTACTTGTCAGAAATGGTCATTCTGGCTTTACAGGCGGTTTTGGGGCTTTAGCAATTGCATGTTTTAAGGCTTCGGAGTTTAATTGTTTGCAATATACCATTAAGACACTTTATATAGATGTTTGTTTTGTTTACATTTTTTTGGGCTTTTATAGCCTATATTCAATAAAGGCAGAGGTAAAATTAGGGAGGGGAGAGGAAGAGAGAAAGGGGTGGGACCGGAAAAGCCCTGACTGGGTATCGAACCTGGGTATCTATTAATATGTATTATTTTTGAGAAATGTGAAAAATCTAAAAATAAAATAAGCGCATTAAACTCCAACCAAACAGGCCAAAAGTGTCGCATTTCCAAACAAGGTGGATCTGCCCGTTAATGGTTTGGTGGATTCTGGGAAAAAAACACTATCAAACTTCTTTTCCGATATAGTTCAGCGACGCAAAACTCTGCACAACAGTGAACTTAACACACAGTATAATGTATTCACTTCCAACATGCCCGCTCTGCACACAGCACGCTAATCGCTGTATCAGCCGAGTGGCGTGGCAAGAAAGAATTGCATATATCGCTCGCTCTGCACTTTTTTCCTACCTTCCTCCTCACTCCCTAATCGCTCCATGGAATATTAGTGCCTTAAAGATGCCCTTAAATATTATTCATCTATAATAACACTCGGGTTTGACGAGCATAGCGGCTGCCCACTAAGACACCAAAAAAAAAAAGCTGCATGATTGCATTTCCAAACAGTATCATGACCAGTCGTGGCACATCCCTAGCAGGATACAAACATGATGAACTGAAAAGAAAATATATATTTTTTGATGTTTACTCGTTTGTGTGTCTCTTTCCTTTAGACGCAGTTACTCTTACTCTGAGCCGCAGCTGTACAGTCAGAACAGCAGCGGGAGCTACTTCGACACTCAAGGCGCTGTGCCACAAGTAAGCACAGTGGTAACTAC
This sequence comes from Bagarius yarrelli, assembly GCA_005784505.1. NCBI lineage: Eukaryota > Metazoa > Chordata > Actinopteri > Siluriformes > Sisoridae > Bagarius > Bagarius yarrelli. The sequence goes on along the minus strand of VCAZ01000043.1, from coordinate 2,165,677 downwards.
TCACAGCTTGGCCACCAATGGCAGCCCTAACGGCGGGCTGGCTATGGGCCTCAGTGGAGGTCAGATCATCAGCAGCTCCGGAGCCTACCTGATCGGGTCCAACGCCATGGACGGCTCCGCCCCTCACTCTGCAGCCCAGACCACCAGGGCCTCTCCTGCTACGGTACAACAAAACTCACTAATTAAATCTGTTTCGAGGGTTTTTCTCCCCACAAAAATGGAGAATGAACGAAGAAGGAAACTCTTTTTCACCAAAAAATTCCGTTAAATATGGTGTTTACTAAATTTGACATTTTGTCTGTTTGTATTAAAATAAACGAGTAATTAAAATTAAATAATTTTAGCGTTTTGAATTGCCTAACTTTAAAACTGAGACCCAAGGGGGTTGTCTAAAGAGAATATTTAAGCTAAATTAAAAGTATATACCAATTTTTTTCTAGCGGGAAGGTGTAGTGTTGTGTAAAAGTCCAGCATGTTGCTTTGCAGAAACCACAATTCAAAGGAACACTTCCTCCAAACGTTCATTTGATAGAACCAGACCTGCACCTGCTAGCAGGATTAGAATTTTGGGTGAATGATTCCTTTGAATCGTGTGTATGCGGATGGGTTTATTCATGTGAATCTGCTGTGCTGTCTTGCTCTGTGTCTTTTGGTGGTTGGCAAGCTTGAGTGCAGTTTTGATTCCTGCTAGTCTGTACTGATGGCCACATATCTTGGTGGTTTTCAGTATAGGTCTGTCGCTATAGCCTTTCTTTCCCCTTATTTGGTTTTTTTCCCCCTTCCATATTTTTTTTTCCTTTTGCTCTTTGGTCTATCAGATTGAAATGGCGATTGAGACGCTCCAAAAGTCTGAGGGTTTGTCCAGTCAGAGAAGTTCACTGCTCAACAGCCATGTAAGTCACAAAAACATACCGATGTCTTGTTTGTTCTTTTTTTATTGTCCCCCTTCCCTCCCCGGTTTTTGCGCTCTGTCTGTTAACCCTTCTTTAGGTGGTGGGGCTTTGGGTGGCTTTTGTTTAGATATTTTTTTAAATGTCCTATGTTTAAAGATTGGAGTCTTGCAAGTAGAAAAGTCTGACTAAAAGTGCAGCATGTATAGCAGGATACGCCCTTACTTTCCAAAATGTCCAAAGAAATTGCACTGTCCTACTTGCAAAAGTGAGAGTACTGTACGTATAAACAGCGCCACTAGGTTTGAAACCTGTTTCTTGCATTTTGTGGCTTCAGATACTCATTGAATGCTTTAGGTTTGTAATGCTGTGCAACTAAATAAATACCTTAATGTTCTGATCATGCTGTCCTTTAGCTGCAGTGGCTTCTGGATAACTATGAGACTGCAGAGGGGGTGAGTCTGCCTCGCTCGACACTCTATAGCCACTATCTGCGCCACTGCCAGGAACAGAAACTAGATCCGGTTAATGCTGCGTCATTTGGGAAACTCATCCGCTCCATCTTCATGGGCCTGCGGACGCGCCGCCTCGGAACCAGGTACTTTCACCTGTAATTGCTTGACAAACTTGCAGTCCCCCCTCCCCCATTTCTTCTTGTTAACCCTCGAGTCATTGATCAATCAATTCACACTGCGTTTTGAATTTAGAGGAAATTCTAAGTATCATTATTACGGCATCCGCGTGAAGCCAGACTCCCCGCTGAACCGGCTGCAGGAGGATATGCAATACATGGCGCTGCGACAACAGCCTGTCCACCAGAAACAGAGGTACGCTTCTATGAAGTATCATGCGTTAAAGTGCCAGCAATGCACTGAAAAAATATATTTAATATATTTTTTTCCACCAAACAGGTTCAAGTCTGTGCAAAAGGCAGATGGCTTTTTAGGAGACGGCTACTCGAGCAGCGGTCCCCACAATCCCAGTGCTGCAGAGCAGACTGTCCTTACACAGAGCCAGCACCATCAGCAGTTCTTGGGTAGGAGGCCTGAATAAATACTATAGGAGAAAAGTATAAACATGTGGTTATAATTGCTACACCTTTTTGACCGACGCTTTTCCAACCTGCAGACGCATCTCGTGCCATTCCCGAGTTTGTCGAGCTAGACCTCGGAGAGAACGGAGTGGAAGGTATCGGCGTGGAAGACATCAAAGCTCTTCAGATACTGTACAGAGAGCACTGTGAGGTATAGTTTGTTGGGAAGAGGAATTGTTTCTCTTTCTGATGGAGTGTCTTCTAAAGTTTTGTAGCTGTTTGGATGGGTGTATATCTGTTCTGCTTGTGTTCTCTTGGTTCACAGGCAATCTTGGATGTAGTGGTGAACCTTCAGTTCAGCTTGATAGAGAAGCTGTGGCAGACTTTCTGGCGTTACTGCCCCTCTGATTCGATTGACGGTATCACTATGACCGAAAACAGGTTTGTCGCGGTTTCGTGTGTTACCCACGCGCCAACAGCTCATCTTCCTGTTGATCTGAAGTATGTGGGTTTTTGTGTGTACAGTGGAATGAGTGAGATTGAGGGACGTCTGCCACGTGTCAGACTCTTGCTGCTGTGCCACAGTGAGGCCGTGCTAAAGTGGATGAACACTTGCGATCACCTTATGTACCAAGCTCTGCTAGAGATCCTCATCCCTGATGTCCTCAGACCCATCCCTAGTAAGCGAAACCATTTTCTATGACCAAAGGTTCTCGCAGTTTCTGCTACCGATCAAAGTAAATTTTATAGATATAAATGTACTAGGCTTTGGTAACGTTATGCAATTTTCATCTTAAATATTTTTAAATCATCTTGTTTGTATAGTATCAAATGGGACCGCATGACCAAAGGCACATACCATGCATATGGCCGATTCGTGTTTCTCAACCACTGTTCCTTTTTCTACGCAGGTGCCTTGACTCAAGCCATCCGTAACTTTGCCAAAAGCCTCGAGGGCTGGCTCACCAATGCCATGAGCGCCATTCCCCAGAAAATGATCCAGACCAAGGTTTTTTCCTGACTCTGCTCAATGTTTCTGCTTTATAAACAAAAACCTACAGTTTCTTACAGTTCTTAGCATCAATGTTGATGGGTGGTTGTGTTAATAACGGTTTTAATTTGATACGTAAGGAGTTAAAGGGTGTGGAGGTGTAGAAAACTAATGCTGCTGCCCGTGAGAATGTTTTGGCTAACAAAATAATCTACCAGATTTATAACATAATATATTTTTAATCAGATTACACCATAACTTTGATCCCGTACGAAATCGCTGACTTGGATATGTATAGCAAGGGAAACTTAAGTATGTGAGGCAAGTAATATGTGAAAAGTTTCCGGATTATCTACTACTTTTACCTGGGTTTTGAAGTACGTCTTGGATGTCCATGTCACTATCCTATGAGGCGGTGGAGACGAGAGTGGCGAGGCACTTTTCAAGTAGCTTTGAGTACTCAAAGAATGTGTCCCTTATAGTTAAATTGCACTCGTTAAACACTTTACACTGCTGTGATGTCAATATCAAAATGGCAGCTAATGTAGAACATTACTTTAACGGTTGAGAAGTAGATACTTGCCTGCGTGGAACTATAATGTATCCTAGTAAATACTTTCATGAACAGTTTTGTCTTTTTTTTTTTTTTCCTAGCACCTTAGGTGCTTTGCTTTAATTAGCAAGGTCAAACGTTGTGTAACGATGGAACCCTGCTGTTATCGTAACCCTCTCGTTTGTGCTTCAGGTATCCGCTGTTAGTGCCTTTGCGCAGACCCTGCGCAGATACACCTCTCTAAACCACCTGGCCCAGGCGGCACGTGCTGTCCTGCAGAACACCTCGCAGATCAACCAGATGCTCAGTGACCTGAACCGTGTGGACTTTGCCAACGTACAGGTGCGTCTTATTTTCACAAGCGATTTCTATTGCATCAAAACATGTTCAGTAAATGCCCACATTTTTAATCGCTGAATTTTTTTTTTACGTTTTTTTTTTTTTTTTTTGCCCTTGTCCGAGCCATCATGCAAAAATCAATAAGTAATTTACGTTACAGCCAGTCGAATCTGAAGCAAAAGATTTTTCATACTGGGAGCAATTTATTAAACCCAAAGTATCATTTTTAATGGTTATTTATTGCAGAATATGATTTGTACGTCTGCTAGCTCACTCTTGTCCGTTTGTATTGATGCATATCAGCAGTGTGCAGATTTGGGGTGGTTTTATAATTCGCATTTACTACAAATCATCCAACAAAACTGGGTTCCTTTTTTGCAGTTGTAAATAATAATTGAAATCGAACGAAGGTTCTAGTAAGTTGTTTAATAAATTATAATAAAATTAATACCGTAACACAAATGGCATTGAAGAGAGTATGTTAAAATAAATCCTGTTACATTATTTGAATAATTAAATTGATTTGTTTTGCTGTTGGACAACTCTGGCCTCTTGAACCTTAGACCCTTTTGATGAACGGTCGGCAGTAACTGTACTGACGGTGTACGCGTGTCTTCTGTTGCAGGAGCAAGCATCATGGGTCTGCCAGTGTGAAGAGGGCATGGTGCAGCGGCTCGAGCAGGACTTCAAGGCTACACTGCAACAGCAGAGCTCCTTGGAGCAGTGGGCCGCCTGGCTCGACAACGTGGTCAGCCAGGTCCTCAAACCCTACGAGGACAGGCCAAGTTTCCCTAAAGCGGCCCGCCAGTTCCTGCTAAAGTGGTCTTTTTATAGGCAAGCTGTGACTTCTTTCACCACACTGGCTTTTCTTGATTGTTCTTTTATTGTGGTGTTTCTGTTGCTTTTGAGTTCCACTGGGCCACCTTGATCATACGTACAGTTTTAGAGACCACCCTTTTTTTGTCCTAAGACAAGAATGGGTGGTCTGGTTTGTTGTTCTCTTAGGACAAATCTGATGACCCTTTTTTATCGGTTATTGTTAAATAACCGATAAAGCAATAATTATTGTTTATCGGTTATTTATCAAACTAACAATGTTATTGTTAGTTTTTGGATTTCTATTTTGTCATCATCTAAGCAATTTCTGTAACAATGGTCACAATTCAAACAAGTTGGTTTTCTTTAACGGTGGTTATGGAGAGAGCTATCTATATATATATATATATATATATATATATATATATATATATATATATATATATATATATATATATATATATATATATATATATATATATATATATATATACATATACTGTGTGTATAAATTGCAAGAAGAATCTGCTTTCAAGTTTTTAACTCAACCTCTCATTGTTGCCATGTAGCTCAATGGTGATCAGAGACTTGACCCTGCGCAGTGCTGCCAGCTTCGGCTCCTTCCACCTGATCCGCCTGCTGTATGACGAGTACATGTTTTACCTGGTGGAGCACCGCGTTGCCCGGGCGACCGGAGAGACGCCCATCGGGGTTATGGGAGAGGTATTTACAATTATATTTAAGTCAATAAAACAATTAAAAGCCATTTGCTTCAACTCTGTAACAGGAGTGTTTAATTCATTAGTCTGAACAGTCAAATTAGTGATTATGTAATTCTCTGGAGCAAATCAGCTTTTACGGTAGTGCTGCCTGAAATGCAAAAAAAGATTAAATGGATGAACTTCATTGTTGATGCTCTACAACCCCAAATGTAATTAAAAACCATTCGGATGTGCCAACTGTAAAATATCCTGTTGCGTGATAACGCTGACTTATGTCGGCCTGGGTCACACCAAACTGCCGTTGAATTTTTTAAAAAAAAATTTTATATGTTGGTGCCCCCTAGTGTTGTAATTCTTGCGTTTTGGTTACGAAGCGTCAGCACACACCTTTGGATGTGCTTGTTGTATGTTTTTTGCTGTTTGTCTGCTCCCTTTGCCGATAGTGGATGTAGAACGATGGCAGCAGACTGCCCAGTTGACCTTGGAGTTGCTTAAATATTTGTCTTTCTATAAGAGCTGCTTTTTCCTTTTAAAAAAAAACCGCATTTTTAACCCTCTCGTGGCCTTTTTCAGTTTGATGACCTGAATACCATGTCGCCCACCAACATTGATAAAGGTAAGCACACAAGTTTTTATGTGGTTTGGATTTCTAAAAAAAAAAACTTAATTTTAATCAATATCTTAATAGTAGCCTCAACGTACGTTTCATTCATCAGATGAAATAAGCGAGATGGACAGCGAGCTTGACGAGGAAATGCAGGAAGTGGGTGAACCCCTGGCCAAGCATGAGAAAGCAGAGGCCGAGGTGATTCAGGTGTTGCAGGTGGGAACTATGGAGGATGGAAGCAGTGCTGTGGTGGGCGTGGTGCAGCCGGACATGCTGGCTTCGATGGTGGTGCAGCAGTCCACGATCCGTCACTGCGGTGGGGCCGGAAATGCGTATGCCTCTGTGTGACACTTTCACCAGCTTTCTCTCCTCCACCCCCTCCCACGCCATCCTCTTCTCATGACACCTGGTTGTACTTTTTTACATCACATCTTTCTGCCATGTGGCACGCTCGTTTATTTTCAGCTGGGTCTGATCACAACACTACATCAGCAGATGGTTCTGTTCTGCACTCTCCTTATATGAGCTTTATTTATGTGCTCAATCGTTTTTTGTTTTATTTCAGTCAACCCTTGGAGTTAAAGTGCTTGTTGGTTATGTCACTATGCTGAGGAAAAACCCCAGAATTTTTATTTGTTTTATTTTTTTTCCAGATAACCAAGAACTTGAATCCAAGCCACTAGCTGCACAGGAAAAGAACAGAAAGCCCATTCAATCTCCGTGTGTGTGTGTACTGTTGGTCATTTGTTTACGTTTTTCCCCTTTGTGGCTTTGTCTCAGAGTTGGGATTCTTGCTGTGTATTGTGCTGCTATAACCTCAGGCAAGCTGGCCAGAGATATTCACCCCGCTCCTCGAGCTGTTTCGTACATTTCAGGGTGCAGACCTGATGATGAGTTTTGTGGATTTGGTGAGGGTTTTTTTTTTTTGACCAAGGTGGGAAAACAACCAAAAAAGTACAACAAAAAAAAATGGTGTTCATGTGGGCCGTTCTGCTTATCATCGCAACGTACCTGTGCTGCATCGTAAAACCGAGCTAATGTCAGGGATATAATGTACCTCGGGTTCATGCTAGTGCCTTAACCCAGTAACAGCTTTTCCGGTCTGTGGAAGCTTCAGCGTCGCACTGAGGAAAGCCTTTCCTTTTCTATTCGAATGCTCGCTGCGATTCGGCAGTCTCTGCTAAACTCTGCGGCTGGATTTGTAATCCATCTATGCGAGTCGATTTCAATTGTTTATTGGTTTACGGATTTTTTTTTTTTGCGTGCGTGTCTTAAGTCGCTCGTGTAACCGTCGCCCTACCTCACACCGATGGTGCCAGCTGTCGGACGAACGCCCTGAAAGTTTTGACGTGCGTTACTTTGTACCGTTTCATTTTGTTGACTCGTCACTTCCCTTTGTTTCACACTGGATATCTGTACGGGGGACCAAAACTTGCGCTTGATTAAACAAATCATTTATATATTAGTATATATATTTACAGGATGGCGCTGTTTCTAGCTTTGCTTCTCCCGGTTCAGTTCTAAGCGTGCACCGTTGCTTTTGGAGCTCGTTCTTTTAATCGGTCGATCCGTGCAAAGGAAGTCTGGGAATTTTGATACTTGTTGTTTGATATTTGTGGGGTCCGGAAGAGAGAATTATATATTGAAACATATTTAAAGCTGAAAATTAGTCTGTGTAACTGCACTCCAGTAAAAGGCGCAGACTTTATTATTGGACTGCTTTATCGTTTATGGTATTTTGGACTTTTTGATTGTTGCTATGTGATGAGAGGAAAAACTGACTGGAAATCATTATTGCCTTTACTACTGATTTTGTTTTAAGTTAAATTTAAGTTTTTGTAAAAAAAAAAGACAAAACAAACACAATATTCACACCTGTTTGTGGCTCTTCTACAGGGAGGGTTAAGTCACGCATTCATTTGATTAATTTGTCTAAGTGCAATCTACGAAACGGAATAGGAACTGGATATTTTGTAGGCAGCAAAGAGCTGCCGACCGCTAAGTTTCACCAAAACTAAGGCAGCTGACAGGAAATGTACAGCATGTGTACCGAACTGCTACTTTTCCATTAAACTTTTTTTTTTTTTTTTAGTCTGTTCGTATGAATTGTGTACCGTTTTGTGCCTGAGGTGAGAATCTTTATCCGTCTTAGTTTTTTAAGAAAGTGCTTTTTGGTCTTGCATGCGTTTTACCGTGCTGCTTGAATGTCAGGAATCTACAGGCGTGGCTGTTCCAGATTGACGGGCCTCGTTTTGCTTCAATTTGCAAAAGATTTATCTCTTTGACTTTACTCCAGATGCCCTACCTTTTGACTTTTGTTTTGCGTTGCACTGAAGTTGGCCTTACTAGATTAAATGATTAGCTTGCACTAGAGGGTTATTGAGGTAAACACTAGCTACTTTGTAGAGGAAAAAATAAAATGAAATCGAGGCATGGCAGATATTAAAGCGGTGGCTGTGCTCTAATGGAACTTTCATTAAACAGCTAGCTGTTATTCGCCGTATACTGAGAGCTGCGCTGTTCGGATTGTAACTAAGCCATTAAAAAATGTCCCTCAAAAATAGCTGCATCCAAAGCGGCTTACCTTAAAGTACGGTTGGGTTCTTGCTAACTCCCGTTTTATGTTGTTTTAAAGATTTATCCCTCCTATTCACAATTCTTCATTTAAAACCATGTGTTGGTGTTTAATGATTTAAAAAGAAATGATTGAAATTCTGCAAACTTTGTTGAATAATGCAAATCATGTAGCGTTGAATATTTTACAATATCGTTTCCCCCTGACTAAATTTGAGGTGTAAAAAACGGTAAGCTGTTTGGAGGGTATAGGTGAAGAATAACCAGACATACTGTATGAGAATTACTGTACTAAACACTGCTTTTACCCCTGAGCTGGAGTGAACAGAGAAAAGCTCTTTTAGTTCTAGCAAGGCAGCTTCATCTGTTAGGAAACTTCAGTGCCTTGGATTTTACAAAGACCTCTGACAGCAGACAAAATGTTTGCCCATTTCTGTGATTTATCGTTAAGCACGTGAGCAACATTGTGGAGTTCAGGCCACATGCTCAAAACAAGAGCCGCTCTTACTTGTGAATCGGGCGTCCCTACCACTGATATGCACTCTCTCGTGTGGAGACCGTAACCATCGTCGTGAAATGAGTTTTCTTTTCTGTTCCTCTTTCTATCGTTTGTAGCGGTATTGTTTTTAACGGCTTTATGCTTTGGGAATAGTTAAAGTGCCATTGAACAGTTAACGTAGTGCGCCGTGGCCCGCTGTAGCGCGTTCTAATGCAAGCACAAATGCTGCGGTCCCTTCGAGTGACCGTGCTCTGAAAAGCTGACGAAGTTGTACATATTGAGCTAAAACGAATGGTTATTTATTTACTCGCCCTTTCTTTGATCCCTAAAGTGTACATTGTGATTCTTTTTCTGCTTTTGTTTCATGTATTGTACTTTTACATCTTTTTTTTTTTTTTTTTTTTTCGTTTCAATTTCTTAGTAAATTATGTTCTTGGAAAAATCGCTAAGAGCTAACCAATATGTGTAGTGATTTTTGTATTGTGTTTCAAATGAAGGATGACAAACTGGTCAACTTTTATATTTATAAATATAAGGCATATATCAACTAGTGTCATCTACAAGGAAAAATAGAAAAAATATCCAAGACATGTAGTTTGGTTTTTCTGAATATTTCAGACTTGAGCTCAGGCTAGCTTAGTGTTTACTTACTTGTGGCTTGTCTTTTAATTAATAAACCTTTCTTTGTCAATCTGTGTCTCGATTCTTACATTGCCACTGCAGCTGCTTGGGATCATTTCCGCCCTCGAATCCCTGCAATTTCCTATTCATTTTTTTTGTTCCTATTTGTCTAGAAAACAACAAGGCTACAAAATTAGTGGCCGAGGCCGCTGTATCGGCACTATAGCTTTCCTTTTTAGGAGACATCGCACGGGCCGTCGGACGTATAAGAGAGCGGGAAACCGCAGACCCTGAGGCTCTATCCAAGGCTTTTTATGTCAAGACGGTCACAACAAGAAGGATGCTTTGGGACTATTGTTGCACTCTTTTCTGAGGTGGCTACCAATCTCGCCTTTGACCGTGTTCTGTCAAACCGGATCACTTTAATGCACTACTGCTGCCCGCTCACACACAAGCTAAATTGGGCCGTGCAGTCAGACCGGCGAGATTCTACATTGTGGGATCAACTAGACTGGGAGACGTTTTAATCAGCCTTTTCTGCCAAACCATCAATGACCAACTGTACAGACAGCAGACGAGGAGTTAATCAGTAACGGGAGAAGTGTGAGGCAAGAAATGAACACCGTGCCTGAATTTAAGTGGAACAGAACTCCAGAGTTCTAGAGATGTAACCAAACCCTGTAACCTATTCCACTTCCACCTCGGTCAGTTTCCTCGTTCTGTGAAATGCCCAGCGTGGTGCCTGCATGGTAGCTTTCCATTCTCTCACACTTAACTGACTGGTACCCAGTTGTGCTGTGCTGCCTGACTGTATCTTTCGTTTTGCTGACCGTGATAACAGCCATCTGCTGTCCTCACCATTTTCCACTCTGTGCGGTCCGATCCTGGCCGTGAGCTGGAGTTAAGCGGTCAGGCTCGAGGGTCTGTGTTCTTCTCACTTGCCTTTTACTCCGGGATCTGCAGGGCAAGAGGAAATGCGCAATCTGACACACTGGTGCCAAAACAATCACCTCTCTTACCCTTCTGATGAGCACGGAGTCGATGGTGGAGTGGCATCACGCCTTCAAGTTCCTCATTCTCCACGTCACCAAAGCCGTGTGCGAATATTTGTGTACCAGTCGATTGTGTGTATTTTCTTTAGCCGGGTTTTACGTTGACTTTCTTTATACTCTAAATACACTTACTCTGTATTTTATTTTATTACATGCATTGTTCTTTTTCTACCGCTAGAATTTCAGGTTCCGCTGCTCAGTTTGGCCAGGCTGCTTCCGCTAAAAGCTTCAGTCCTGTAGAATAAAGGTTATAAAAAGGGCTGTGATTTTTGGTTTGCGCTAGCGTTTATTCTCTCCTGCTCTCTCGTTCTCGCTCCTGCTTGCTCCCATTTTCTTTCTTTTTAAATGCTCCTTGTTTGTATGCTTTCTTGCTGTTTTTGGCTTTCTCTTCTATAGCTGGGCCTGTAGGGAGGGGATTTCTCTAGAATCCAAGCCTCCACTCTGACGTCTGGGGGAAGAGGAACAGGTTCCGTGGTGGAGCTGCAACCACACACTGGACCAAATCACATTTACTTCTGCATCCTGAAATGCAACCTACAGAAACACGTTTATGCGCCCTGAATGCTACAGATACACACACACACGTGTATATATGTATATGTATATATATATATATATATCTCCTTACAGAAGTGTATGTATTTGATATGTGTACTTTATTGATTGTAATTTTTTTTTGGCTCTGTGGTTCTTGTGCTTCTCTTGTTTTTGTGAATAAGTTTTTTGGGGGTTTTTCTTACACGTATTATTAAACCCCGCCCCCCCCCCCCCACACACCCCCACACATCAATACAGCAGAAGACGGTGAGACGGCTGTACTGCATATAAACACAATTCACTAAACATCTCACAGCCGGGAGGAACACGCTGGTCAGTGTTGTACAGCTGAGCGGCTTTTAGCTGGAACTTCAAGCCTTTATTCGGTTTCGATTTGTGTGTTTAACTTTGTGTGAATTGTGTTTAAACTTAAACTCTTTATTTCTGCTGTAATAATAAAAACAATTAGCAATGCCATCACAGGAACAGCACGCGAAATAATCCGGAACCTCTTGTATTAGCGGTTTCCAGGGGGCGTCTTTACGCAACGGAACTGTCTCCGGAAGTGATTTTGATTGGCTGTTTGTCTAAACAGACGGCGTACGATTTTACGGATCAATTTTGTATAACATTTACTACAGCCGTGGACGGTTAATATTGTTAAATCGCTCAGCTTTCGATTATTTACCCGAATAAGAAGTAAATAGCTGCTTTAATTGTATAATTCTGACTGAAGTAACACCCGTGTAGCTGTGTAGTTAGCCAGCTAGCATGTTAGCGTCGCCTGGTTACCGTTTCCATGGTAATCAGCTGCAAGCATAAGTGCTAGGATAATATTTGTGTATTTTTGTAGAAATTAATGCTATAATATTGTGTGGAGGTGTCAAAAATGAGCCTGGAAAACTGTGGTGCTAATTTATAATCAGGATTTCAGAAGTTTGGATATTTGACTCTAATATCAGGTGTTATTTTATACGTTTTATTTAATTTGATGAAATTATTAGTATTGTACAGTAGATTATAATGTAGTAAATCTGCTTTACGGCCCGGGAACACAAACCCCTCTGTTGTAGAGTAATTAAAGTATAAATCTACGTTGTTTAAGAGAGCAGTTCTGTGTTTGTCCACCAGGCGGCGATACAGAGCGCCTGTAATGATGAAGCTCTACATTAGGATCAGGGTCGTTCCAAGACTTTAAGGTAGAATTTTTTTGGGAGGGCCAGTCGGTGCTGCAGGTGCGACTACTTATTGTGAGATGTTAACAATTGGCACACTATAAATGTAATACAGTGATTATTTATTTTAATTAATTGTAGCTGTGTTGCGCACACTAATGTTATTACCCTGCTACGCTGTGTTCACTTATGCCTTGGGCCGAAAGTGTGAACAGCTGAAGATCATCATGAAAAGCTCAGTCTTTCTAAGGGAGCCGACGTGAAAACTTACATCGTGTTATTAATTTTTCTTTTTAAAGAGGCGGTTTTAAATGACAAACACACCCAGAGCTCCTGTGCGGTCGGTACGACTCGGTGGTGCGGTGGTAAAGTTTCTGATGCTTAGTGCTGAGGTTGCTTGTTCAACTCCAGCGTAGAACCACATTGTGACTTTAGAGCATCAGATGTGTTAAGTGTTATTTTTAACACATCACCTAAGTATATAGCTCAACAGAAGCCTCAACAGAACCCTCAACAGGTGTGCTAGAATGGTGTAATGGTTTGTGCTGGTGGCTGCAGTGCAGTAGGTTGCTGGATCGAATCTGGGTGTCGGTGTTTTAGATTTAGGCAGCTTGATTAGATAGCAATAAGGAGGGCAATAAAGAAAGTGCTGGAAAGTGAGTTCTGTGTGGCTCATGTGGTTGAGCATTCGCCTCTGGGGTAAGAGGCTGCGGGTTCAAGTCCCCGTTCAGAACTCTCAGATTTGAATGGTTAGTGCTGGAGGATGAGGATGAGGAGAAGGGGTCAGAGGCAGGTATAGGGTTGGGTGGAGGAAGAGGGCAGTGGTAGAGGCTGGAAGAGGAGAGAGACTTGGGAGGATGCAGGAGTAGGAACAGCAGCTGCGGAGGAGGAGGAGACAGGAACAGCAGCTGCGGAGGAGGAGGAGGCAGGAACAGCAGCTGCTGTGGAGGAGGAGGCAGGAAAGCAGCTGCTGAGGAGACGGAGCAGCAGCTGCGGAGGAGACAGGAGAGAGCAGGGCGGAGGAGACAGGGGAGCAGCAGCTGCGGAGGGAGGAGACAGGAGCAGCAGCTGCGGAGGAGACAGGAGCAGCAGCTGCGGAGCAGCAGCTGCGGGAGAGGAGGAGGAGACAGGAGCAGTGGAGGAGGAGGCGGCAGAGACAGGAACAGCAGCTGCTGTGGAGGAGACAGGAACAGTGGAGGAGGAGGCGGCAGAGACAGGAACAGCAGCTGCGGCAGGCAGCAGCTGCGGAGGAGACAGGAACAGCAGCTGGCGGAGACAGCAGCTGCGGAGGAGGAGGAGGAGGAGGAGGCAGGAGGAAGCTGGCGAAGGCGGAGACAGCAGCAGCTGAGGAGGAGGAGGAGGAGGCAGGAACAGCAGCTGCGGAGGAGGAGGAGGAGGCAGGCAGGAGGAGCAGGAACAGCAGCGGAGGGAGGAGGAGAACAGACAGGAACAGGAGAGGGAACAGCATGGGTGGGGAAGGAGCTACAGGAACAATGGGTGGGGAAGGAGCTACAGGAACAATGGGTGGGGAGGCTACAGAACAATGGGTGGGGGAAGGAGGCTACAGGAACAATGGGTGGGGAATGGGTGGGAAGGGGTGGGGAAGGAGCTACAGCAAAAAAAAAATTTTACCCCACCAAAACCTCCCCTCATTCCTGCTGCAGCTCCTCCCATTCCTCCTCCTCCTCCCCCCATTCCCATTCCTGCTGCAGCTCCCAGTCCTCCCTCCTCCCCATTCCCATTCCTCCTCTTTCCGCTGCAGCTCCTCCTCCTCCTCCCATTCCCATTCCCTGCTGCAGCTCCCATTCCTCCTCCCAGCTCCTCCTCTTCCCATTCCCTGCTGCAGCTATCCTCCTCCCAGCTCCTCCCATGCTCCTCCCATTCCCAGTCCCTTGCAGCTCCATTCTCCTGTCCCACTGCAGCTCCTCCTCCATTTCCCATTCCCGCTGCAGCTCCTCCTTCCTCCCTTCCCATTCCCTTCCCTGCTGCAGCCCTCCTTCCCATTCCCATTCCCGCTGCAGCTCCTCTTCCCTCCCATTCCATGCAGCTCCTCCCATTCCCATTCCTGCTGCAGCTCCTCCTCCCTCCCATTCCCATTCAAGCTGCTGCTCCTCCTCCTCCTCCTGCAGCTGCTGCCCCTCCTCCTCCTCCCTTCCTACATCCTCCTCCCCTCTATTCCTGTCTCCACACCCCTGCACCTCAGCCCCTTATTCCTTGTCACCCCTCCTCTTAATCCTGCCTCCCCTACACCTGCCTCTTTCTCCACCACTTGCCATTCAAATCTGGGAGTTCTGAACAGGGGCTTGAACCTGCAGCCTCTTACTCCAGAGGCAAACGCTCAACCACATGAGCCACACAGAACTCGCTTTCCAACAAGCGCTTCATCAACCTCTTTATTGCTATCTAATCAAGCTGCCTAAATCTAAAACACCGACACCCGGATTCGATCCGGCAACCTACTGCACTGCACCCACCGGCACGAACCATTACACCATTTCAGCACAGCTGCTGAGGGTTCTGTTGAGGCTTCTGTTGAGCTATATACTCAGGTGAGTTGTTTAAAAAAAAAACACAACACATCCAATGCAGTTCTACACTGGAATCGAACAAGCAACCTCAGCGATAAGCATCAGAAACGTTACCCTCGCACCACCGAGTCGTACCGACAGCACAGCAGCGCTGGGTGTTTTTGTCATTTAAAACTGTCTCTAAAACTACAGCACTTAGTTATAGACTTTAATAAGTGCAGCACAAGTTTAAAGCTCTTCAGTCACGCTTTGTAGCACCACCTGGTGGACAAGCACAGAACTGCTCTCTAAGACTCTAAAGACCCACCTCCTCATCACCTTCCTAAAGCAGGTACACCCCTACCTCTTCTCTCTCTGTCTGCTCTCCCTCCCTGTCTGTCCTCCCTGTCCTTTCCTGCTCTCTTACTCACACCCTCATCATACGTTGTTAGCTTGCTGTCCACCTGCTGTTTTTAACACCAAGACTTACACTTATTCAAAACACACAAACGTGCTTACACTTATTCAGAGCCAGCGTGCGGACATGCTGCAGTTTGAGACAGTGTCCCTCTGTGACATCAGAACTCCAGCGTCTTGGATGCTAGAGTGCCGCAGCACAGCTCATCCTCTCACCATGTCACAACAGTGAGTTCAATATCTTCGGTCACACAAACCACATGATCGACTACATCAGCTATTGTAGCACAACTGACGTGAGGCCCTGAGGTTTGTTCACACCCTATGGTATGTGGCACCATTTATTACAGGCTGTTAGACTCCTCGACAATGTTTCACCCCACCCAATTTAGCTAATTCATTCCCTCCCTCAGCTCCCATAAGGTTTTTTCTTCCTGTTTTTTTTAATCATTTAGATTCCATCATCTATTATTTTAACCTTGATAAATTTATCTTACAGTCTTCTTCAATGCCTCATTCCTATTTCTGTCAAAATTCTAATCAAACTGACAATGCAAGTTCTTACATCATTGCATGTAACTGGTTACACCAGAAGTCTTATTCAGTCTCAGATTGCCTCTCGACTAAGTTACTGCCACACATTATTTATATTTTAATTCGATTCTTCAATTCGCAATCTAGATCCTTTACATAAACTTTTCTTACATCCCTTTTAAACCATTTATAATCGCACCTGAGGCGATATTTTAATTTAAATAAAGTAAAAAAAGAAACACCCAAAAAATCCCACGTGTACCACACACACAAATACAAATAAACTCTTTTTACTGTTACAAAATCAAACATTACAGTGATACACTGACAGACAAGGGCGAAAAAAAAAAAGCTAACAACAGTTTAACAACACACTCATCATCCAATACAGAGCTTTAAATTACACGTGCAACACAACCCCAAAAACCGAATGCATGCTGGTGAGCCATTTTTTCACAACAGTCCACGCAGGAGCTTTAGTTAATCTGCTCCAGGGGCAGCCCATAGGCACTGACAGCAATTTACAACACACAACGTGGTCCACGATTAATTCCTTGGTCTCCATGGGAAAGGTGTAAGCAGGAGACCTCACCGTCTATCTGGACGTCATGGAGCTGGAGACTCAAGCTGAATTTTGTCAGAGATGAAGAATCCCCTACCAATTAATTGTAAATCTGTAAACAAAATAAATATTTGTTTCTTTCAGAAACTAGACTATAATTATTACCTGTTAAAAGAAAAGTAAAACACACATCAGAAGCTCCTGCATGCTGTTAACCACATGACCAAGACCATGAAAAGGACATGCAGCAGAAGCATAAATGTTTAAAAACAAACAACTAGAGGAGACAAGTTTCCGAAATATAAAATAAACCCCACCACCTTAACAGCAGTAAAAGATTTAAAAAATACAGGGGGGAAAAACCACCCCTTTATCATATTTAAAAGAGAACAAATGAAAAAGACAGTATTATCATTCCTTCTAAGTTAGAATTATAAAAAATTAGACGGGATGTCCCTAAAGTCTGGACACACAGTAAAGCAAATTTTTTGAAAATGGCTTTATTGAAAGAAGAAAGAATTGAACTGAGTTTCTGGGCTATAATAAAGCAGAAGGTGAACTCAATGAAAATCACAGGTGCAAGGCATGCCACGATCAGGGCAAAAGCTGTGATGTCTGGGGGGAGAAAAGGAAAATATGATTTGGGTGTTATTAGCATAACAATGGTAGAAAAACCCATGCGAGTGGGTAGAATAAAATAACCAATTTATTGAGTCTAGAGAAAAGAAAGAAGAGGGCCGAGTGCTGAGCCTTGTGGGACACCAGTAGAGATTCTGCATTGAGCAGATGTCATTCCCTTCTGTGATGACCGATATGAACGACCATCCGTTGCCATGCTGTGCCTTAAATACCAAGGAGGAGAGTCTTGTGGTTGATGGTGTCGAACGCATCCAAGAGGCCCGAAAGAATAAGGGTAAATTACAGTTTGCATAATATGAAAAATGTAAAAATGATATTATGGCCTTTCAGATTTATCCATTGTAACTTCAACTGTAATACATTTTAAACAGAACCCTTGTTTTAAACGTATTTTATTTTTGGATTTCGTGGTATGACCTGTGCATTCATGTACACAAAAATACTCATCTAATACTTGTCCATGCTGAATTCTTCACAAATATCTTGGCAGAGCACGACTGGGTTCCTCCCCACTTTGTTAATTAGGAAAAAGCAGGAAGATTCTGGTTCCAGACTCAATTCCATAATACCATCACCACCGTGCCTTCAAACACAGCCACACACCCAAACAGAGGAGAACCCGAGTGTGGCCCTTTACAATACAACAGAAATACACAACCATCAGACTTTAGCTTCATGGAACAAACTGAACACGAGTTCCTTCCAAAACAATCTGGACAAACTTTCGTACATTTTGGTAGAGAAAGCAGGTCCTTACACTCAGTTACCCCTCCACCATTTTTTAACTCGCAATAAAACAAATAAATTTATGAAATGTATAAATGTTATGCACAAAATGAGCTCATTTCAGATTTGATGCCTGCTACAGGTCTTAATAGTTAGGCTGGGGCATGTTTACCGGGGTGGAGCGTTATGAGTTATGAGCTTCTGGAGTTTTGGTGTTGGAATTTGGTCCCATTCTTGCCTAATACAGATTTCCAGTTGCTGAAGTTTGTAGTAGTCTTGAACATATTTTTTGTTTAATCATGCGCCATGGTGAAAGATCTGGACTGCAGACAGGTTAATTCAGCATCCGGACTCTTCTATTACAAAGTCATGCTGTTGTGGATTTCAGCAGATGCAAAACCACATACCGCAGCTATTACAAAGTTTTCTCAGACATAGCCGTCGTCTGGAGAGGAGCATTTGCTGCTCCAAAATCTTTACATAACTTTCAGCATTTCAGTCATAACTTTCAGTCTCCCTCCTCTTCAGCCCGGAGGACATTGCGTCCGTGGTTTCCAACAAGAAAGTCACATTTGGACTCATCTGACCATAAAACACTTTTCCACTTCGAATCCGTCCATTTTAAATGAGTTCTTGGCCCACAGGACAGGCCGGGTTTTATTCCAATTTTTAAAAAAAATGTCTGAATTTGTCCAGAATTCGGGTTGTATTTATGACTGTTAGTTGTCGTAGAGTGATGGAAAACCATTAGTTTATTTATAGCCATGTAGAAATATTACATCTAGCAAAAACGGTGATTGATCCAGGTAGTAATGTTGAACATCTATTATTTTAAACACAACTGGCGACAGCAACACACATTTGACCTGCTTTAATTAGCTGACTGGAAAACTAAATAAATGCTTATTAAATTAGGATCTTAATTTTAGCTTATCAGGAATTTAAAAAATAGAAACCAAACCTAAAGAATTAAACACACACACACACACACGTGTATGAATGACAGACACGGGACAGCAGGAATTGTTCAACATCCTACTTTGAAATATATTTCAGTTGACTGATAAAATCATAACCTACAAAAACCAGAAATACACTTTTTAATACAAAATGCTATAAGACATTTCAAGCCGCATATCATAAAAGAAGGAAACATTCTAAGGTCAGACGGCCGGGAAAGGCCGAGCCTCGAGGATTGTCTAAACTCAGTCAGTCGGTACTTTAAAGCTAAAGAGCAGGAAGTACAAACACAGGCTTTCAGTAATACTGACATGATTCTAAAATCTCTCTTTTTGTATGGCTTCACGGTTGCATAGAAAACAGTGTTTTCTTGTGTTATTGAAATTACCACATCAGTGAGATTAACTCACAGAGAACCATGGAGATGTAATAAAGTATGAGTTTGGTTTTCTGAAGAAAAAAAAAAAAAGAGCACGAGAGACAGAAGGGGGGGGGGGGGGGGTATCTTTATGAAGTGAAAATCACCACAAGCCCTTTTATCATGCATTTACACACAAAGCACAGAGGTAAAGGCTTTTATTTCTTTTTAAACTGCTATAAAGCTGTGAATAAACGTCCAGGAAACGTTTTACAGCCCAATAACAAAATGCTGCTGTGTCACACAATCAATAGAGCATGGTTGTGCTAAATAAGTAAATTTAGGAAAGAACGGGGGGGAAGAAAAGCTTGAGTAAAGTGCTATAATCAATCATTTACATTTAGTAACAAAGTTAAATTTGTATAGGCTGAAATACGCCGTGTCCATGCAAATGAAGCCGATCTCATCCCGTCTACCTTAAAGTTTATATCGCAAATAACGTCAATCAAGTCCTCCGTCTTATTATGTCTGACTAATAGAACGATTAGTTTGCAGGTCGTGCCTAGTATCAACTCGTCTTTTTTTGTACAAATGCTTTAGAGGGAAAAATGCTACACTGCTCAATGTTAACTACAGAGATTTATATGTAAGCGTAACAATGTTTTAAAAACATACGTTTTTTTAAAAAAAGCCATAATTTCCTATTCTGTCACCTGGACCAGTTAGTAACTTTGTCGTCTGCATATATTTATTTCCAGTATAAACCCAACTGGGGTCACTGCTAACATAGGGCAACTTTCCAAAGATACTTTAACCAGAGACTTGAGCTAAGAGGATAAATGACAAACAGAACTAAGTGGTTTTACAACTATAAAATAAGGCCTCGTTTCTGCACTATTAATACACAGGTCAGTAACTTCACAGCCCAACGCGTCATATATGTAGTAGAGTAGAGTAAATGTTTACCTGTAAAACAGTGATTAGTTTGATTGCGTAGACATGCATAAAATATCCCTGAACATCGTCACAGTTCTCTCAGACTGGAAACCATATACACAAATTCTAAACAAACATTTAGTCTGTAGGAAGAAATTATGACCGATACTCATTTGCTGGATTTATAGTATTTGCACATGAATATCAAAGAATTTCCTCACACAAGGCTCCTAATTTGATTCCTCATTTGTTAATACAAACGTTGCATCTGGTTAGGGGTTTCGGGAACAAATGCAATGATAAGGTGTTTGGATGCAGTGACGGAGTATCTTTCCACCGTCATTACCTATTGAAAAGTCTAATGTCACAGGTCGACCTTCTAAATCTGGCCTGGCCGGGAGTCGGCTTGGAACTTATCCACGGCAACACACCGTCTGTCGGCTTCAGTTACCTGCCTGCAGAAAAACAATTCAGTGCCCAGCTCTAAAAGGGGAGGGGGGGAGGCGACGTTGCACTCAGTCCAGCGGCTGCGGGTCAGCCACAGGCATGGTGTGCAGCACCTCGTCCAGCAGCTGTAAAGCTCGATGCAAATGAATTTCAATCCAGCATGGCGTCTCCTTGATGCTCTGCCTCGGGTAATCAGGACCCCAGCCTTTTACGAAGCTCATGCGCAGGATACACAGTCTGCGCAAATCATCCACACCGATACCAGCAGCGGCAGACAGACCTAAAGCGGACAGACATGAATGCCTTCGAATCGACCACAAATCGCAATGATAATACTGAGTATTTTACGTGTGGGTAATTATGACTGACATATTAAAAAGGAAATCTCAGGAAATTTTAGAAAAAGCAAAGAACTGTTGCTTACTAATTGCGGGGGCGATGCCACCCACAGATCCGGGACCAGGGATGTTTCCGGCCACCGCCGCTGCCTGAGCCGCGGCCGCTGCCTGAGCCGTGGCTGCCTGCTGCTGCATTTGCCGGTGACACTGACGCAGGTCAAACACCTGCATTGCAGAGATAATACAACTTGCTACGAACTGATCTTTGGGCACAAATTCGTACAAAAATTTTTACAGTGGAAATTTTTTGACGACTCCGGCATCCAACAGACACACACGCAAAAAAAACAAAAAACAATCCAAGGTAGTGAAACGGACTGGATCTGTAACGGCCAGGTTAACAATGCATTCCAACGTACACTTTTTTTCAAGAGACACAAAAACGCTCACCTTGATGTATGCGCTCGGGTAGATCTTATGCACGGCGTCTCCAGGAGCACGGCCAGCCTCTCGATCCAAGTAGTAGCTTTGCACAAAGACGGCGTGGTCGCTGAGGCACCGAACCCACACGTCACCCTCGCCTTTACACTCCAGCTGAACACCCTTACCGATGTGCAGCCTGGAAATAAACCAGTGTGTGTTAAACCCACGGGCTACATAAATTTAATACTATTACCAGTTTTCAACATAAAATATCACGAGGCAAACGTGTGAATGGTCTTGAAGAAAACTGGCATTAAACCAATATTTTTACTTAAAAGAATTAGATAACACCCCAAATTTTTTTTTAAGCAAGTCAAAGAAATGGACTAAGAGAAAAACAACTACAAGTTTTAAGACAATACAGTTAACAACATCATTTAAATCACTAAAAGTTACATCAGCCTAATCATCCGGGTACGCAATCTGTTTCTTGAAGCTCTGTTTTGAAAACTATTAGCTGTTAACAAACGAGGGCTGATGCGGTTTAAAACGAAACAATAAAGACAGCACTCCGACCTCGCTCTTTCGATTGCCTCGGTTCTGTGCACGTTGCTTAGCTGTCCCAAACAAAAGCGGTCACCTCCCGACGGATCGACATAGCCATCCACCGTCACGATAGGGCAGTTCGAGGGAACCTTAAAAGTCTCGCCGACTTGCACGTCCATCTCAAAGTAGGCAATGGAGCACCAGTAATCTGGAGCTGGGTAGGAAAAACACGCGGGTTAAAAAAAACCGGAAAACAGCTACTGTTTCCAGCTGTTTATCGTTACTTGAGCGGAAATAATGTTTAATAAAACCTAATCCAATAACTCAGAAAAATTTAAATGCGACAATGTTGCAACCGTATCCCAGGTTTTCATTGTTTATTACTTGTTTGGTACAATTACATTTTATGAAAAATAATAAATAATACTAGTTTAAAAACCACAATGCATTTCACATGTTCATTTAGACTAAACTGTAAAATCCATACAGAAATTAATGGCAAAATATATATATATTTTTTTTTATAAGGAAACATTAACCAAACTAGTTACTATGCTCTAAACGATTGAACATAAAAGCAAGTGAAATCGACGGGAAGCGCTTACCTGGGTGGTTTGATATTGGTGGCTGAAATGCTATTTCACTGTGTACCGGCCCTGAGAAAAAATTAAAATACATTTACATCATATTTTACATTTCTGACATTTGGCAGAAACCTTCATTCAGACTTACATTTGGCTCATTTATTTAACAGAACTATTGGGGGTTAAGGGCCTTGCTCAGAGGCCCAACAGCGCTAACTTGGTGGTGCTGGGAAATCAAACCACTACCCCATCTAGAAATTTGGCCAGAGTCTGAAATACACACGAAAACCATTTGCACTTACAGTAGTGTCCTGGATGATGCATGGGTGGATGATGTTGTATATGGCCATTTTGTTGTGGAGGCACACCGGGAGTAAAACTGCTGCTTCTTGTCCAAGTGGAGGTCGCATCTGAAGAGGATAAATGAAGCCCCTTAAAAGCACATTTTTCTCTGGTATTTGCATTTTAAACGAGTGACGTGTGATAACGGTACAGGAAATAATGAAAAGCTTTTGGGGTCAATAATTTCTTACTGTGATGGTAAGTAGAGGAATTGCCTGGGGGAAAGCCGTTCTGCTGTGTCCCCTGTCCTGTCCCCGAAGCAATCTGCAGCAGCCCCTCGCTGCTACGGCTTCCTGAGAGAATACTGGGCTGAGCTAAAGATAGAGAGAGAGAGAGGATTTTTAAGCCTTGTGTATGTCCAAAGAAACACAGGCCCCGCACAGGGGCAGATTAGTAATAAACAATACATTTACAGACGGTTCATCCTAGGGCTGCACAATACTCAAGAAAAAAAGGGTCATGCGACAGCATGCTAAATAAGGCTACAAACACAACACAATATTTTAATGACTCATTTAAGAAATGTTTACTTAAAGGTGAATGTGTAAAGATTTTTCTGTTGAGCCTAGCTACTACACATTGTGTTTGGTTTTGAGGTGACTGAAGAATTGTAATGTTTGCGCTGCCACTCAAAATTTACAACACAAATTCTGGAAAAGTTTGGACATTTTTTACATTTAAATAAAATAATGACAAAGACCTCCAAAATCACATGAGCCAATATTTTATTTACAATAGAACATGGATTACAACGTTAAAACTAAAATTATCCTTTTCTCCACTAAAGGAGTTAAAATTAAAGCCCATCACATGTCTCGAAGTTACAGGAGCAACAAAGGGCTGAAAGAGCAATACATTTTGAAAAGATTCAGATTCATTTAGCAACTAATTAAGTAAACTGACATCATGTCTAACACGACGAAAGGCAAAGTTAATCAGAGGCTCTCCAATCTGTGAGAGTAAAAACAACGTTCCTCAACATCAAATTGCAAATCTCATCTACATTGTATAACATCAAAAGATTCAGAGAATCTAACAAAATCTGTGTGCAAGGGAAAAGAACGGGACCTTTGTTGGATGCCGGTGGTCTTCAGGCCCTGAAGACAACTGCATCAACTCCACGGCATGATTCTGTGATTGACATTACTAAATGGGCCCAGGAATACGCCCAGGAATCACTGTCGGTAAACATAATCCACCATTTCATCCGCACGGTCCAGAAATGCCGTCGCGCCCTGTGTGCCAAGACTCGTTTTTAAATGGACTGATTCAAAGTGGAAAAGTAGTCTATGGTCAGAGGAGTCGAAATGTGACATTCCTGTTGGAAATCATAGAAATTGTGTCCTCCGGGCTAGCGAGGGAAACCTTCCAGCATGTTATCAGCGTTCAAAAGTCAGCATCTCTATTGGTATAAGGGTGAATAAGCACATATGGTATGGACAGCCTGCATGTTTTGGAAGACACTATGAGTGCTGAAGGATATATAAAGGTTTTGGAACAACATATGCTCCTCTCCAGACGACGTCTATTTCTGGGAAGACCTTGTATATTTCAGCATGAGAATGCAGTTCAGATCTTTAACCTATAGAGAACATTTGGCTCTTCGGCAGCTGGAAATCTGCATCAGGCATGAACGGGACATAATTCCAACACAAAAACTTCAGAAACATAACCTCGATGCCCAGATGTCTGTTTGGAAAAGAAGGAGATGCTTCACCATGATCAACATGCCCCGTCCCAACTATTTTAAGACCTGTAGCAGGCAACAACCTAGAAATTAGCTCATTTTGTGCATAAAATTGTACATTTCTCTGACTAAACATTTATGTTATCTATGTTCTATGGTGAATGAAATATCGGCTCATGTGATTTGAAAGTCTTTCAGTTTTCATTTCATTAAAACTTAAACAACGTCCCATCTTTTCCAGAATTTGGGTTGCACATGTTCTACATGGAACTTCAGTCTGCATGTGGTGATCTCTTGTGACCAAAATACTGCTGTATGTTTGAGGACCTTTTTGTTTTGCCACTAAATCAGCAGCAGCAGCTCAGTCGAGATTAGCTCGTTATGAAAGATCCACAACTTGTTAATTGTCGTGTCGAAGAACACACCAGATATTTTCCTAACTGCATAACATATTATTCAAAAAAAAAATAAAAAATAATATATAATATATATATATATATATATATATATATATATATATATACACACACACACACACACATATATCACACATATATATCCACACTATATACCACATATATACACACATATACACACATACCTATACACCCATATATACACACATATACACACACTATATATTTTTGCTCGTAACTCAAATTACTAGTATGTAAAATCTATTTGTTTCCTTTTAAATTAATTAATCACATTTTCCCAACAGACGACAATTAGGAACAAATAAACTAGAAACGTAAGCGTAATAAACAATCCCTCTTTATATTGACAGGTTTAGTGTTCAAAACTACATAATTATATTTAACATATTGCTTTCTGAGACTAGTGTGACTCGTGTCGGTCCATCTTTTCAATCTGTTTGACATATACTGTGTATAAGGAAAGTTACCTTTAGGTACATCAACAATAAGCCAACAATGCTCGGATACATGGAAAGGGGGGCAGCACTGTTATAAGTCATGAGTCTATTTTGTTCATTAACATAAAAACTGGGACAACAAGAGACACTGCCTAAGTAAGTGACTACAGACTATAATTTGGCAACTCTGACTGCTAAGTCTAAACAGGAAAAGCAATACAAAAAGGATAAGATGTAAAGAGAAGCACTTTAACAAATGAGAAGCACCCAATATGACACATCAAATGAGAAGGTTTTACTTGAGGATCCCATTGGGATACTGGAGAAGGCAGAGGGGGTGGAGGCTGAGCTGCCGCTTTCGGCGGGAGGAAGCAGAGCGGAACTGCTGAAGGCCTGCTCAGGCATAGGTCGTGTCGGAGGATGTTGGATGGTCTCTGGACGTGACCTTCAGAAACCGGGTAAAGACGACGGGCAATCATAGTCGTACTCGTCTTTGACCATGAGGCCCGAGGAACCTGAAACAGGTAAAAAAAAAAATAAATAATAATAATAAATAACAAGCAGCCAACATATTTCTGATGATGAGGATTTGTTGCATGACACACAATTAAAAATTTAACCTGTTTTTTAAAATACAAATTCAACAATAGTATATCACGAGACAAAAACCTCTTACCCGGACCAAGCGTTAGCCCAGACAGGTCTGCAGAAAGACAAATACAATAAGTGAGTTAAGCACGAGTAAAAACCTGTACCACGTCAGATCTAAACCTGGTATCTCTGACTGACCTATACCTGGTGAAACCACCCGCTCGTAGTGGTAAGGGTTCACACAGACGCTGTCACATTTCAGGTCAAAGGCAAACTGGCAGTATTTGACGTGCTTTAACTCGTTCTTATGGAGGTCGGGCCACCGCCATAGGCGGGCGTAGATCACGTGAGGGAAACCTTTACGTCCAGCCACCTTAAAGACAATAGAGAAGACACTCGAGCCTGTAAACCAAAACTAAGAAGCAATGAAGAAACAAAATAAACACTGGTATAGAATTACAAAAAGCCTGTGCTGTCGTATGTGCCAAGAGTCAGAAAATCGTGTTATGGAAAACATCCCTTTAATGTTTTAAACATTTGGGCAAAAAAAAAAAAAAAAAAAGTTACCAATGCAGCCTTAAATATATTTAACTTGGCACAAACTAGTTTTTAATATAAATAAAAAAACACTTTGTAACAGCAATAATATAAAGACGTTCTCTACAAGTTGTTATGTAAAAATCATGTTTAATTTTGGTACTAAAAACAAAGTATTAAGCATACGAGGGTTGTAAAAGAGGCGACTGGTAGTATAATAAATGTTTCTCTGGAGACGTTCCAAAAACATTACATTCACCTCCAAACCCATAACCTGATCATTCAGCAGAATCAGTTAACAGAAATATTTTCAGGGTTTCACAAATTTGTTTGTAGAACAGCAGCAACCTTTTTAATAACAGCATAATCCTGCTTACCTGCAGCCGGCCGTCCAGAGTGCGCTGGATGGTGACACATTTGCTGGGATGAGCCCCGTTGGTGGTGATTGCTGTGATGAGTGAGTCAAGTTCATCTTTCTTCTCTTTCAGCTTTTTCACAAGGCTCTCAATGGCTCGTTTGGCAAAAGTCTCGCTCTCGCCACCCTGCCTATGGCACATCAGGCTGTGCACGATGCTCAGGCAGGCGTCGTTACTGGTCGGCGTGTTTGTGATCGACATCCTGACTGACTGCTTATGTGTCCGAGCCTCTTTACTACAGCCTCACCAGATGTTCAGAGAGAGAAAACCATAAACACGCTGCATCCATTCAATACTTAAGCTGAAAAAAACACCAGTTAATTAGGCAAAAGGAAAAAAAACAAGATCCAAAACACCACATACGGCAGATGACGTTTAGGCCAAAGGCTCCTTTACATTTGGTGAAGTACCGGATTATTCCCGACCTGCTCCAGAGCACTCAGACATCGACTAAAAAAAGCGCCGTCACGTCTCTCTTTTCTTTCTACACTACTTGACTCTATACTTCTATGGGAACAAATCTAATTTTTTGTCTTACGCAGCGTTCTGTTATACAGAAAAATCAACACGTCATTTTTGATCGACATGCGCCATCATTCTGCACTAACACGTACTGCAAACCGTTGATATATAATCGATTTCACTAAAGGTGAACAGAGTGGGAAAAAAAGTCGGAATTGGTCACTTGATACACCGTGTAATTGTGGCCAAACCCAATCCATCTCTCTCACATGCTGATCTGTACATCACACAGATTTAATTCTATTTATATTCATGTGTTTAGGATACAATTTCATCACATGTATAGATGCAGTTTTTATTAACATTAAAAAATGCAAACAGTCAAACAACATAACTAAAGCGCACAACTAACCAGATTAGTTCTATTAAAGTGTGACGGAATACTAATAAAAGGCTATATAAGGAAAAAAAAGAGACGAGCGAGAGACTTTATGAATAAATAAATATAGACAGAGACGATAGATAGATAGATAAAAGACAGATCGATAGAGAGACAGATAGAGATACACACACACATACACACATTATATATATATAAAAAACCGACAGACTGTGACTAAATACTAATAAAATGCTATATAAGAAGAAGAGAGGGAGAGAGACACACACACACTGAATAAATAAATAGTGATAGATAGATAGATAGATAGATAGATAGATAGATAGATAGATATACACACACAAGAAATAACGTTAGCTAAAACGCCACTGTGGGTTAGAATAAATGAGCGCGAGAGTGTTTTACACACGATATAAAACAGGGACTATTTATTAAAAACAGCTCGATGACGCTTAATAAATTAATTTGTTGAGTTTTGATGCCCGGTCTGCGCGGTAAACTTAAATATAAACACTAGCTGCTAGTTTTCAGCCTGAGAAGCTAACATGTAGCACTGCTACCGCAAGCGGAAAAGTGTTAGTTAGCTACTAGCTGCGGCGAAAACAAACTTTTAGTAGCATGTGTTATGTTATAGTTAAACTTCTGTTTTAGGTTTAAACATTGCCAACTAAATACGTTTGACCCCGAAAACGGAATAACGCTAATCGGCGTGACGGACAGAACGTTACACTGACAATTCGAAGATGAGTAACGCCGTTAGCTACCCAAGCTACGCTACGCTAAACTAAGCTAAGCTAAGATGGATAGGTAACACTTTCTCGAGTGCAAAGTCAACACCAAGAGTTAGTAAAATAAAAAGAATAAACACATACCTTAACTTCGTCCTATTAAAATAGTCAAAATAGAAAGAAAATAAATGGTATATTAGGCATAAGGGTAAATAAATGGTAATTTCAAACAAAAATGAACGCGCGAGCCTCGGCGTTCGCACACCATCTTACGCCCAGCTACTGCTTTGATTTTGATTTTTTTTTTTTTTTTTTTTGGTCGGAATATGTCAAACTGCGCATGAGTAGACTAGGCTGGCGTTTATTACAGCGTTGTCTCACAATCCGGTAGAGGGCGCTCATGTGCCGGCGCACGAGTGAGAGGGGCCGTATTCAATAACGACTGAAGCAGAGATTTTACAAGTGGCGATGGGGCAAAAAGTATAGGAAAAAAAGTAACTGTCTGGGACACGGTGAGCAGGACGGAGAAAGCAGAAAGAGGTCTTTAGAGCTCGTCTAGCCTAACAGCACACTGGAAGAAATTGTTGAGCATCATAAAAACACTGATCGCTAGCATGGATTTCATTTAATAAATTCCTACATTTCAATGCTACAGAAATCTAAAATTGTTAAATTGAATTGACATGATTGCTTTTCATTCAAATACATTTCCATATCAACTGTAAAAACTCACCCACAGCAAACGTACCACATAAACTAACAATAAATATATAAATATTTACTTTCTTTTTTATTTACTTTCTGTTTATATTAGGACCAGACTTTTACAGACTTAATCTACATCAATTCAGTATCAATCAGTGATAGCTCTGTGATTAAAGGGTTGGACTGCCTTATTCACTAGATGTTGCTACTGCTGGGCTCCTGAGTAAGACCCTTTATCCTCATTTTATTCATTAATTCATTCATTCGTCTTCTACGCCTGCTTAATCCCTAATTTGAGGTCACAGGGATCTGCTGGAGTCTAGACAGGTCGCCAGTCCATCACTGCACCACACGCACATTCAGTCCAATAGGCAATTAGAATTAGAATTCAATCTAACATACATATTTTTGAGTAAACCCACGCAAGCACAGGCAGAACATACAAACACCACACCGAAGGGAGTTTGTGAGAGAAAAAGTGTCAGAACATTGGATCAACAATATAAAAGTCACTTTAGTAATAGACTTACTCACTAGAGGACAGAGTAAGGATTTATAGACAGGAAGCGGTCGTAGGTGTGAACGCGAGCAGAAAGCACACCAGAATCCTGCAGCTCTGTGCCCAGGCTCAGATTGAGGTCATCGTCTTGAGTGATGGTGTGCAAGCTTCCCAGCTCTGACACCTCCTTATCATGACCGTGTGGAAGAGAGAGTGGCAGAGGCTCGCATGGCATGCGGTGCTCGGTGACTACAGACAGCATGGGGTAGATTCATGGGGCCAATCAATCCGAGGAATTCTCCACAACTTGAACTTCAGGTTACTTGTGATGGGGCACTCTTTATCTTAAGTAATTAAGACAGACGGTTCATGCTGTCCTGTTAGTTTAAAAAAATACTGTACGGCATGTCACCAGTGGGAAAATGATCATCGAAGGCTTTTTAGCTCAAAAATAAATCCCACTACCTTATTTTAATTTTGTGAGAAATATAACAAATCATACCACACTTAAAAGCTACTGTTTTGCTGCTGTCGCCTCTGGCTTGCTTAGTTGAGAACTCTTAATTTACAGATACCGAACTGAATGATTTTAGTGAGTTTACACTGTATTGTCTTATTTGATTTGATTCCATGAAGCTGCTTTGAGACAATCTCTCTTGTTAAAAAGTGTCATATAAATAAAGGTGACTGGATTTGACTGTTACAACCCTAAAGATTATTATTATCTATTGGGTTTTTTTTTTTTTAACTTAAGGGTGAGACACTTCTTTGAATTCAATTTATTGATCAAGTAGCTATTTCCTTTAGCCGTAGCTCTTTAGCTCTTGTGTAAGTGTAAGAAATAAAAGTTCATAAATCTAAGAAACTGCAAACTGCAAAATCAATCAGGTTGGAGAATTTCACATCCAACATAAGATGCAAACCCAAATTCTGTAACAATATAGCAGAATCTATAATCATCATAATACTTTACCTCAGGGAGTTTTTCTTTGCCGCAGTCGCCTCAGGCTTGCTTATCAGGGACAGACTTACACTTTACTGCATTCTGCATAAAGCTGCTTTTAGACAATGTCTGTTGTTAAACAAATAAAATTGAATTGAACAATCGATAGGGTTTGAACAGAAAGTCAAGAGTGTTTTTTTGTAAAAATATGGAGTATAAGTATAAATATAAGTATAAATTGCTTACTGGCAATCCTATGCTTTCTGTAGTTCCCTAAAGACCTGAAATGTTTATGAAAAGCTAAGGAAAAAGTCGAGCAATTGAAGGCATGTATTATTGAGAGAGTGAAGCCGACCCTGTCTAATTGCAGTGGTTTTTATGTTGGTCTATGATCTCAATGTAAATAAAAAAATTAGAACATATAACTTTGTCAAATTAAATTTATTTTACGTTTCCAAACGATTATAATGGAATAAATATATGTGAGTGTGTACTGAAGAAAGAAACGCTGATTAAACTTCCAACTAATTTAAGCAAACACTGATGATTTTCAAAAGTTTGAAGGATAGAATAGCACCAGCTGCAATTTAAGCCACATGTACACGTGTTGATGTATTGATTCTATTAAAATAATAAAATAAAAGTTGGCTTAATAAATAAAAGTTGCTGTTATAGGATAATAATAATCAACACGGTACCTCTGACATCATACCAGTTCAGTGTTGGAAGTTTTCCTATAACAGTACATGCCAAGTGGCCATAGGCTTTTGGCATCTTGAGCTTTAACCCAGGGTTATTTTTCTTACTTTATTTTAATTATGATGTCGTTAAAGACAGCTAATAGACACAGGGGTGGTTAGTAATGCAATATATATTTACTTTGTTACATTTACTTAGGTAGAAAAATAATGTCATTTAAGAGTCAGTTTTACTGATCTTACTTTTATTTTCACTTAAGTTCACGTTAATATTACCGTAAGTTACTATAAAATCTCACACACTGAACTTTTCGATTGATGGTCTTGTTTTCTGGATTCAGAATTTGTTTTATTTAATCAGAAGCCAAAGTAACTAGCAACTAAGTACTTGTGTAGTCTTTTTATTCCAAACTTTATTACTCTCTTAGTCAAGTCACTTTAAACATTAATACTTTTACTCTTACTTGATTCATTCTTTTTAGTTGCCAAATATTTTTGGCTACTCTACCCACCTCAATTTTAATATCAATGTCTCTCCTCCTACATGATGTTCAACCATTTAATGTCAGGTTATACTTCACAGTGCAGCATGCTACTGTGCCTTTTTTTTTACAATAAATTTTTTAAATGTGTACTAACAATTGCTAGATATGGGATTAGCGATCACACAAAGGCAACTTCACAGTTAATTATGGTGACTATCCAAATATTCACGTCATCTTCATATCAGGCTCCTCAACCTTGGCTTGTTGGCTAATTTGAAAGCGTTTTATATCATCTGCAGCCGCACTCCGCCACTACCATGCCCTCGTATTTATGCTGGAAAATGACATGGCCGTTGTCGTTTTCGTACAGCAGAGAGATTGGTTCCAGCTTAGTGGGCACACAACATGCTCGTGAGACTTTCTGAGGGCTTTTCAAATTGAGCAGCGTTTGGATAATGGCGTGCTTGGTGGGCGTGACTTGTGAAAGTAACGGATAATCGCATTCCCCGTGGCAGGTGTAGGCCTCGAAGCCTGGCGGCGCGACGATCCATGAGTCCCAGCCTATTTCTTTAAAATCCACATAAAGTGCGGTCCGCTTGCACTGGTTTCCCTTAGCGTTTCGACGGGTTCGTGGCGCGCTGTCATAAATCATGTTAGAACGCGTTTGCAATAAAAGCGCTTCGTTTTGTTGTTTGTCACCAACATTTATTTCATCCACCATTAATTCACTAACATCTGACAGGCTAGTAGCGTTTTCTTCTGGAATTGTTTTATTGGTCCGGTCGTCGTCATCTGAAAAGACAATCAGCACCGGTTCATGTTTTCCTCCTACACTTTTTTCAATGTCCATGTCAATGACAATAGCACTCTGGTTTTCATCCTGTAGCTTACTCTTATTCTCACTTTCAACCTGCAGCTCAAGCCAATGGCTCGCGCTCTCCAGGTCTCCCCAGCGCAGAACAGCTTCTGTCAGATCGAACACCTCCCATCTGTTCTCTGTAAGCTGGCCATGTCTCACCACCAGCTCCTGCATACCAGTAAAATTGTCCTCCCCAGTTCCACCCTCTGAATGCTGAAGTGCAGGGCCGCCTTCCACGTGCCTCTCAAAAACTGTTACCTTCCAGTCGACACCATCGTTTAGCTGAGGATCTCGATGTACCAGCATGTAGAGGCGGAGCTCGGCAGCAATAACGCGCTCGTGACGAGGGACGGAGACGTTAAACACGAGAGGGATCACCTTCACACCTTGTCTTGTCACACTATAGGGGGAGGAATCTGTAAATAACACACACGCTGATAACTAACAGGATGCGAATGTGTATGATTTAAATCTGAATATGGTGTACAGTCAATATAACATAACTGGATACATCGCCACACATGAAATGAAATAATAATGAAACAATAGTCATGTAAAGACTAACGAAGCAAAATTTAACTTAAAGTAAACAGCAAGTCTTCAACCTCGAGAGGATATAAAGTGGGTCAAAGGTTCAACACGTACAATCAAATTTAAAAACAATGAATGAATATTTTACATTAATAAAATAAGTTCAACTCGAAGTGTTTTCAACAATAATCAAAACTAATTCACTTAGAATTTTTAAACATATCACATGCACCTAACAAAAAACAAAACAAACTTACCCTCATTCCTGAAACTTCGTGCAATATTTGCTGCAGGTCTGGTGCTACGATCGCTCGAGTAGTGCGCATACAGTTCCAGCATGTACTCCGGTGGCTCAACGCGGCCGGCCCGGGCCCTCGGCTTTGGCTCCTGCTCTGTTAAATTTAACATGTAGAGGAACTGACCTAGAAGTGCCCCGAGGTCCACGTTATCCTCGTGCCCCCGCCAAGACGCATCCGTCACCCTGGGACCTTCGGAAAATGGCTTCTCCAAGGAAGGAATTGGACTCGGTTGACTCCAACGAGGTAGCAGCAAGATAAAAAGGATTAGAGTCCTAACATAATGAAACATAGACATCTCTGAGACAGCCGTTAGACAAGATCAAACCTCCTGCTCTAGAAAGAATATGGTTGTTATCGAATAATACTGCTCTCCTGAGGGTATTCGTCTGATGTTTTCTGTCCAGACTCATGTGGGGGTATGTGTGTGTGTGGGGAAGAGAAAGAGGTGAACAAACAGCCTTGTCCTTGTTGATCTTGTGATCAACCATAGAGGGCAGGTCGTCGTTGTCAGCCTCATCGTGCTGACAAGTTTGGAGATGTTGCCACTCGCTTGGGCCCTGGCCCTCTTAGAACATGGGTGGTGAGAGCTGTGGAGTTTACCACTCATCCTGTATCTTCTTTCCATGCATGCCTCGCTTCCTGACTTTCAGTTAGAACTCAGCGTCTCTTCATAAACAAACAAAAAACATCTTTTCAAACTATTGATAGAGCCAATCTAGGGTAATGTTACCGTAATTACCGTCTTATCAGCAGGACCGGCCTAAGCTTTTAGGGGTCCTGAACAAAATTTTAGTTTCGAGCCCCTCTGTGCCACAAATATAATCATATAATCTCTAATAACGCCAGTCATCGTGATCCGGCTTAGGATAAATGTGCATATAATTCCCAGTAATGAAACAAGCCTCCTACAATAAAATCCATCATGTGAACGTGTGCTCTATACATTTTAACTCTATAGGTTGGGCAGATTGGGACCCCTGGTGTTTTAAAATGGGAACTGCATAATAAACAAATTCTGATTTACTGCTCATTTTTACTAGGGATGCACCGATACAATTTTATAAAGAACGAGTAGCGATATTTTGTCCTGGTACTCGCCGATACTGATATCTGTACTTTTTTGGGATGTGGGATTATTTGTATGGCTCGCTGGTGTCCTTTTGCCATTATCTCTCGTCTTTGCTGCAGGATCAGTTGCCGAGTGCTTACGTTACT
Organism: Bagarius yarrelli; assembly: GCA_005784505.1. Classification (NCBI taxonomy): domain Eukaryota; kingdom Metazoa; phylum Chordata; class Actinopteri; order Siluriformes; family Sisoridae; genus Bagarius; species Bagarius yarrelli. Next base: position 2,131,020 of record VCAZ01000043.1, on the reverse strand, counting down.
GTTTAAGATGTTTGATCAGATTAATCATAATGTATAAAGTACTCTTTTTTTCTGTACCTTTTGATGTTTTTGTGAAACAAAGTTCGGAGTTTGCCATGCATGCGATTATCATTCATTTTATCATTCAATCTCTAGATGCTGCCAGAGTCTTTGTCCACCGAAGGTTCTGCCAATGACCTCACAAGAGTGATGGGTTTTCGATATTGGAGTGTTTTTACAAGAACAATTATCAGTAAAAGATCTGCGTATCGGGTCCAATACAAATACTATTATCAGTATCGGCGCATCCCTAATTTATACACATTTGTTTATTAGGCTATGTTTCCTCTGTTGCCTAAACATGTCCAAAAGTCACAGTTAGAAAATAATATAATTGCATAATTCAGTCAAATTTTGGTTTTATTTTTAATTTTGAACCATGTTATTGCACTACAAACAAAACATGTTAAACTTATTTTACATTCAAATCATTAATAAAACCATAAAACCTCCACAGCATTGGCTTCTGCTGCTATTACATTACATTTCGAAATATAACTATTAAAATAATTAAACATTTTCCAAGACTCACTTTCTATCCAGAAGATTCACCCTGTAGTTTTTATCCTAATGAAGGATTCTAGAATATATTTTAAAGAAATACACTCTGTCTGCAACTCAACCACTCATCAAAGACCTTCAATAAAAGAGAATGTCATCTGAGATGCATTAACTAATTAAATTAAATGGATATTTGTCCCGATGGTTAAATCATTTACAGCTGGAAAAAAGTGGTTATTAGAATCTGCAGTGGACTCGAGATGAGCCAGATGTTTTAGAGTAATTAAAATAAATTATCAGTGACATTTTAGAAGACTCCATGGTCTTTGGTGCCACTTTTTATTTATTTTTATTAGACTTATAACTTGATACATTGGAGCGCTTATGGTTAAAATATTTTTAATTGCCAAAATCTGTGTGAGCGGAGGCGGTTCTACGATTTCATCCAGGTGGGTGTGGGGAGGGTGGTTTAGCCCTCGCTGTTAGTTACCATCAGCCAGTATTACTGTTTAGCTAAAAAATATAATTATATCATTTTATTACCATCAACAAAAACTGGATTGCTTCGGTTTCCAAAGCTTGATGATGATTATTATTATATAACTACATTTTCAACAATTCCTTCTTCTCACAACTTAGTAGCTTGTCATGTGACGGGCTCCATATATACATCAATAAAGATGGCCAATTTCTGTATATACTGTACACATTAAATGCATAAATGCATTAATGCACACACACACACACACACACACACACACAGCAGTCAATAATTCAAATTGTTTAAAAGTATGTACAGGGTGCCCAAAAAGTCTCCACTGATCACCAAAAATCACCAAAATGTTTAACATTTATATAAAAATTATATTTATAGTTTAATATTTATATAATATGTATATTTTCATTACATAGCCTTTAAATACATTTGAGAAAGAAAAACCCTGATTTTGTCAGGGTTACAATAAGCTTTAACAGAAAACAGACATGAGTGGGCACATGACTGACACACACACACACACACACAGACCCTTTTCAACCATATTAACACATCCAAAAAGTGTGAAATTGTTGCAGACCAACTAATATGAGAACATTCACAAACATGAACATAGATATTGTAAATAAACCCAGACCATATGACCTCAAAACCTCTAAAATAGTAACATCAGTAAGTGCATCAATGTGAAGGTCTAGTCTGAACCCCACAAAAACATGTTTATGAACAAATAAGATGACTAATAAATGCACCTCTTTAGTTATCAGTAAAAGCAGAAATGCTGGCACATGCTTCTTTCTTTTTTTCCCCTCTCCTAAGACCTAATGGTAGCTGGTTCCTAATAGTCGTTCTTAAGCAATGCACAAAATAAGACAAAAGCTATTGTACAATATGGGCAGTTTGCTCTAAAAAGAACAAAAGATGTGCTCCAAATGCTCAATGATTAAATGATGTACCTGGAGGAGATTTTCAATGGAGCATTGATTACCTAAAAAAGCGATTCAATAGAAACTTCATCATCCAAAAGTTTTTTTTATAACTTAACTTTATAACATTGGTATACTGAACAACAAAAACAGTTTTATATTTTATTTAGAACTAGTTTTTTAATTATGTCTTATCTAAGAAGAGAAATCTTATTTTTAACGTATTTAACAGATTTAGCATGCTTGAAACTTATATGTTTGCAGATTTGTTTACTTATTTATCTACTATCAATTAACCGATAAAAAAATAAAGAAACTAGCACAAGAGCAAAAAAGGATGATAACGATGCAAATATATATTAAATATTTAAACTAAACTTCCTCCTCCACTACTATAGTTTTTGCCCTCCATATAGTGTTTTTAGCTATTTTTGCAATATGTATGGTAATATATTGTATGGTGACTCCTGTATCGCATCCTGAGACACAGCTCTAGTTTTCACTATAATTTATTTAATCTATAGGTTAAAGGGTTAAGTGAATGTTGTGGGACTTTAAAATATATGTTTATTTACATGACAAATACACACAATTATATTACAGCAGTCAATAATTCTGGTATGATTGTTGTACAGGGTTTTATAAAGGCTACACATAAGGGAAATGTCCACATTTTTCATACTAATACAATATTATTTTTTTTGGAATATAGAACCTACAACAATGATGAAATTACAAATGAATGTAAAATTAAAAAGAACCCTTATATATATAAACAGTGAAAAGTAGCTAGAATAAAAAGTTAACTATCTTTGTTAAATGGTTAAACAGGTGGTAAGATATTTTGTAAAATTATAAAATGCAGTTTCTCAAAGTTGCTTAATTTTTTTCTTTACTTTTGCTTTAAAGGGGATTTTAATCTCATTGAGACTTCCTGCTTAATTATTGGTGAATAATAATAAAGTGACGTATTTTAAAATGTTACACATACAACAGACCGGCAAATTACAGACCTAAACTTAACACTTTTATACCAAATCTTATTCCTTTTCCTGTGAAATAATAAAAAGCAGAAATCCTAGTTTAGACCATTCTATTTTTTCTGCTAATTGGTTCACCCTTAGTGCGCCAAACACACTAAACCTTTTCTCTGCTTAAATAAAAAAAAAAAACTAAACACCCAACCGAGCCCTGATCTTTCCCCAGAGACCACTGGTGTATTTCAGGACTCAGGCTGACCTGTGGGTTGCAGAAGGAAATGATAATTTCCCAAAGAATAAGTAGCAACTGGTATTTTTTTAGTCTCTTCTACAGGAAAACTAGTCAAATTTAATTCCAGTTCTGTTCCACAAACTTTCGATTTTCCTCCAATGCAACATGACCTGTAAATAATGCAAATAATCTGCATCGGCGCCGCCATCACCAGTGAGACTCCTAAAATAATAGCAAGTAGCCAAATCATATGTCAAAATCGCAAAATAACAAAATACTAATAATAACACTAATACTAATAGCAATACTCCTCCTCCTACCCCTACTACTCCTCCTCCTTCTCTTCCTACTACTACTCCTCCTTCTCTTGCTACCACTACTCCTCCTTCTCTTTCTTCTACTCCTTCTCTTTGTCCTCCGACTACTACTCCTCCTTCTCTTCCTACTACTACTCTTCCTTCTCTTTCTACTACTCCTACTTCTCTTCCTACCACTTCTCCTTTTCCTCCTCCTACTACTACTGCTCCTTCTCCAACTCTTCATACTACTCTAACTACTTCTCCTCCAACTCCTTCCGCTCCAACTTCTCCCATTCCAACTTTAACTACTATTACTAATATTAATTCAGGCAGGCTTTTATGGGGTTATGATAATAAAAAAATCTATCCTTTTACTTTTGGCTGTTGGTAAACACTGATAGTCGAGACTAAATAAATGTCTCCCAAAAAGACGCAACAACTGCACACAATATTTAATATAATAAGCGCAATTTCTTACCATCTATCCGACGTGAAAATATATAAATCAAGCTCAAATATTCCAAATGAAGTCTGAGATCACAACAGTTATTAGAAAATAAAATCATAAAAATTCATAACAGATTTTTTTGTCCCGCACATAAGCACATCTAACACACCTTGAATTTGGCCGCTGCATTTAAATAGACACACAATCATCTTTCACTTGCATTAGTCCAGCACACTGCAACTTTTAATAAAGACTTCCTTAGAAAGATGAACTTTTCTCGTGTGACCGGGTTAACAAGACCACCTCCCGCTACAGCATAATCACTTATAGCAAGGCTTGTCCAATTAATCAGTCCTCTGCATTCTGAGGGGAATGTTTTAACCGTGGGCTGCGCTGTCAGGGGCAAGCATAATAGGTCCACACACTGTCAGCGTTGGTGGACAAGCCGGAGGACGCAAAAATCACCTGTTGTTCCACTGTGCTTAATAGCAACACTAAAATCATACTACAGCTACACAAGACAAGACAATCACCTGGCATAACAGTTCTCGGTGCTTACAGTGTGAATTATACACCATGCAACTGATGCAAAAGTGCTGCAAATGCCACCAAGCAACTAGTAATGAGCATGGAAACATCGAATAGGCTTTAGATTCTTTACAAGCCTGATCTAGCCCTGTTTACATGAAGAACTGTATTCCGATTACAATTAGTCCAATCTGTATAAAAATGTTCTATGTAAACAACTTTATCGGAATAAAAAATGCCCAAAACCGATTTAAATTACAATCAGGTTGAGAAAAGTGGGATTAACATTTTTTCATCTTCATTAAACGAAAACATTTCCTTCATATATACGACTTATTCCGGTTTCCTTGTCCGTTGTTCTGCATGTGTCTTTAAAAATGAAAAAATAAATAATAACGTACGTGTCATGCGAAAATGTAGTTTTTATTCCAGGTCTCTAAATTTCCATAGCACAACTCTCACTAGTCCTTATTACAGTTAGTCACAGATTTCTGCGCTTCGGAGGACGGGGAGGGGCAGGATGTCGGTAGCTTTTTGTTAAGCATGACTTTTTCTAAAAGATTTCAGCAACAGCAGCTGCTCACAGACTCACATACTTAAGAGCAATACAATACTCATAACTAGCGCAATTAAGTGACGCAGCTCATCTAACAGGGCTGGAAAATTCACGCAATTATCTGGGGTTACCCTTTGCATTTAATTCTGAATAAAGAAAATGGATGCCTCGCCTTGATTCTCCATGTTTTAGCGCTGTAGAAAAGCTTTGCTTCTCGCACTCTAACTTTCATAAAAGATTTCACCAACGGCACGTCCTCACACACTTGCATGCAAAAGAGCAACACAATTGCCATAACTCAAATATTTCAGCCTGATTTCAGTCAGAATGAGAAAAAATATGTAGCGTACACAGTAATGTAAATACGCCTAAAGAATACACAGCCTTCCGCACAGCTCAAAGCCCAGCAATGAGATTTTGCAACCACATTTTTGGTGACCTGCAATTTAATAAGAATCTTAAATATTTCTTCATATTCGGTATTTGCCTGTTAAGTAGCTTTTTGATCATAAATGCAACTGAATGCAACCAAAGCCCATCAAGCGTTCATGTGAATGAACCTCTTAAAAGCGTAAAAAGGACAGCAAATAACTGTGTAGCGGAAACTGGACTGTTATTTCTGTGAAATTCGAAATCATTCGCGGGAATAGACCCTAGGTCGTTTCAGTGTCGTTAAAAAAAATTCTATTAGTAGTGTAAAACTGACAGACCTTTAAAAGGACAATTAGTCCCGGTCATTACTTTGAAAAGCGCTGTTATTACAGAGACTAGTAACATCATCACTATAAACACTTGCAGGACTCCCTGACGTCCAAAACGACCCTCGGAGAAGATAAAATATATTTCAATGGCTTTGCATTGTCTTGCAAAGATAGTTGAGCAACTATGTTGTTTGTAAACTGTTAATTAAAATTGCTTTTAAATGCATGCTTGCTTTTTTTTTTACTTTTACTTTAAATTTACAATAGTGGTAGCGTAGTGGTTAAGGTGTTAGACTGCTAATTGGAAAATCGGGGGATTCTCAGCACCACTAAGTTGCCACTGCTGGGCCCCTGAACAAGACCCTTAACTCTTAATTGCTTAGATGTATAAAAGAGCTGAATATAAGTCGCTCTGAATAAGGACGTCTGCCAAATGACCTTAATGACCTCATTACGATCCTATAATCTCAGGCAGCAAACTTAAACATGTGAGGGATACACACACGCGCAGTGGAGAGAATTGCGAAACTCGCTAACACCTGGAATACGGTTACAATATTCTACATTAAAAAGAGTCTTTTTTTTTTATTCAGGCTACCAAAAAAATGTAGCTGCCTGAAGTGCTACCAGGAAGTGGAAATTTTTGCAAGCGCTGAATAGGAAACCTGCAATTTTTAAATGTTACTCAAACAAACCAGTCAAAAGTCAATGGTCATGTACCATTGTAGTGATTAGACGGGTCATTACTGCAATCAGACTTATCGTTACTATGATTTGAGCTGCTATTACTGGTCCTAGTCCTAAAATTACTGTAAGTATCTGTCATTATTGCGATTTGACGCATTTTATTTGATTTCAAGTGTGTACAAATCTGTAATTCGCATTTTACACTTTATTTGCCACAAAATTTCACCTTCTTTGGAAAACACTGGTTTTATGAGAGAGAGATGTGGGTTTAAGTAAGAGTCTGAGAAGTGCACATGTAACTTTGGCAATTTGATGTTCATTAAACTCGCATGACTATCAACCAGCTAGTCATTACTGCCATCTGACCTGTCATTACCGTCAACACACCTGCCAAAAAGGGGAATAAACCTGTACCTATTGCGTCCAAACCTACTGCACTCAGACCTGTAAACGCAAACAATTCAATCAGTAACAAAAATAATCAATAATTCCTCCAGTTTCATAAAAACAACATTAACAAGTCAGAGTATTTATGGGAATGTAGTATTATTCTTGCAGCCATGCTTGCAACATTTTTTAGAAGAACGATTATAAATTGTATTAAACAGTAAAGACTAGACGTAGTAACAGCTTTTCTGCTCACTCCTGTAATGAGAGCTACAGTATGTGGCTTTAGGAGTGGATTTGGTTGTGAACATGCACTGATAGGAAAAATGACATGATTTTTTTAAATTTTCATTAAGCTATTAGTATTAGCATGCAATGCTATACTATAGAGATAAGACTATGCATAAATTTGTAAAGGAAACTGGGTATTCGTGACAACTTTACTAAGGAATAAAACTCCACTTTACTGAGTTTTATTCCTAGGACCACCAAGCTGCCACTGCTGGGACCTTGAGCAGGGATTTTAAACCCTCAACTGCTCGGCTGTAAAAAAAAAGACATAAAATGTAAGTTACCTGTTAAAAACATATTAAAATACGAATATATACAAGGTCAAAAATAGATAATATATAAAAAGTGCTAAAAGACATACATGTTTTTAGGCATGGATGTTAAAAGGTACAATAGGTGATCATCTTTAGAAACATTTTTGTTCTGCTGGTTGAAAGTCTCTTCACATCTTGATAGCAATCATCTAATTAGATGGTGTAAATTTATTTATATAAATTTTATTCATTGTGCCAATCATCCAATCGAAATGTTTGCTCTGAACATTATGATAGACTTTCCTACCTGCCTGGCAACATATTAATCTGCTTTTCTCAGCCATCCTGTTTGCGCAGACAGAATACGTCCTCCGAGTTGCCTGTTAAGCAGCTTTTAATTTATCGTTTTAATTTTAATTGAGCCGGAACTTTTTAATGCTATCTGACAACACTGTCACGGTCACACGGATAAAAAAATAGGGAATCGAAAGAGAGCAAAACCCTGAATTAACATCGACAACAGGAGTCGAAGGGTCTGAAAGATGATGTCATGGTTACAGTATTTCTTTTGGGCAGGTAGGAATATTGTGTGATTGGATTTTGGTGTGTTTAGGTAGTAATGCAGAGCTTATGTAGTTTGTGTATCTTTATGAATTAGTTTAACTTCAGAAGCAGTGTGAAATCGGTACCATTTTTATGTTTGGTATTTTAGTACTGTTAAGTGTAGTGTAAAGTTTTTTACCGGTTAATGATACATGTCGTCTCTGCTCGTCTAGTCTGTGTGCGTGGCTTTTTGACGGCGAAGGTGGCGCAGGGACGTAGGCTTTCATGCTATCGGGCTACAGTTAGCATTTTACAAGACTGACAAAGAGTCTGTGAATAGTGAGTGAACAGTGAATACCTAACTGGTACCTGTCATTTCTGTGATAATTAACCTACTTGCAGGAATGTTAGGTCTGATCTTCTATATACTTTTCCAATATGGAACTTGTCTACAAAATTCTCCTGAATAGTAAAAGATTTTTTTTTTTTTGCTTGGGTTATAGCCATTGTTTATGTTTTCATTAGTTTTTTTCTTTGCTTGAAGAAACCTGGTGTTCTGCATCCATCATGTTCTGCATCTGCTGTGAGATGGATCACTTAAATTTCCCAGGCCTGATGCACTGTAGGTCCTGTTAGGGAAATTTTCTCCATGTCCTCCAGGTGGTCTCTTTGGATAGCTGTTTCTCGGTGTCCTCCTTCCACCCCCGACATTCTCTTTTCCTCGTACACCCTCCTGTGTTCCATCTCCAGTTGTACGCAACCTGTTAGGTCGTTGTCGGTGTAGATTTTGTTTTTTACTCCCAGGCTTAGAGTTTTGGAAGTAAAAGCTTTGTCCAAGTGGGAGCAGTTCTTCTTATCTATGTTAACCCTCCTGAGGTGATTCCGTGAAGGCCTGTCCGAGCAACAGGACGGTCGCTGCATCCAAGCCTGAAATCCTCGTCTGAAATTTTTGTTGTAGAAGCCGTAGATGATTGGATTGACGCTAGAGTTGGAGAAGGCTAGCCAATGGGAGAAAGGGAAGATGTACCCAGTCAAAAGATCCAGTTGATCTCCTTCAGGGCGAGCATAATCAGTCAGCAGCATCAACGTCCACAAAGGAAGCCAGGACAGCATAAAGAGAAGGGCCACAACAATGAGCATTTTAATGACTTTGACCTTCCTATGTGATACAGGTGACTTTCCCTGAAGAGTGCCATGGTGTTGGTTGACTTTGACCAGGAAGGTGGTCGAGTAGAGTTTAACGCCAATGCGGCCGTACATGAGGATGATAAGAACGAGAGGAATCAGGTACACGTGAGCAAACAGCACTGTGGTGTAAACTTTCCGCATCTCAGGCTCAGGCCAGGTCTCATAGCAGGAATAAAGAGGATAGGTCAGGTTGTAGTTGTCATCTTGAATCGTAAAGTGGCTTTGTTCCTGCTGGACGGTCAACATCAGGGCAGAAGGGAACATGATGACCAGGGCAAACAGCCATATCATCCCAATAATTGCCTTTGCCACAAAAAGTGTTAGTTTGGGTTTAAATGGGTAAACTACACAGCGAAACCTTGGATCAAAACAAAAAGGGGTAAAGCAAAAAAAAAATCCAGTTATTTTATTATTATCATTTTATTTTTTTAACATCATTTTTTTAAAATTTAACAAATAATACAATTCTTTTAATTTATTCAAAAGATATTTCATTTGGCACCTTTATAAAAGATCCTGGCATGTGCAAAATAATTAAAAGGTATTTTAAAAATAACACTTGTATTAAACATGTCCTTTGTGGTCTTTTTCTTGGCAGTGTTTAACTGAAGAAATTTCTGGCTTTTATATTAAACTATTTAGCCTTGAATAAACTGTCATTCAGCAGGAAAATTACCAGAACCGCAACATACTTTTATGCATCAACTAAATAATACTCATGAACTGTATTTTCGATCTATAACTTACATACAAATGTATGCCAGAGAAGAAATGACAGAACCGTGCATGGCGACGGATAGAACTTCAAACACATTTGCAAATGCATAAAACGATAAAAGACTTTTAATTTTATTATAGAAAATATGATTTTTCTTTTGTCCATTGCATGTTTTAGATAAAATTGAACAAATTAAGCAGAAGTGGAACTTGTCAAGTGATTAAAGTCATTTATTTTAAGCAGCCTGTCAATTATACATTCATTTATTTAAATTAGACATGAAGAAAAATTCCAAGAAGTACAATAATTCAGGGTTTAACTAACTTTTAGATCTCTTACTTCTTAAGCGTTTATGGTTAATGAAATGATCTCAGATCTGGATTTTGACATTTTATGTTTAACAGAAACCTGGACTAAACCGAATGAGTATGTAGCGTTAAATGAAGCTAGTCCTCCAGCTTTCAGCTACATACATTAGCCTCGCCCTAATGGTAGGGCGGAGGAGGTGGAGGCGCCGCAGTTATTTATAATAATAATCTAACTATTGTACAAAAACATGGACAAAATTTTAATTCATTCGAAGCTCTCTACAGTAACCTTACATCTGCAGAGACAAATAATAAGCATAGTCAGTCGATTTCTCTAGTTTTTATTTACAGACCCCCAGGACCGTATTCCGAATTTCTTAGTGAATTTGCAGATTTTCTGTCTAACCTGGTTGTCTCCGTCGATAAAGCATTATTTGCCGGAGACTTTAATATTCATTTTGAAAACTCAGACGACCCGCTGAGAACGGCATTTATGTCCATACTCGACTCAGTGGGAGTTAATCAGTGTGTAATAGGACCCACTCATAAAGCAGGTCACACATTAGATTTAATACTATCTTTCGGAATAAGTATAAGTAATATAGTAACAACTCCTGAGTGCGAAATTATTTCTGATCACCATCTTATATCGTTTAAAATGCGTCATACTAATAATGCACATGTAGCGCCGCATTCCGCTCTACATTAGATAACGTGGCTCCAGTTAAAAGAAAAATAATTAAAGATAAGAAACTCGCTCCTTGGTATAATGAACAAACGCGCCAGTAAACTAGAACGCAAATGGCGCCAAACTAGACTGCTGGTTTTCCAGGCAGCATGGAAAGAGGGAATTCTAGCTTATAAAAAAGCTCTTAGTGTAACTAGATCAACGTATCTTTCTAACCTTATTGAAAATAATAAAAATAATCCTAAATCTCTATTTGACACAGTCGCAAAATTAACTAGGAAAAAGACGACCTTAGAAACCTGCACCAAAACTGCGTGCAGCAGTGAGGATTTCATGAACTTTTTTGATTAAAAAATTGCAAACATTAGACAGAAAATTCACGCTTTAAAACCAGACCTTTCGAATGATTCTGATGAACAACTAACCGCATCAGATCAGAACTTAGAAAATTTTACTCCTCTGGAAGAGAACAACCTAATCACACTCATCTCTTCCACAAAACCGTCAACTTGTGTGTTAGATCCTATACCAACACACTTTCTTAAGCAAATTGTACCGGCAGTATCAGAACCCCTGTTGAAAATAGTTAACTCTTCACTCAGCAGTGGGTATGTTCCTAAATCTTTTAAATTAGCAGTTATTAAACCTTTAATTAAGAAACCTGACCTTGACCAAAATGAGCTGTCAAACTACAGGCAGATATCTAACCTTCCGTTTATCTCCAAAATCCTAGAGAAGGTAGTAGCGCAGCAGCTATGTTCATATTTACGAAGAAATAACATACACGAACTTTATCAATCAGGATTCAGGCCTCACCACAGCACAGAGACAGCACTGGTCAACGTAGCTAATGACCTCTTACTGGCATCCGATCAAGGCTATGTCTCGTTGCTTATATTACTTGACCTTAGTGCGGCTTTCGACACCATAGATCACGATATTCTTCTTCACAGATTAGAAAAATTAGTAGGAATAAAAGGAACAGCTCTTGCGTGGCTCAGGTCCTATTTAACCAATCGTTACCAGTTTGTTGATTTAAATGGTGATTATTCTGCGTGCTCCCTTGTAAAGTATGGTGTTCCACAGGGCTCGTGGAATTATGGTGATCTGGTATGTTTAGATGCTGTCTTCCCCTCTCTTATTGATCACGGTGTTGTTGATGAGAGCGGCTGCTTGTTTAACATATCAGGGAGCCCTCATGTCTGTGTTTCCCTCTGGTTCTCCTTTTAGTTATGCTGACCTAGTTAGTTTTGCCGGAGTCCATCGTTGTACTCTACATTACTCATTTAATCAATCCAAACCGTGTGATTACATTGTCACTTAACTGTTTTCCTTCTTTTTGTCTTCCTTTCCCTCTCTCTCTCTCTTTCTCTCTCTCTCTCCCTCTCTCACTGTTGAGTTACATACGCCACAACGGAGCTGCCGGTGATCCAGACCCCATCTCCAAACCGGTCCTGTTCGACCCCTCCCTGTAACCTGCCCCAGCGGATGATACATCACCAGGGTGACCTAGGACGACCCACTTCGCCATAAAGACGTTCCAGCTGCTCCTTAAGGACTAATGATTTAAATTGTTCATACACACACAATGTAACCACTTAATCCCTGCTACTTGTTTTTCACCCAAATGAGGATGAGTTCTCTGTTGAGTCTGGTTCCTCTCAAGGTTTCTTCCTATCTCATCTAAGAGAGTTTTTTCTTGCCACCGTCGCCCCCGGCTTGCTCATCAGGGACAAACTGATTTCTGTTTCATTCTGTCTCATAATTTCTTCAATTGTGTAAAGCTGCTTTGTGACAATCACCATTGTAAAAAGCGCCATACAAATAAAACTGAATTGAACTGAATTGAATTGAACTGGAAGATTAACTATTACAAATTTTAATTTGAACTCTATTGAGCCAGAGGCAACATTGGTGAAAAAAATGATTTTCCTTTTCTTCTTCTAACTCCACACTATATGGACAAAAAAAACAAGGGTCTAACCTGGAAATATTATTCTAGTATTATTTCTATTTCTAGAAATTGTTATGTTACCAATATTAACAGATTTTTCATGCGTTTTTTAAAAGAAAGTCTAACAGTGTAACTCCATTATGTCTTGTCTGTCAGCTCGGATTCAAATGAAAAGACAGAATGTCAGTCATTTTTATAGAATCCTGCTATTACTTATATATTTAGGACCCACTACATACGATAAAATAACATTTCGATAACATTTTGCAGTGATATAAATAAATAATTCTACAATTTTATATTGTCATAATTTTCTTTTACTGTTCAAATAAAAATTTTACCAAACATTTGCAAAGTTTTCCAGGATACAAATCAAGTTTAAGGGGAAAAATTTAGGTTCTTTTTTTGTCACGTTGCAGGCTATTTTAATCTATGTTTTCACATATATATATTCTTAAAAGAGACAATAAATTTAAGTAAGTATTGATAATTAATTAATATGGATTTTCTTTGGTCATAAGTGAATATCTGGAACTCGGTGACGAGGATCACCTCTATTAGTTCTGTGCACTTGTTAAATGTACTTTGGTGCCTCTTCCTTTTTTCCACTGTGCACTTATGCCATCATTTTAAATGCTGCACAGATTAAAGATTAGAAGCAATTAGTGGTAAGTGTTGGAAATGACATGTCCAGTCACTCATGGCTCCGGCTGATGGAACCAGTGAAAAGCAATTCTGACATTTTTAATTGACATTTTAAATGCACAGTCCATCGCAGAGAAACACTCACCTGTCCACTGCAATGGCCACCAGTGTAAAAACAGAGGCACAGACTGACATTCCCTGCACAAGGCCACTCAGCTTGCATATTATGTTACTGAACGGCCAACCTGTCAAACGACAAAAACATTGACATTGACAATTATTCTTTTCAATCCTGGTTTTAAACAACTTTTATATTAGCCGATAGGATTTAGGTTCTCGTCGTCTCTAGAAACTAAAGCTTAACCAGAGTGTCATTGGATTCGGGGACCACAACGACAACAACAAATGGTGAACAAAACAACCACATGTTTGTTCACACTTAAAGGAGATTAATAAAAAACACACTTAGGATCAACCCTGGACCCTGAATCTGTAAAGCACCAGCATCAACTACTGCACCATGGTCTGAAATGTCTACTTTGGGTATATCTTTCTCTCTCGTACTTTAGAATCTTATGGCTCTGTCAGTGGGACCATGAGGGACACTTACTACTAAACACATCTGTGTGAAAAAGTCAGATAAAAAAATGTACACTAGGATACTAGGGACTAAACCGAGTGAAGTCATAGAACACAGTTGGATCAGTTCCTTTTAATGAAAACTGGCAGAGGTTGCAATCACCTGCCTCGGGCTTCCAGGAAACGCCTTTGCTAACAATCCGTCTTAAAGCCGATCCAGGGGTTTAGAAGTAACACTGCAGGCTTTGCCCACACAGTGCCGTCCAACGTCATCCAACTCTCTACTACCCAGCACAGTTTAAACAATAAAAGCACGTATGGATGGATGTCTTTACTGCATTATTGTCTTAACAAATTTATTTCCTGACAAATGAATATACAAATAAAAATATCCAACTGTACATACATACATTAGAGTTAGTTCGAGTTAATCCTCCCCCAAAGCACTTGCCTGTTATGAGATTGTCCACCAATGTGGTTGGAATGCAGAAGATCCCCACGAGCAGATCGCTGATAGAAAGGTTCAGGATAAAGACATTAGTGACCGTCCACATGTGCCTGTTCCTCAGGACTATGAGACACACCACGCTGTTACCGATCATGCAGAGCAGGAAGATGAACAAGTAGGCCAGGATGAACATGGCAGCCATGCCCAGTGAGTGCTGGAAATACGGAGAGAACAGGATCATCTCTGTGAGATTAGTGCGGTTGGTCAAGTTAAAATCAGGGTGGAAATCGAAAACCATGTAAACTGTTGGTAGCTCCACTGTCCCTCCACCCATATCAGCTTTGTCTTTCTCAGTTTGTTTTTCCATGGTGAAAAGAAGCAAACCTGTTGGCGAAAAAATCATTTGAATATCCAAAGGAAAGGAAGAGATATTTAAATACTAAAACGATAAGAAAGTTAATTGACTGACACTCTTCAGATTTGGTAATCACCTACTCTACCTATTTTATTATTGGTTGATGGTTGAGGATCTCTTAGTTTAGCCAACCGCAAAATTCGTTTTTGACTGCACAACCTAATAAAAATACTTTAGCTACACATTCTGGTATGTCATGTGATCAGAAACAGAAGCTCTTCACCTGTATCCGATGCTCCTGTCACATGATTGGCCCACGTCGGTTTGGATAATTGTAGGTTTCTCAGAGTTTGTACGATTGACTGAATTATCATAACACACCGGCAAACTCCTAATATCTGAAGAGGGAGCCCAATCAGTGTAATAATAATAATAATAATAATAATAATCATACTGATTGGGTGATGAATGAATGTAATAATTATCAGAAGGCAAAGGAAAATGAACAGCTACGAATCAATTTGATTTTCTTGCATATGCTTACGGGTAATTCTTTAATAGATTTGCAAACAATGTCTAAAATCATTCGAGTGAATAAATTGATAGGTTGCTTAGGCTTGTTTATTTCTCAGACCACAAAGAAAAGAAATGAGCAACATATGCGTGATGCTGAAAGATGTTTGATTGCAGGGTCACAATAACAATTACGAAGCTTTTGAGTTGAAATCGGATGATTAAAAATATATGTATCATTTGCTGAACTACTTATTTATTGTATACAAACTAAAAAAACTAGTTTTAAAAAAGGCTTAATTAGATAATGACAGACAAACAAAACCCACTAAAAACTATTGATTTGCGTTATATTAATACACATGATATAAAGCTAAAACAAGAACTATTTTGCTAGTGAGAGAAATGAAAGAAAAGCTTCCTACCTGAGGATTCAAATGCAAATGGTTGGAATACTTTTAGAAGGAAAAAAAAACGGTTCTCACACTGGTGCTGATGATGGAGTCGGACGTCTCAGACTGCGCGCGCTCTGCATCATCGTCCGTTCAGGGTGAGCGCTCTGCGTTAACCACGCCCACTGCTGACATAATCAGGCCCACAAAAGCGGCGCAGCTACTGGATTCATCATTGACTGTTTTGAGCAAAACGTATTAAATAGTAAAACCAGTGATCACATTGAAACCAGTTAGGATAAAAATCCCTTTGTAAAAGTAATAAAAACAATAATATAATATAATAATAATTAATAACAGCAGCAATAATATAAAACATTTGAGTAAGCCATTTCTCTTTTATTTTAAGTGCTAAATTATGTAATACAAACTTATTATAAGGTGTTCTTATTGAATTAAATTACCTATTATTGTTTCTTAAGTCTTGGAACATCATTACTAACCGAAAGCAAAAATTTTTTGTGACAACTCCAGTCAGATATAATGGTATATAGTATATTCAGTTATTCTAAATAGTTTATTTAGTGCTCTTAAACTTACACACATAAAATACTAACTTTAAATTGTTCAAAGTTGATCAAGACCGTGCAACACATTATTTGGTGCTTATTTTAAGCTTTCGTTTGCAATTTTTTGGAAAATAAATGAGCGCCATTTCAGCATTAACAGGGCTGTGCCCTAAAATATCATTTTTCTTAACTGACATACATACATGCAGTACAACCACTTTACTACCCACTTTACTGTAGAAAAGGGTTGAATACTAACAATTATTGCTGTCTGCAGGTAAATGTAATGTATCGAAAAGAAAGAACCAGTTTTATAAACATTAAAGCATTATAGTGTGCGACTGAACATGCATTCTTTGTAGTCTGTATAAAAATCCACCGTATGCATGTTTAAAGGTCAAGGTATAAAACAAGTTATTACATAAAAACCAGAAATCTACAGCATCCAACACTCAGGCTACAGTTTTAACTCCTGATAATATTCTTCCTTATCTAGGCAGGATTAACTAAACACTCACTCAGGGCCAACCCAAGCCTTTAGTGGCCCCTAAGCAGAATTTCATTCGGGGGCCTCTCTGTGACTAAATCATGTAAATCATTAAATATTTGCACACTACAAATCAATTAAATCCAATTATTAAAATTAATTTTATTTGTCGTAGCTGTGTTTCTTACATGTTTTTACCCTTCTATTGTTTTTATCTGTAACAGTAACAAACCCACAAAACGGTTCAAATGTTTATTTGCACTTTTACTGAAAAGTATTAACCAGAAAGATAGTTTTATATTTTTTTCAAAAAAAATCATTATTTTTTTTATAATTTTTTAAATATATATAAAGCATTTCTTGTACTCTTGGGGACCCCTGGTGACCACTGAGGCAGCCGTTTAGTTCGCTTATGCCCTGGCCCGCTCTGCGCTTACTGACAATGGATATGGCTGTGACCTCGTTAATCTCTGATATTTACTCTAAATTAAAATCAATCAAGCTCCATACATTTCTATATTTAGAAAATAAAAGGTTATAATTATAGTAATAATAATATACTTATTATAGGAGCACAAACATTTTCGCCTACAAACCTATACATTATATGCTAATTAAGCCACAATTATCTAGTATTTGTATCCTCTTCGAAATGGAAGTAACTAATTAACCCTTTATTAAAGAGACAGAAATAAACAGGAGTACTAATCAAATTTAACACGGGTTATTAGAGCGCATGGATTAAAATGAAGACAATCTTACAGCAGGTACTTATTGCTACTGTTGTTATGGCAACTGAAATGATGGATATAGAACGACTACCCTGAGGTATAAAAGATACACTGTGTGTGAGATGACAGTTCTGCATGAAAAATGCTTTAAAGCTTCATCTTAATCAGTTTACAAAACCAAAAAGAATAACAGGGCTTTAATCAGCACCAACCTGAATGCAATTTATTTCTAGTTCTGATGATTTAGCTTACAAAAGAAAATGTTATGTTAAATACATCAAAACTCCCTTTATAAAAATTGTTGTGTTAGTTGAAATTCTTTTAGACCTTCAACTGCAAATATTTGTTAAAGGTTTTTTTTAATTATCTTATGTTCTCGTTCAAAAGTATTCATCTGTTGTACGACAGTGCCATCCAATGGACAATCACAGCAACTACAACAGATTTATTAGGCTGTGTAAAACGGTTATGGTGTATTTTACGTTGTGTTGTGTCTTACACAGTGTTGTAATTCCTTATTTGTGTGGGTCTGCAGCACAGTCAGCATCCTCCTGTCCTCTTTTGCTCTAGAGACTAAAATACAGATTTATTACCTCAGGCAAAAATTTGTAATGATTCTGCAAAAAACAAGTGAACCCAGCCTTAACCCTTGATGTACCACATGCTCCATTCTGACTGATCAGACGATACTAACTTTCCATATTAACAGATTTGATCTTTATATAAACGATTTATTTTTACATAACCAGCCACTTATACAGGGGTCACCATTTTTGTGCCTCATGTCTTATAACCAATAGGTTTTACAAAAGGGCTCAGGTTAAACGGCTTATCAAATCAGTGATAAGATGTTATTTTATCAATAACATGATTGATAAAATAAATGATCAATCAATAGAATCATTTTTGTCATTATTTGATTAAAAAAATAAAGTTGCTGTGGTACATAAGCAAAATTTGAAAAAAAAAATCACTTTATATTAGGAGCACTTTTCTTTATCTGTGTTATTAATGTCTTGGGGAAACTTGGCAAACATTCACACACAATCATTTAACACACCTGTTTATTAAGAGCCTGCCATTAACCACCAACCAAACTCCCACTACTGCTTTCCTTTGGATCACAAATATAAAAGAATGAACATGGACGAGTTTGGAATTCCATTGGCTTAAAACTCACAACATGGTGCTGGTGTCTTGGTGAAACGTTTGCCTTCAGTCAGTCAGTGTTAGAACTTGGATCGCAGCTGTTGCTAATGGAACTAGCCGAGTATCTACTGACTGTATTAACCAGGAAGACACTCACTGGCACTGTCTGGGTGATCTCCAGGCTGGAGGTGCAGGGAAGCTCTCTGGTTGTATAAACCTATCAGCTTGACTAGGTAAGCATGGACCCAAGTGTAGTCTGTCTATGATTTCATATTTGCTAACAAGTTTGTTTATCTAACGGCACTTCTGTGTGCACTCGTGATCAGTCGTTGAGCTTCTTGATCTTTAAAGAAATGTCTTACTGTAGGTGGCGTAACGTTCCTGCAGTTTGTTCTTTTGAAAGCTTTGCTAATCTTCTGGGTGCTGGTGTCTGTAACGGGAACTGTGAGGAAGCTTTTGCACTTATTTCTGTTCGTAAAGTGTTGTCTCAAGCTGACAGGCTGTTCCTCTGGGACACTGGGATATTTCTGACATTACATCGAATTTGGCTGCTTGAGGCTCCAAATTTGTCTAAAGGTCATACAAGTTTTCATATTGAAGCTTTCGCCTGGTTGCAGCAAGGCCTCCAAAACATCGTGTCAGGTTTTTTGCATTTGCAGATGCATGGAGTAGAGTGGAGGGTTTGGGTGTATTGATGCACCGGAATCAAACTTACCGACCAGATATTTCAATATTGGATAAACAGTTAAGACTTATTATAATAATAAAAAAATAATTTGAAGTTATTTTGTTTACTTGTTATTTATAGTGATAAGCATGTAGTGCTGCATCCAGTCTCTGTTTACACAGAAGTTGGGCAGGTGCCCAAGCTTTCGTTAGTAGGAAAAGCTGGTAAGGAAGTAAAATGACCAAAAAATAAGCAACAGGCAACGTGGTGTCACTGGCCTTGAAAAAAATGCAAGAATCGGTTGCCGTCTAGCTGATGATACAGAACTCTTCAATTAGTCTTTCTCAGGCTTTTAAGCAGAGTGATAAAGTGATAGATAGATGGAACTGAGATTATCCAGCTCTTCAGTGATGCTTATGTAAAAACCGACATCAGTCCATACCACAAAATTCCATAGTACATCATCAGAATGTAAATGACAGCCTGTGATCTTAGGCAGTTTAAAATAATCTTAATATCTTAAAGATTATATGTTTTATAATTACATCTTTGAAATAAATGTACCTATTTAGGACACATCTTACCCATAGGAATAAAAAGCAATAGCATGTAATTAATTACAAACAAAATTCACATTCAAATGTTACCAAGCTCTCTATCATGTGTGCTTTGTTTACGAATGAACAATTAGGACATACCAAGATTGACTTTTTATTAATGCATTATTATTTAAATAGTTTTTAATCAATCAGGCACTGAATTGTATTAATAAATTTCTCAAGTCTATTATGTACAACGTTAAGCCTGATATTATATTTAATTTACCTCACCAATTGCCAAAAGTCTGTGCACATCTTACCCAAATACCCACAAATAGTAACTGTGTCTTTTAATCACTTCTAAATCATCTTCTCATCGCTGACCTCACTTATATTATTGTGTCTACAGCAGAGGTGTCCAGACTCTGTCCTGGAGGGCTGAGTGTCCTGTGTCCTAATCGAAACACCTGAACCAACTAATCAAGATGTTGCTAGGTAGACTAGAATCTCACAGGTAGGTGTGTTGAGGCAAGTTGAAGCTAAACTCTGCAGGACACCGGCCCTCCAGGACAGAGCATGGACACCCCTGGCCTACATGAATAAATCCTCACAGCCACAGTCCACAAATTTAATGGAAAGACTTTCCAGAAGTGTGGCGGATTTTATAGGAGTAAAAGCGAGACTAAATCTGGACTAGGATTATAATTTAAAAAATCTCATGTTCATAGATGTAATGGTCAGGTGTCCCAGTACATTTGTCTGTATAGTACATACAAGTAAACTATACTACATAGAATATTCTACTGTTTTTTTTTTAAACAATCTTTGGGTTACTCAATTAAATAGTAAACTGGCTTTGGAGATATTTTTTTTTATTTACCTTCCAGTCGTGGGCTTCTCCTTCTCCTTCCGTGGCATTTACTTGGCTTTTAGCTTTTTATGAACCCATGTTAAACTGTAAGAAGTGCAGCATTGTTATTATCAAAGACATTTATGTATATTTTCCAAAGAGTTTTACTGCCCAGTTAATAATACGGCATCCAGTCACGTGACATTGACCTGGTCACCTGGTCATGTTTATAGCTTTCCGACTACAATGCAATGAAGCGCTATAATTATTAGTTATTTTTTGGCCTGTTTATCTGATAAATGTAAATTATAGCTCCATTACTCTGTATAAAACTGTAAAAAAAAAGTTAAAATTCTTTTAAAAAAAGTTAATTCTGCACTTCTAAAACGTTTTATTTAGCCAATTCGAACATTTGCTCGTACTGGGGAATTTGGGCCTAATTTGGGTTACTGGTATATACCAGTGGCTACTGGACAGAATGTTAGATTTGTAGTTTTGGGTAACGTAAAATCTCCTGTAGTGTTTGTGACCTAGAACCAATAAACATTATCTAAAATCAAATCATTTAATTCTTTTTTATAATCTCATCTAAATCACAGATTCCTGTAGATCCTTTGTTCATATAGGGAGCATAATTGACAGCGAGACAATGACAATGTTAAAAAGTACCTACTTTCCTAGCTTTCACTGCTCCAAGGCTAATTTTCTGGCAATTCCCAGACAAAAAGAAAAGAAATGATAAAAAGCCTTTTTATTGTCAAGCAGTTAAAACACTGAGAACGATGAAACATTTCAACCAAGTAAGTGTAACTTGTTTGACTATTATGGAACAATGACATCTGTCGGTGTGATTTTTATAGACTGTTAGCGACATTTAATATCTATAATATATGCTGGCTGCGTCTCTTTACTGTACATAAAACAAAAGATAGAATATCGGCGTTGTTGCATACAGTTAAAGCATATTAGCGCTATTATACAATATGTCTTGTTGACAAAAATGAAATGATACAAGAATATGATTTGTAATCAAATACTTAACCAGTTCATATAATATAACTGTACGTTCAGAAATAACGGCGTCGGAGTGCTAATAATAGAAAATATGTAAAGCAGGAGAGCAAAACACTGAATGGGAGGAGAAAATACCACAGACAATCAGTCAAAGTAATAAACAGTCAAGAAATAATCGATTTTCTGCTTTCGAAAGATTCTGGAATAAAAGATGTGGAGCACTTTACTTGCTTCTCCGACACAAACAATGACTTTAGCTGAATTTCAGGTTAGGTGCAGATCCAGTGATAGCAATATCTCACTAATGCTGTAAATTCATCTATATAAACAGAAGGAAAGAAACAACACATCATACTTCAGGTGCATTTTGAGTATCAATTTAAACTGCACAACATTGAAAAAAAAGAGACTTTGCAATATTTTGCAATATTTTTTCACCAGACGACTTGAATAATTATATGTATGCAAATGTGCAATTTCTATAAAGTGAAATTTTCTATAATTTCTATCAACTTTTCACTCGATTATTAAATTATTATTTCCCGATTGTTGAATGTATGCTCTATATATTATAGTTATGGAAATTGGAACGTACTACAAGATTCAGAGCGATGGTGAGTCTAACTAATTTAAAGCTAACTTTCCCAAGCTGGAAGTATAAACGCTACTATTCTCTTGTTGAGGTGAAAGACAAGACTGTTTATGTAACGTGTAACTTAGAACCAGGAAGAAAGAGTCTCTCTACACTGGTGGCAAGTAATTGAAATCTAATGACTCATCACACATTTTCACATGACACCACAACATAAAAATAGTATAGATTCATGTACAATGCTTTATAATAATTATTTATTGTTTAACTTATTCATTTAATCTTAATATTGGGGACATCCAAATCATTTGACATATTTAAACACTAACTATTTTTTTTAAAGTAGCATGTCCAACACCGATCAAGAATGCATCTGGGAAAATAGCAAATGTTTGTTTTGCAACCAAGGAGACACTTTAAAAAAGGTTAATTTGACAAAATTAATGAGAAATAAAACCACACAAGTGTCCATTTGATTTGCAAATTTGGCACTTGAGCTCACCAGATGGGGCATCAGACCCAAGAGTCTAAGGGTTGAGGAGTGCGTTCCACTAAGCCAACAGCTGGCCTGCTGGTCCTGATGAAATGTCGCTTATCATTTACCCCCTGCGGTAACAATAACATGTAGCACAAATGGAAACACGGCTACAGCTAGATCTCCAGTAGTCATACAGTAATGCTCCTGCAATATACGTTTGTATTTATTCTAAGAATTATACTTCTGTTGTCAAGACAAACGGTCACTGAACGCAACATGAATGCCAAATTACCTGGAAGGGTTCCCGCTCTATCATATGGCATGGTCCATCACCAACTCTGTCACTCTGATCAGTGCTGCAGTATCCGTCTGAAAATAAGAGACAAATACGTGCATTTAAGCAAGCACATGCTTATAAATTCTGGCTCGCACCTGCATGCACATACACACACTTTACTTATAAGTAGGGCATCATGAGTGTGCACTCAGAAAGCAATCAGGACAAAGCCCAGGGACAGCGATGACCTTGGTTTTTTTCCATTAAGGGCAGTGTGATGTCATCGTTGCCTAGTTTTGCATTCTTTTGCTTCTTGGGTACTCCAGATGCCGCAGGCTGAAACAAAAAAACCCACATTTATCCTGACAATTTAAACATAATGCACATTCAGTTCATTTTAGAATTTGAAAGCTATTCGTTTTTGTATTGAATGTTTGGGGTTTTTTTTCATTTATGCAATACAAATGCCAATATTAATAAAAGTGGGATACCTTAAAGTGAGTTTTATTCCACCCTCCCTTGGCCAGTGTGTGTCTTAAATCTTTGTAGGCCCACACAGTCTGGAGTACCGTCGATGCTGCTTTGTTCTCCCGCACAGACTGACTATAGAATTGAAAATGCAATTTCGATGGTGATGACAGTTATCTGTAGCTGTATCGTAGATCGCATGGTTTGAATATGTAAGTTATAAAGCATGACAGGGCGTGCTGTTAGAGGGGAAAAAAAATCGTAACAGGGTGGCGTGGTTCTTTCAAATAGTTCGTCCTGACTTTTTTTTTCGACGACAATTACAGTTTTCAACAAATTAAATAGGAAAATTTTCAGGGCTTGCAAAATTGCTAGTTTGAAGTTTCACTCCGACATCATCCTGTCAGTCAATATTATCCTACAGAGGCCCAGTATTGCACACTACAACATTAGTGCAGGACTGTAGGTGACTGTACATCAAAATATCCAGGACATATTACAGTGCCTTGAATAAGTATTCACACCTCTTTAACTTTTTTTACATTTCGTCACCTTATAACCACAAATTTAAATGTATTTTTTAAGATTTTATGTAACAGACCAACACAAAGTAGCACATAATTGTGAAGGGGTTGTTAGCCAGAGCTACAATTGAATGGTTTGGTTCAAAGAATATTTATGTGTTAGAATGGCCCAATCAAAGTCCAGCCCCAAATCTGGCTCATCTTGAGCTATTTTGCAAAGAAGAATAAGCAAACGTTTCAGTCTCTAAATGTGCAAAGCTGCTAGAGACATACCCCAAAAGACTTGCAGCTGTAATTGCAGTGAAAAGTGGCTTTACAAAGTATTACCTCAGAGGGGCTGAATACAAACACTTTTTTATTAGCCTAAAACTTTGAAAACCATGTATCATTTTCATTCCACTTTACAATTATGTGCTAATTTGTGTTGGTCTATTATAAAAAATATTAATAAAAACATTTAAGTTTGTGGCTGTAAGGTGACAAAACGTGAAAAAGTTCAAGGAGTATAAATACTTTTTTAAGGCACTGTGTATGGTGTTCCACAAGGTTCAATCCTCAGGCCAGTTTTGTTTTCATTATATAAAATGTTTTTTGCGATTTGGATTATCTGTTGTTTAAAAAACAACCTGTTCTGCAATATGAATCCTTCGTAAGGTGTTACTGTCATTTATTTTTAAAAATATTTCTTTGCGCATTTAAAGTTATGTTAATTATGTCACAAGGTATCAATCTTGGGTATCAGACTGTATTCACGAGTACGAGCTCAGTATCAGTTTTAATCCCAATACCAGTATCAATGCATCCCTGGTTGTTAGACTTGTCCAAAAATTGTGAGACAAATTAGTTCTGGCCATTGCTTGAGTCAAATTTGTATAGTCGCTTTTGTCAAATTTGTCAAGATTATCAGAAAAAAAGGAGTTTTGTCAGACTACAGAAGAACTTGAAAAGTGCTCGGTACACAAGTCATTACTATGGTGACAACCGATACAAAGCACTAAAACTGGAGAATCTGTCCATTATATCAAAGCCTATTAATTTACTAAGCCAAAGGCTTAACAAAATCATTGCCTAATAATGAAAAATTTGTCAGCCAGGACACCAAACACGTCATAACAGATCAGCTACATTGTACATTACCTACCTTGTCTTGTTTATGGCCACCAGCTTTTGGATCCCCTGACCCTGAATAAGGAAGCGAGTATTCTCCAGGTTGTCTGTGACAATTTCGTGAATGGTATTAAGGATTGCCACTACTGTGTCCTCTTCCAGATTTTTAGCAGGACGTTGCTGGCCGCTGGGCAGATTGCTGACCAGATCCCTAATGGCATAGCTTCCTACCAAAACAAACAAAACGAATAGTGAAAATCATCAATCATACAGCAGTGCTGGTTAAAAACACATGTGCAATGATGCAAATACATTCATAAATGTTTATTAAATGACAACAAAGCCATTTTTTCCTACTGTCAAAAGCAGTTGTAAGAAATCATGATCATCTTTTTTCGAAAGAGGCTATTGTGCATTTTGGAAAACTTACACTGTTTAGCCAATGCAAACTAAAGAAGAGGGAGCTGATTTCATACTTACCAATAAGATCTTTGTTTTTGTGGTCAATGGACAGGTTACGAAGGGCAATAGAAACAGCCCTTACCACTTTATCTGCATCTGAATGAAGGAGCTCAACTAGAATAGGCAGACCATTTTCTTTACGTACAGTTGCTCGAATGTAATTAGACCACTGAAAAACAAGTAAGGCAAAATAATGTGTTATTAAAACATGCAACAAAAAAAAAATAAAAGTAAAGGTCATTGCGCACAGAGTTCGGACTTTAAAAAAACAAACATGACCTCAAATTGTGTCTACACACTGCCTCCGAAACTCAGGTTTCTTGCATTCTTAGCAAGCATTTTGAGAGGTGATTTAACAATTTAAAGGCACCATACAAGCAAAAGCCGAAACTCAGAATAGCAACTGCTGTATTCTACTGTATGACTGTTTCAATCTTCACTTTTCCAATCTTGTAGTTTGGTGTGGCAGTTTCGTAAAACTTTGTTTAGGATCAATTGGTTTAATGGAATTGCTGGTCCTCTTTTAAATATGTGAGTCAATCACTCCTAGCAACATATAAAACTGGGACATTATCAACCTGAAAAACTTAAACTCTGTATTCACAGACCGTAAAGGGCCGATCAGATGCAACATGCTGTTTTACAATTTGTTTAAATGTGTGTTGACAGTGTGTGTGTACACTATAAAAAAGATCCACTCAGTGTATTTTTTATCTAATTAAATCATCTGCACTTTCTTAAATCCACTCATTTTCAGATTTTTATATAAGGACCAAGGCTGCGCTCCCAGGATTGATGATTGACATTGCTGTTTTACCATTTAAAAAATTGCCATCTGAAGACCCTTTTAATTCTCATTTACATCTGAGAAGATATTTACAGTCTTTTATAACACAGGTTTGTCCAACAAATATATTCAATCTCTCCTACTCACAGCCCAGAGTCCTGCAGACAGGTTTTGAAGGGCCCCTGCAGCCGCCTCTAGAGTGTTCTGGTTGTGGCTCAGCTTGAGCAGAGACAAATACAGTCTCACAACCTCCGGCTGGTAGAGCAGCTCCAGTCCTGCACAAATACACACACGGACACTACATCAAACAGCATAGAATGTTGGCATGAATGATTCATAATCCAACAAGTGAATCTCTGTTTGAGATGGAAGTGAGAGATGCTAAGATTATACACATTCACACTGTAGGAGAATTCACCATGAAACTAAACAGATGAAATATAATGCCATGTTTATATAAAATAATTAAATGATGTTATCAACATGCCATATGAGTGTGTTTTTATAGTCTTTCTATACCAGAAAAGCTTCCAGAGGCAACACACACTAAAACCAAAAGGCAGAGTAGCAAGTGGCGACTCAAGGCATGTTCCCACAACTACGGATGAATACAGAGCTGAAACTCTTCAGAACTTCTTTTTTTCCCCCCAAGCCCCCGAGGGTCTTTAACGATTCAGCTAGCACAGCACTGAGCCTAGTATCTGATCCTCTGAACCAAATCTATTCATCTCCATTGGAGCTTTTTAAATGATAGAAAATGTAAATCAAAAGGACCACAGCATCCCCTGGTATAGGAAAAAAAAGATGTTTACCTTTATTAACATCCACTCAACCCACCTGAGTCCCAATGATTCAATAAAACATTACAGAAATGTATTAAGTTATGCACCTGATCTAAGGTTCCTCTGTGTTTCTTTGAAAACTCGTTATTTCGGATTTCTTAGAAATACGACACCAGGAAACGTTAACAGATAATTTAATCTTAAATAAATCAGTGTCAGCATCTTGGAGTACACCGTTAACACTACACTAAATTCGATAGCAAACCTTAAAAGATTGCCGGATACCATTTTTGCCAGGATATTATCAAAAAGGGTTTAGATAAGAGTGTGTTCGGATATTCAAGTGCACCAGAGATACAGTCACTCTTACACTGTGTGACCCAGTTACATGCAATTGATCAGTGAAACTTCTAAAACACAAGAAGTGGTCGATGTTAAAAGCGCTTACCTCATCAATCTATTATGTTTTCCCAACACACAGAAAAAATCCAGCTCGCCATGTCTGCGCCGGACACAAGCGTATCGATGCATCGCTGGTTTGTTATTTTTCCCTAGCTTAAAATACCTTTTTTTTGCATACTTGACACAGATACTTATCGAACGCCAGCCTGGCACGGTGTTTCTCTGCACTGAGCTCATCGATGTTCTCCTGGTTCAACCTCCCACAAGGCCTTCCTTTAGAAGAGGCTAGCACGCTACATATACTGCTACATCTCCAAAAACTTGGTCTGGAATTTAACACGCTGTTTAATAGAGCCGTGTGGAAAAAAATATCAATATACCCAACTATCGTGATTTTTTTTTACAGATATTGTAAACTTTAAATGCAATACATAGTTAAAATACATTTTAAATGTTAATATTTAAAACCCCTCAGCCAACTTCCTACTTTGTTCCTGTAGTTTTTGCTGACAGAAACATGCATGGCGGACAAAATAAGGGTGTCTCCGGCTTTGTATTGGTTGTATTTTCAGCTATTTGTTTTATATTTTTTAAGTATTGCAATGTATCACAATATGTATTGTATTGCAATATACCATGTATTTTGAGGACCTTGCCAATACACAGACCAACTGTTTAACCTTTGAGTCCGTCTGTTGGCCATGCGTTATAAGAAAAGGTGATGCCTTTTTTACTCTTAAACATTTTATGGGCCACAAGATGAGGATTGAAATGGAGAATGGATATAAATATACGCTGAAATAAAATCTCACTCAAAGGTGAAACTAAGTTAAAGGTGCACCTTTAGTCGGGAGCGTTCGCTTGGGCATGTCCAGAGTGTTGTTTGTTTTGTCGCTCTGCCCGTGTTTCCGGCCTGAAAAGGCAAACCACTATAAGCGATGAAAAGGTGGTGCATTAAAAAAAAAACAAAAAAAACTCAAGCATCATACATTTTACACTGTCCAAAGCTTGAGTGAACTGTATGTGTGGGAGGGATTGTGAGTGTAGGAGTAGGAGTGCTGGAAAAAAAAAAAGGAAAAGTATGTGACATGACTTGAAATAAAGCATCAAGGTTTGCAGCAGTGTCTAGTGAACACTCAAAGCTAGGCAGGAACAGAAGCACACTCACACTGATTGAACCACTCCTCTGCAGATGAAGACAGTCGGACCAACAGTGTGAAAGCCAACACATAAAAAAAAAAAAAAATACACAATGGCAGAATACATGTGACTTTAAAACAACTAGGATAACCCAGAGCCTGTGTCAAAATATTATTGCCATTCTAGTCCTATACAGTAGAAGGAAACATTCTGTGGCGTCTTGCCAAACACAATTGTGGACACTAAAAGACATTTATACAATTCCATTTCTATTTTATTCCTGACCTTTGGTACCACGGACACCAAAACAATCAGGCACATCTTTTTTCTTCTGGTGGATCCTTGGCTTTGTGGTATGAATAGTTGGGGTGCTGTAAAATTTCTCTGCCCCCGGTACCTCTTTGTGCACATGGTAGGATAGATTACGCAGAATGCAGACGCAGTTTTCGACAGACTGCGAAAAGCACAAAAGAGACTGAACAAAGTAAGCAAGTTGAAGTTAGTCAAAAATATGAGATAGATAGATAGATAGATAGATAGATAGATAGATAGATAGATAGATAGATAGATAGATAGATAGAAAGAAGCTGGGCTAATAATCGCAATATTCGTTTTTTTCAATATTGTAACCTCTAGTATCAATACATATTAAAATTATATTTTAAATGCTAACATTTAATTAAAAAACCCCTCAGCCAAATTCCTCCTCCACTCCTGTAGTTGTCACTGACACATACTGCCATTTTCTAAGAAGTTAACATGGTGGAAATTATAAGGGCGTCTCCGACTTTGTATCTGTTGTATTTTTAACTATTTGTTTTACATGTTTTCATTTGAAGTATTGCAATATGAATTGTGTTGGGATATATTGTATCGAGATCGTGTTTGTATAGATTTTCATTACGGCTTTGTGGGTTGTCTTTGTTTTTAATAAATTTCTCTTTTATTGAGAATATTACGCCCTTCAGGTGAGTTTACCTTGTTATTCATCTCCCTCCTAGCCACAGCAGAGTACAGGACATGAAGCAGAGCATCCACAAGTCCCTCACACTCACGCATCTGCTGACGAGCCTCGGCCCCGTCTGAGCTCACATTCCTGCAGGGGAAAGAGGCTTTCGTAAACTACAGAAGTGTAACACAAAAGAATAAGTTAAAAACAAAGACCCTACCTTAAACATCCTGATGTGTTCTTAAAAACCGTGGTCCATTCTGGAGCTCCCGGTCTGGAAGGGTCATTAGGATCTCCTCTTAAACCCGAGTGTGGGATGATGATTTCATCAGTCAGTGTCTGAAGCCCATTGTTGATGATGACCATCTTAAGGGGTTCATGAGACGAGAGGTTCCACAGCGTTCCTAAAAAGGTAGATGTTTGGTTTCCACTTTTGGGTAGTGAAATTGTCAACCAAAGTGTACGTTTTGTAAAGACCTTTACTTCCAACTGCATTATCAGATCCTCAAATAAAGCCAACAGCAGCTTGATCAAGCGACAAAAAATGATTTCTTTACAGCAAATATACCTACCTGTAACTAATTCTCGCACCTCCATGTCATTGGTCTTTCTCAGCAGTCTCAGTAGTGTGGGAATGCCATCACTGTTTTTGATGGCCACCTTGTTAAAATGATCCCTGCCAAAGGAAATGTTCCTCAAAGCTCCACAGGCCTTGCGGTACACCTCTGGTTTAGGGTGGTCCAGCAACCCTACCAATATGGGAATACCATGGAGTTGCCTTACATCCTGCTTCACCTTGTCATTCTCATAACAAAGATGCTGCAGATAGGCTGCGGCATTAGACTTGACAGGGTCCATGGGATGGCTGAGCATGGCGATGACCTCCCTCAAATTGGGGTCTCTCCAACGAGGGTCCTTGCGAATGGTGTCCAGACTGACCATGCTGGCACGTTTATGAGGAATCAAAGTCTGCATCCTGTAAAGATCCTGTAAGAAAGGATGGGGTAATGGACCAAGGTGATCGTCCACTGCAAGATCCAGAGTAGGTCTCAAAGGGAGCGTTCCTCCCATCATAGGATGACTGATCGCAGAGACTCCTGACATTAGGTCAGCACCATCCTGATCGCCTTTGGTCCCACCATTGCACACTGTCCCAAGTCGACCGTAGCCATCTCTGTGAAGTGGGAGGGTATAGCAGTTCTCCAAGTAGTTCCTTGTTGGCAGGTTTGCGTAAGAAGGGGGGTACGGGAACCCAAGTGGGATAGTACCATGATTGCTAAGGTCTACCCGAGGACTGCCATGTCTGACGAGTTGGTCTTTGATGTTTTTAGCCGTAGTGTCAGTCGAATTGTTGGTGTCAGAGTTGGGGGATACTGTAGCAGTCTGAGATGAACCACATTCATCATCTTTCTCAACTGAGGCACTAGAAGCAAGAACACTCTCTGAATCTTCTAAGCCTTCACACACTGTCTGAAATGTTTCTGCTGCATCAGTAATAATTTCCTGAAAAGAAAGAAGGAACGGCAAATAATTAATGCTCCTAATCATGTTTTCAAGGATATTCATCCATTCGTCAACCCTTTTAATTACTCTTGAATCCATTTTACATTTTCTTGCAACAAATCATAGAAAAAAGGCCTGAATGAAAGACATTTATAACAAGAGGAATTCTAATCTGTTATCCTGATTAACGATTTAACGATTTTCTGTAGTGCTGGCAACCGGGGCTGAATTTATATTTAGCCGAGTACTTGACATGCACAACTTACACAGAAACAATTTTTCACTCAGCTGAAAATTAGTTTGATGTGGACTTTGAAATGAGATTCAGAGGGGCTCCTATTGAGCTTGGTAGCATGCCAGCAGCAGGGTGGTTGGATGCCATAAAATAGATCCCACATATACACTATGAGCAATTTACTCAAATCTGTACTGTAAGGCAAATTATTCTACTAAAATATCCATAAAGCATGCAAAAATGATGACCTATACATGCACACTATTGATTTAAATCTGACCTTGGCTCGATTCCAAACTGGTCGAATGAAAGATGCTTAAATAAAATCTCAGACTGACCAAAATGCAACATGCATTTGGGATGTACACTGATTTACAAAAACTTAAGTTTTTAGTTTGCCAGTCTCACCTCCAGCTGTTTTGACACAACTTCCTCATGAGAGCTGGAGGCACTGAGTGGGTTCGACTCGGTGTCAGGGCTGGAGGACTTCTCCGTCCCAATGCCTGAGCTCTCATCATTCTGTAGCAGCATTCCAATACAATCACAGCATTGATGAATTAATGCTTTTCATTAACATGACATTCGAAGTTTAATTGCGCGGCAGCAGTACAACATGCAAAATCAATGCAAATATGAATCAAGAGCTTTAACGCTTGCATCAGATTTGGGCTTTGTAAAAATATTGATACTAACTAACCTATGATTGTGTATCGATCTTCTAGCCTCTAGTATTGATGCAATAAATATATATAGATAAAAAAAATTCACTTCGTATATCTCAAACGACTTTCTCCTCCGCTTCTCTAGATGTCACCGACCGAGTCAGTCATTGTCTGAAAAGCAAGCATGGCAAAAAAAAAAAAATAAGGGTGCCTCTGGATTTGTATTTGTAGCATTTTAAGCTATTTGTACTGCAAAATGTATTGTACTGCGATATATCGTAATGTATTGTATCGTGATGTGTATCGTAACATAAGGACTTTGCCAATACAATGAAATGTAGGAAAATAAAGTGATAAAGGAAGCAAGGTGGTTCTAGCTGAAAAAGTGGCTAAAAATAATCCCTCTTAACCAGCTGAACATCATGTCAGAATGCAACTGAGTCTGCACAACTGTAGCCTCAGATTGCTATTTTTGTATTCTGTTTGAACTCTATGCACTACTATGTGTGGAATTTCACCGAGATCAGAAGTTTCTGAAACACCCAAACCAGCTCTCGACCCGTACCTGTATGATTCTATGCATTGTACCGCTGCAACAGAATTGGCTAATTGATCATTTATGATTGATTCGTGTAAATGTGTTTCTAATGCAATAAGTGTATACAGCACCACCAACTTGGTTTGTAGTTAGATTAATAGACATTTACAACATTTTTTTTGAATGCAAAGCAAATTTATATTATTTTAGTAAAACAAGTTAAGCTAATAAAACAAAACCACAGGGCGAAATATACACAAAATATCCTTAACCTCTGTCAAAGCAAATTTTCCATTGTTAAACCATGTGAACAAGAAATAAATAAACTAAGTGGCTGCTTAGGGCCCCTGTGTCCACCAGGGTCCCCCCAGGATTATACAAAATGGCAGATGTTTTTTTTTTTTTTTTATGTGTGTGTTCGAGCCAGTGTGTAAAAAAACAAGGATTAACAATAATTAGTCATACACAGTCCCCCTTAATTGAAATTCATTTTTAGGGCCCTCCAAAAGGCATAGGCTGGCCGTGCATGTGACCTACGTTAGTCTCGGTGTTCTGTGAGCTTCCAGTGGTGGACGTGACCGTACTCAGGTCAGACGATGGAGTGTCCGGTATGTCTTCTGCAGATGGCACTTCTTCGCTCAGTTCTTTGGTCTGCTTTACTGAAGGCAAAGCGACAGAATCTTCTGGGGTTTGCTCCTTCGGTTAAAAGAAAAAATTACGTAAAAAAAATAAATACATTTAAAAAACTCAGTAAAACAGCTAGTAAAATGCAGATATGTGCAGTACACGTAAATAATTAGCCTTTTGGACTAATAAAATATTAGATATTCTGAGATAGCAAGAATTTCATAGGAGGAGATGGTAATTTCATTAAATTAGGGTTATGTCACATATATTAACCTTATCTATCTATCTATCTATCATCCATCCATCCATCCATCCATCCATCCATCCATCCATCTATCTATCTATGGTTTTCACCTTTTACTTCAAACCAGAACTTTTCTCTCCTCTCTGTATTGCACATATAAATTCATCTTTAAGGATTTCATTATATTGATATTTCTATTTTTAGGATTTGTATATTTTCTTTTTTAGATTCTTTACAATTTTATTTGACTGTGGATGATGCTGAAAGTTGTAAATTCCCTTTTGGGATAAATAAAGTATCTATCTATCTATCTACCTATCTATCTAGAAAGCCAACATGAGCCTGCAGATACAGATTATTCCTGCTAACATGGATATAAGCAACGGAGACTGAAAGAATTCTCTCTGAATTCATCATGATGAATTGTTAAAAAGGACCTTAGGCAAGTTTCCTTCAAAGAAAATAAATAAATGAGCACAGCTTTAAGTTAGGGTTAGTGAATAATGCAGCAGATTCTTTCAGACAGCAGCTCAGACACAACAAACTTTTATATTTATTAAAATAGATTTCTTGTGTGTGTGTGCGCATGTAAGTGTGTAATGGCAGTCTTCAAGAAAGTCCACAAATTAAATAGGGAGAGACGAAAAAAAAAGACGACCCAGTTTATAAGTAGAGTTTTACATAAAGGTGCTTAATTCTGTGTCTCCAGTGACCAGCCTAAGCAGATTTACTTTTTTTTTATTACTACTGCGCAGGCATGATCAGCAGCTTGTCCAATCATTTCACCCACTAAGACTTTGCTATTATAGACTAATTTCCTTGAATTAACAATAACATAGACACAAATGTCTTTCCCTCTTAAGTATGGATGGTTATTGTTGTCTTCTCTTTCACATTCACTTCTCACGGTACAACCTGAGAGAAGTTCGCCTACACACTCACCAATAGTGGAAAACAAACAAAGAAATCGAAATGTCTGATTAGTTTTCAGTGGAGTTTGTTATATAAATGTTTTCTGCCACCAGAGACGGCTCAAAGTATAAGGTAAGCTAACTAAGCTGGTGCTCAGGGTCCCCCTGGCCACCAAAGGGCACCAAAGAGTACATTATTTTTTATATATTAACGCAGGATGAATGCAGAGTCAAATCAAAAATTGATCAAAAACGATAAGATCTTTTATGGCTCAGAAAACACTGGGTGGACTTATGGGTTGGGCGATACGGCAAAAATGTAATCTTGATCATTTTTTTTCATATTTTTTGATAAAGATATCTTTATATATATTATATAAATTGTTAATGTTGACAGCTTTTAAACAGCGAGAAGACAAAATTAGAGGGTTTAATAATTACATGTGAAAAGTATAATTTATTAACAAAAACAGATTTGGCCTTAAAAAAAATAAGACAATTTACTAAAATAAGCACAACACAATATTAGCATCTGTGCTAAAAGCTGTCCGTTTGGTATAACGATTAGTATTTTTGTAAACCTCATCTGTACATTGTATTTGAAAGTTCAGCAACCATTTTGTTAACTTTAGTGCACATTTCAGTTGTGCAACCAATTAAATTTTTATTTCGAAATAGTACATATTGGTTTAATACTTCAAATAATGATGTATGGTCAAATTATGGGTCGATGCTGATAGTAAAATATGCAACACATGGATGTGGATCTGACAAAAGACAATCAAGTTCGAGTAGCGCTACACTACCAAACCACTGATCAATCAGATCAGACCAATGTCCATTCTTGTTCCCAGGCGGCAGTCATATCCGTCACACCTATTTAGACCAATTACGGCACCGTTGAGCTCTTTGTAGCTTCGAGTACAGTCGCTGGGTCTTCAAATCATAAAGCAATCGCTTTTAAATTACAGTCCATGATGAGACAGTTAAGGAAGGCAGCCATGCATTTACAAGAAGGACGGCTGGACTATGAGCGCGACAGTGTGACAACAGACGGCTGATTGCTCTGTTAACAAGCATCGGAGTTTCCATGGCACACTGAGCATGCCAATAAGATCCTCTGTTTACTTTTTCTTTCATTTAAATCATTTTATATGGAAAAAATGAAAAAACAAACAAACATTGCACCCTTTTCAATTTCAAATGACAATGTAGGAGCCTGCAGTAGCGCAGTGTAACCAGTGTGGCGCTGTAGCACAAGAATGTACTTATATTTATATATGAGGATATGTTGGAGTGTTAAGTATGAGCAAGACTACATACAAAATATGCACTTAAGTTAAGGAAGCATCTTGATGATGGAGGGGTGGATGTTTAACAGAATCTGTAAAGCTGTTTTTTCCTTCTATAAATCAGCTCCTAATTCAGTATGTTAAATGTTATTTTTAGTATCAAAAAGAATTAAAAAAAAACTATTTGCAGGAACTGAATAATTGATCAAAGCCTACTGGATAATCAGTGAAGAGATGGTAGTCCAATAAGACCACAAGCCGAAGTGAGTTCTTGTTTCAGTCATGATTAATCACTGAGATAATCGTTGACTAACATCTATAATTGTGTTTTCCCCCCGTTCTCCTCTCACCCTGCTTGATGTACCCCGTTGCTCTAGTTTCGCTTAAAGAATTCAATGCTCGTGCTTCACCTGCTGTTGCACTTCCCAGAAACAGTTCATGCGTCAAGTCTTACTTTGCTTCAGCAGACAATCTCATGGAAACACTTAAGCTCCCGTTGTTCTTGCTTATCTAATTAACCGCTTTACTTTTGAATAAACAATTACACAAATGTGATGATACACAACACTACCTGGCATCACCTATAAGAGGCTGTTCACAAATGTGGAAAACACTATGCACCGTTTCTCCTTTAGCTGCTTTCACCATAACAACATGGAAATGACAGCAATGAAATTCCAACCTTGTTGTAACTCTGCTACAAAATGTATTTACAAAAAAAAAAGAGTTTTCAGTTTTTCCTCTTGAGGTTGTGTGGAGCTGGAAATACGACAAAACTATTTGAATTTTAATTATTGTCAAGTAAAATTCAATTCAACTAAATACGTGTGTGGCATGAGCACAAAAAAACTGAATAATATGTAGATGACCTCTGACCTACGGATGAAAAAATACTTAAACGTCAAATTCAATCCACAGAATTTATATCCTACATAAAGTAGGTCGGAGGTCATTCACAAGAAAGAATAGATAAAGTCTAAAAAAAGTCGAATGAACCGTTTCGCCATTCACACAAAGGAAAGTGATTCTTAAGACATTTATGGTTTGATATTCATAAATTTACTGAACAATTCTCACAAAACCGCTTAGACAAATGTTTCACAAGCTGGGAACTCAAAACAAACAAAAATATTAAACTATAAAATGTTTACGAATCACTTTCCACTGCGCGAATGGCGAAATGAGGCGTTTGACTTTTTACAGATGATCTATTCTTCCCTAGGTCAAAGGTCATCCACATATTATTCAGATCGTTTTGTATTTACTTCAAATTCAAATAGTTTCGCCGTATATTAAGCTTTATAAGGTTTCACTGGAACAGAAAATGTGAGGAAGCTGATTGGTTGGTTCTTGTTCAGTGGTGGCATTCAGAAAAATGTAGACATTTTTCTCTCAAGGGACAGCATCGCTCTGTATTTACATGTGGTTTTAGTGCATTTACATGAGAAATAATGACAATGCATGCAAAAGATGCCATATGGAGAAATAGCATACTTTCAAACTATATAGTATATGAATATGAGTATGCAATATGACTAGTATGTTCGCATTACAGTATGTATTATGCCCGTATAATTTTCTACTCCAGCAGCGATGAATTATGCTGTCCTGTCCTACAAAGCCAGGAGAGAGGCGACTCATCGTATGGCAAAGTGGCTGAAAGCTGCGTTGCAGCACTATAAGGGTTTTAAGTAGCTTCGTTTCTTGTGGATAAAACTGCTCTTGTTTAACATTATCCAATTTTAAATTTGTGCCGCTGTGACGTCGTATGTTGCATACTGTAGCACGCCCCAATTTTATTCATACTACCTGTAACCATTGTTTAACAGTCAGGAGGTCGGAAGGCTGCCTCGGGGAGATTTCCCTCTTCTTCACTGTATGTATATAAATTAGGAGACGCCTAAGCATCACATCCATAAATGTTTTTAAAACATTCAATTCCAGATTCAGTTTCACTCGTCCGCCTATAATAACCCCCACACTTCCACAGCGCTTTAGCCTGTGAAATACAGCTGTGGGGATTGGTTCATTCAGCCATGATAGTATTATTGAGATTAGGCACAAATGTGGCCTGGAGGTGGTTTGAAGTGCAGGCAGTACTTTAGTTCATTCCAGAGGTCGAGGTCAAGTTCAGCTGAACCTACAGTTGGATTTCTGTAAGTGTTGCTATGCGATAATGTCTTTGATTGAAAGTACTATGTTTTAAGCAGATTATTAAGCATCTGTAAAGAATTTGTCGTACAGAAGTCTAGGGGCAGTTTTAGATTCGGCTTTCGCAAAACAAGTGTTTTTGTTAACACTTTCATCAATACGTCAGTTCAGTGATTCCTAAAATAATACAGCACTAATAGCTTATTTTAGGCGTTTAGAAAGTGCTACTTGGGTTTTTAGCTCAATTTCCAACACAGTTCCTCCAGCATGTTCCGACTGGGGTTTAGGAGTATGTCAAGCTGTTTTTTCAAATTCTTGTCTCACACTGATCAACTTGGATTGTTGATGCTTTCAATCCAATGCAAATAAACAAAAAGAAGGCGAAGTATATAAAAGCTTGTCAGACGAGATTTGCCTTAGTTCCTCCCCCCAGTCAGCATGCTTTCATGCCCATGGGCTTCTCAGTGATCCTGCAGTCATCCTTTGCAGAATTAATTCCCAATCCTCCACTGAAAGTGTGACACCTTTACAGCACCATTTGTCACCCCCCTGAAATCCTGTGACACCCTTTAATAGTGCTCGTGCAATCATCTTGAGTAAATGCAGCACTAAGTCTATTATCCTCTCATCCCTCTCTCCCCACCAGACACGTTCAACACCATTCAACACTCTTATCAGTTTAACTACAAACACCGAGTGGCGGTCCCAAAGAGCCTGACCCGCTCAAGGGCACATCAGAGGAACCGACGGCTGGAACAGAAACCCTAATTTGACAAATGAATTGTTTACTGATGATATGAACTGACATGTAGTGTTTGCATCACCCGATTCTTCACCTTTCTTCACAGACGAACAATTTCTAAACATTTTTCTCTAATTTTGCCTGCCGTTCCCCATAAGCATCGAGAATTAGAAGTTTTTTTTTGTACTTGCATTACACACACACACACACACACACCTATGTTTCTGCAGCATGGCCTGTTAGTCTTAGCAGGATCCATCATCCCAGCAGACCCCCCCCCCCCAAAACACACTTCTATAGAGCTGAGCAGAGCACAGCCTCAGCATAAAGCCAAAAGCATCTCATCTGTGCGCGCACACACACGCCCTGCAGCCTGAGGATAGTTAATCACGCGCTAAACCCGCATAGAACCAAGCGCGTGTGCGCATGTGCTTTTCCTTCCAGAGGATGTCGTTCTCGTGCAAAGCGCCGCTGCGGGTGTTTTATACAGCTCGTTATTCATAACCAACTAAAACATCTTGCAAATCGCTGCATGTTGCGTGAGAGTGCGCGCATGCATGCATGCGTGTGTGTGTGTGTCTGTGTGCGCGCGCGCGCTCTCGCGTGTGTCATAGAAAAATCCAGATAGCGGTGATGCGCGCTGGCTCGTTTTTTAAAAAGC
Organism: Bagarius yarrelli; assembly: GCA_005784505.1. Taxonomy (NCBI): domain Eukaryota; kingdom Metazoa; phylum Chordata; class Actinopteri; order Siluriformes; family Sisoridae; genus Bagarius; species Bagarius yarrelli. The sequence continues at coordinate 2,091,824 of VCAZ01000043.1, read as the reverse complement.
AGCAGATGCGATGCGGCGCCTGAGGAAGAAGGTCGAGAGAAAAAAAAACAGTGAACGGAAAACAAGCGGAAAAATAAAGAAGAAGGGGGAAAAAAACTCACCTTTTTTACCTCCGCCGGCATCATGAGTGACGAGTGGCGTCGGCTGTAACAGATAATGTTTATTTTTCTCTTTTTCTTCAGCTCTTATTCCGTTTGCTTCTTTCGGTCCAGAGTTTTAAGCGCTAACAGCTCAGGAGAGCGCAGCCATCCTATCTGCGGCTTGTGCGTGCGCACACACGCGCTCGGTCGCGCTCACACATTAGAGTCCTCTCCGACGAGTCGGTTCTTTCTGAACGACTCTTTTGAGGGAATTTGAAGCGCTCCTATGTTTACAAATAACATTAAGTGGACTTTTAATGACAAATGACCGGCCGCAAGACTTGAGGGTACAGAGTAAACAATATTTAGTTCTTTACATAAAATTCATTATTTTAACAGTTGGTTTGTGAAATAAATTATTTCTAAGAAAATCTCTTTTATAGTTTAATATTACGGATCCGGTGTCATACATAATCAAATATTACCTGTAAAAATCAGGTCAGGACAGGATTCTATCAACAGCATTGATTCAAATCAACCAAAACTCCTACTGCTCGACTCACTCGAACGGGTTTTGTTCAAAAGAATCGAATCAATAAAGTGAGTCGTAAGCCACCTTATTAGTGTAAAAAGAAAGCAGCATCCAACATAGTTAATCAGAAACCAGGCGTTTCCATGTTACATACACAGACTCATGCAGGTTGATTTAACTCCTTCTCCATAGAAGGAGGGAAGTAATGAGAGTAGGACTGAGGGGAAAAAATGCGAGAGAGAGAGAGAGAGAGAGAGAGAGAGAGAGAGAGAGAGAGAGAGAGAGAGAGAGAGAGAGAACAGGAGCTTAGCTCAAGCTTGGGCATACCAAACACACAAGTGAAGGACAGATGAAAGCGAATCAGTCTAATCCATAGTCACACTCTAGCTAAGCCTCCTCATCCATCACAGTGAAATACTGTCCACCAATTAAAGCGGTACACATCCCCCAGTTAAAGGTCCAAAATGCCATCACTCTATTGAGCTGACAGGTCAAGACGTTTTGCTGTCTCACTAAATATATTAGGCTTTTTAGGATTTGTGGAAGCTCTTCGAATGAGTTATTGTATAAGGCTACTCTGCTTGACACCAGTTATAGTCGGTCTGATGGACATTTATACTCTTTAGTTCTTTTGATTATCAACAGTTCTGTGACAATTCCAGAAATTCGGTTATTTCTGCTCATACAGATATCCAGGGGGCGCCATTGGGGTGGGGTGGGGTTGGACTATGATTCTAAGGGCCCACACAGTCGGGGGACCCCAAAGATTTGTTTTATTAAAAGTAAAAGTGAGGAATTTTTTTTTTCACGCCTAGAATCGCTAGCGGCGCCCCTGCATATATCACATCGAATTTTAAAAAAAATGAACATGTACTCGAACTACAAAAATGTTAACACCCCGCTATTCCTCCGAGTGGTGAATTACCTAGCAGATTAAATAACCTAGCACACTGAAAATTTACAGAACAGAAGGAAGTGAAATCACTGCATCCCTAATCACAGTAAGCACAGCCCTCTCAACAGCCATTTTAGCTGCTTTGTAACTAGATACACAGTAAGTGAGCTAATTCAAATTTATATAAGCTCAGGTTACTGCGAGTGCAAAGTTCTCACGTTCTCCCCGAGTCTGAATAGGGTTTTTTTTCCCACCTGCCAAAAACATGCCAGTCAGTGGACTGATGACAAAATTTTTCTGTAAATGAGTTTGTAAATAAGTGTGTGTGTGTAACCAAGGTGTACTTTATGGTGCTACTAGTCTAGGCTCAAGATTCACTGCAACAACAATCTCAATTACTGTGTTTTGTCTACGAATTTGGTTGTCTGAGACAACTTTTGAAATCCTAAAAGATTCCTATAGTCCTACGCTAAATTCCATTCTTTGGCTAGTTTGACATGTTTACCGGCAACCAATTAGAAGCAATTACGCTCAGTTTTTTCCTCAACGAAATTCTGGCAGTGTCAGGATTTCAGACCCTTTTCAGACCCTTTTCTGTCCCTGCGCTCTGACCCCAACTTTCTACGATGCCAACTTTTAAAGATGGAATATGCGAAGAAACAAATTTTACTGGGCTGTAAAGTATATGTGACCAATAAAGACATTTACAGTGTTCAGAATGAGCGAGTGTAAATGACTAGGATGACGTGCTAATTACTAAAGTATAATAGTTCAGCAGGTAAAATTCTGCAAGGTTGGAAATACAAATTCCTGCACAGACAGAAAGCCAGTCAAATCTTGACTATCCGGCTTTGTATTTAAACAGGCTTTTGCCTCATTTGCAAATTGCTTTGGATAAATAGAAAAAGAAATGTTTACTCTATAAGCAAGCTTCAAAGAGTTGATTTGAGAAGCTACAGGGGGTCGGTGAAGGGAGACGAAGGAGGGAGCCGTGTGTGCTTGTTTAGGCTGATTAAAGACCAAACACACTGCTGCTTTTTATTCATGTTACACTGGAAGAAGCTAGTAGATCAGATAGCAGAGCTTGGTAAAACTTCATGTCGAAAACCAGGTTTGTTCCAAATAGTATGTTGGATTATTATTTTTTTTTTGTTGATTGATTGATCTTTTGTGTTTACCGCAAATTCGTAGTCTAGTAATTAGACTGAATAGGATTTCTGCTTTCAACACACCAAACCACAACCCCTTTCACTCATCCTCTACCATTCACCAGAGATAAACTACCACCAACAGCCTGTAATTTAATTTTGCTCAAATGCTGATTAATCCTCCTTAAATGACAGATTCAACTGTTACGCAAACTACTTCTCAAAATAGTAATTAAGATTATCCCCTCTTTTCCGGTCTCTTTTTTTTGCAAGATTAGCATGCCTAAAAGAGATATTTGTTGTAATTACTATGCAGAAAAACAGAGCTCTGGGGGGGAGAAGGTTCAAATACTAAAAAAAAAACAGAAAACCAAAAAATCAACAGAATATTGAAAGCCGTAAACAGACACCCACACAGTGATCCATTGCCATGGCGAATCTGTGTAATGCTTCATCGTTCTCTTTTTATACATATTTCCCTTTTATGCGATAATACCTTATGTATTAATTCGCCATTTGGCGGAAAGGAAGTCTAATACAATCCTCTGCTTTTACCTTAACCTTTTTTTTTTGGACACGCACATGATGCCATTACAGACATTACAGTATTATAGTAAGGCTTATCGTAAAATTCAATCACATAAATAATGATAAAATAGAAATAAGCACTAACATGTACCTGATTACCTTTGCTATACATGTAACCCATGTAAGACTAAAATTGACCTCGGATCTCACAAACTGGACATAGTGTGTGTAAACTGCATCTTTCTGTAGATCACCAATATGCTGGTAGACACTTTTCGGTTTTCATGATCCAGGTCATTAATGAATTACTTATTTTAGTTATACTAATCTGGCAATAACGGAGGCGAGGTAGCCAGTACCTCTCCTCTCCTCTGCTTCACTAAAGGGGTTAATGGGTTGTTCTGAGATGGAAAGCGGTAGATGAAATATATGTGCCTTCATGCTCCCCAGCCACCAACCTCACCGCACGTCAGTGTCTATTCTTCTCTGGATAAAGTTGTTGATATTAGACTAAACAGTAATTGACTTTAAGGCTCTGATACAGTCACAAGCAGTATATTAAGAAGTGATCCAATTACATTTGTAAATATGCTACATATCTCATTTAGTTCCAAAATTTAAGTAATAGTAAGTCCAGCACATAAAATTTTATTACTTCACTCTTAAAAAAAAAAGGCATTAGGCAATGCACTTAAATTTTCTTTATTAAGCGATATTAGTGTTGGATGTAATAGAACCCTTAGGATTTCAAACTGAACAAACGAGGTAAGTTACTCATGTTACTCAGTTAAATATAATATAAACAATAGCTATAAATTTATATACAGTACATATTTTGGGATGATTATTATATAACGGTTGGTGATGATAGTAATGATCAGAGGCAAACAATCCAAAAAAAAAAGCTGCTACACATTTCCTAAAAAGGATAGTGGTGGACAAAGGTACAATGGACCATAAAGTCCTGGGTGGAAACCAACTTCCCACAACCAGGGCATTAAAAGTAGGTCGTGGATGGGAATTCCAGGACAACGTTAATTTAAACAAACGACCAAGGCAACAAAGAAGTGGCTCAAGGAAAAGCAGATGAAGGTCCTAGAGCAGGGGTGGGCAATCTCGGTCCTAGTGGGCAAAGTTTAGCTCCAACCCCGGTCAAACACACCTAAACCAAATAATCAAGATCTTGCTGGTTATGCTTGAAACACTTAACCCTAACCCCTGTGTTGAGGCAAGTTGTAGCTAAACTCTAAACGATATTGCCCATCCCTGTCCTAGAGCGTCCTAGTCTAAACTGTTTGAGAGCTGAAGATTCAACCATCAGCCATGAAACCTTAATGACTTAAAGAGGATCTGCAAAGAGGACTGGGATAAAATCCCTCCTGAGATGTGAGCAAACCTGGTGGCCAACTACAAGAAACATTAGGCTTAGTGGGAAGTGGTGGCTTAGTGGTTAAGTTGTTGTACTGATACCAAGAAAGACCGGGGTCCGGTTCCCAGCACCACCATGCACCCACTGTGGGCCCCTGAACAAGGCCCTTAACCCCCAATTTGCTCGGCTGTAAAAAAAAAAAAAAAAAAAAAAAGAGAGAGAGATAAATGTAAGTCGCTCTGGATAAGGGCGTCTGCCAAATGCTGCTGTAAGCGTAAATGTCATGAAACGCAGATTAATTTATAACTTTTTAAAAATGCATGTTTTTTTTTTTCTGTCTCCCACTAACCCATAATTAACATTATAGACTGTTTATTTTTTTGTCAGTGAGCAAACATACAAAATCAGCAGAAGATCAAATACATTTTTTTTTAAATGGCAAAATTTAGGTTTATAATTAGTTCTCAGTCTCTTCTTAATACACCTTTCAATAACATGTTACCTAAATGTTAAATCTGCTGACAAAAAAAAAATATTATATTGACTAATATAATATGTTTGCAAATGTTTAATAAATGGATGTGTCATTAGATGCAGGTTAAACAGTGCAACTACCATACAGGTGGCTGAGAAAGAGTCGTTACTATAGAAACAGTAAAAGCGCATGAGAATAAATACAAGATTTGCTGCCAAAATTATTCCTATAGTTGCTGTTTTAGAAAATATAATTCACAGTGCTTGTATAATCTGCGTGACTTAACATTCTTCTGGTCAGTGTTGAGATGTGTCAGTGTTGAGATGATCTACATCAGCTCTACATGTGAAATGATTTTTGCTGACCTTGGTGCACCAGGGATTCCTGTTTTCCTGTTTCAGAGCGGCGCTTTGCAAATCAGTCCCTAAAAACTGTGCCAGGTTCATATATTTGGCTCCAAAAAAAAAGAAAAAAAAGAAAAAGTGCAATACCTGGTTATGGCGTGCAGGTAATAAACATGCAAATACTCAGCACAGCTTCCTTTGGGACTTTTAAAAAAACTTTTATGTCATAATTAAGACCACAGTGGAGTAATTAATTTTCAGCACAGGTCCCTAATCACACAGCAAATTCTGCCATGTTCAATGAATTATCGCACTGTTCATTTGTGTCCAGCTGGAACGAAATGTACGTCCAAGGTGTTAATTCAGCAATGTAGTCGTTAATTTATCAGCAGGGATTTGCTGCGAGTGTGCAGCGCGTATGCATCGAAATAACACTCGACAACGCGGCCCAATTAAAAGCACAGTGGCATTAGCACCTATTATATAAGGCTGAGCACTGCTAACACTTCTTCAACCTCAGACTGCCCTGAGCTCCAGCAGTTCCTTTCATTATCATTCCACCACAGCCCCAGCGCTCACCCTTGCCTTACATGAGTCTGACTGGACAGAGAGAAAAAAAAAAATAGTCCCTTGGATGTGAAGAGAACAGACTGAGAGTGAGCCGGCTGCTTTTAATATTTGATCAAAGGTGGGTTTAGCAATGCAGCACACGTCTCCCATTGCAACCGAACATTTCAAGACGATGTAGATCGAACACCACAGTAACCTACTGGACCCCCAAAAGTTCTCATACAAGGCATCACATTTTCTTATAACTACTTTACTGTATTGATATATCCAGTGGCAAACGGTCAATACGGGGCACTGGGGTGCCCCCCCCCTTTTTAATGTAGAATGCAGCTAGTTACCACGCAACCATAAGTTAAATATTTATTACATTTAGAACAAAATAACACCATTAAGTCATACAATGTCTTAGTTGGTCATTATATTTATTAAAAATGTTTACATTCACTGCAATACAAAGCTTTTTTTGTTTGTGTGTGTGTGTGTGTGTGTGTGCAGGGGCTCCAGACAAAATGTAAGTGTAGGTCAGTAGATGATTAAATCATGAGCTTTAATTGGCTTTAATTCCTTTCGGTCCCCGCCCACTTTTGTTTTTTAGCGAATAAATATTGTTTTTAGACTTTGTCCTCCCTAGTGGACCACATTAGTTTTACAGTCTTCATCTCTGAATCCAATTGCCATTATTTAAATGTTTATCGATTGACCGATTTATGGTTCTTGTTGCGTTCTTTAACGCTTGACTTTAACTTCAAAATGTTTAATATTGATGACTGTTGACCATTAGACGTTATGTAAAAGTTTTGGCTATGAAGTGCTTTTTTTTGCAATATTCATTCGCTAATTACTAATATACAGTAATCTTAAGGAAGAAAAATATAGCACACTGCACAGACCACATGGAGCTCAACCACTATTTCAGGTAACATCCCATTAATGTAATAAACATTTAGATGAAAGTGCATTTTGCTTTATTTTACATGCATTTTCTTAAAATGACGGCGACTGCCAATATCTGCTCTTCCAGGCAAAGAGCATGCCAAGTTTTTGCTTTCTTGACTTTTGGTCTCGGATGGCTATGGGATTGTCAGGGACTGGAACACACAATCTCCTGATGTCAAAGCAAACACTTTCCTTGGCAGCTACACCGAGATTTAAATAGCAAATTTCTGACCCTGCCAGAAATTCATCATCTGCTGCCCTTGGCAATAAAATGGCCTTCATCATATACATGAAGACCATCGCTTTATACTTACGACCCAAGACCTGACTGATAATGTATACATTTCTTAGAAAAATTAGGCAAATCATAAAATACCAGTGCCAATTTAAAAAATATATATATTTACACGTTTTTCAGCCCAATGAAGAACCACAATACTAGCATCTGTCTTACAGTTTAGTACTGTCCTTGTCCACATCGTGATTCATTTATCCGCTGATTGAAAAACAGGGAAACAATTACTTACCATATAGTCAAGATAGACCCTATCCATTTAGTGTGTATGAATAGGAAAATCCATCCAGTTCTTTTAGACTCTAAAGGGCAAAAACCCCTGCACAGCTTTTTTTCTTTTTTCTTTTTTCTTTCCAGCAGCCCATAAAAGCCTCACTAATAAGCCAAGTTGAAGGGTAGAATAATGTTAACCGAAGCTCTGGCTCTCCAGAACTACATTGTGACTTCTGTTGCAATGTATAAGAACTCCAGAAACATGCTCACAATATAGATCACCCGACCATTACATTTTCTTTCTTTGAGACGAGAAAAAAAGAAAAAAAAAGAGAGAGATTTAAATGTAGCTCCTGCCTACGGACTAATTAAATCTAGCCTTTTCATCACCGTGTACACTGTTCCAGCTTCGTACAGTGCTTTGATTTGTCTATGGATGTAGATAAAAGACATATTAGGAAATTGCATCCGTGTATTTGCGCACGTTACATTAAAAAAAAAAATCTTGCCCGCTACGTAAGCCTTGGTAAATACTATTTAGATTAATAGAATAATTTTCACATCGATTAACGACAGACATGAAACATAAAAAAATCTTCGCCGTTGATTTCATGCTATGCTTTATCATTTAAAAAGGAGCTGAAAGTTATGCTATACAATTATTTAACCACTTACTGCAAGATGACAAACTGCATTTATGTTTTCTCTCTAGGGCTGCTTTTACACCGCATGCATTAAGTACCCGAATCCAATTTTTTCCTCCAATGTGGCACAGATTGGATACAACCCACGATTATGTATAAGCAGGAATAACATGGATTCCAATATTTTTAGATTGGTCTTTAGACCTTATTTATGTGTAATTAAATCAGATATGTGCATCAGCAACTGTGTAAGCAGAGAGATTGGATTTCTCTTCTGGGAGAAGTGGTGGCTCATGGTCAAGGTGTTGGACTGCCAACCTGAAAATTGTGGGTTCAGTTCCCAGCTCCACCAAGCCACCACTGCTGGGCCCCTGAGCAGGGACCTTAACCCCCAATTTCTGCAGTTGTGTAAATGATATAATTATAAGTCACTCTGGATAAGGGTATCTGCCAAATGCTGTAAATGTACCCGTCAATGCGAGCTGTTTTTCTGTGTATAGTGTAAATGCAGATATTGGATATGGGTCAGTTTTAAATGAAGATGTAAGAAGTTTCTATAAAAAATTTATATAGTCACAAAATTGGAACAGTGGCCTAAGTTAGTGACTTACCCCAGAGCTTTCTGCGCTGTGTAGGAAGAGCCGGGCATCAAGTAGGGAATAGACAAGGCTGAGTGCTGAGCATAGTCCCTCTAGAGACCTGCGTGGACAGGCTGGAGGGCTTGGCTGCGTATCAAATCGAGGAAGCATAGCCGTACGCTGCGCTGCTCATGAGAAACTCTCGAGACCTATGGGTCGGTGATGTGGGCCTCCGAGATGGTGGATTGCGGACACAAGGTGTGTCATAGGCAGATATATCCTTAATAAAATGCCAAGAACACTGCTTACCTTTCTCTTCCGGTTCATGTCCCTCCTGAATAGTGTTTATTTTTAGGTTTGGAAAGATGCAGCGCACAGAGACTGCCTGCTGGCGTCACTGAACTCTGGGCTGCATGTACAGGACGGCGCATACACAGCTTTCGGTGAACATGGTAAAGGACCTCAAATTAGCAGAATTACACCAATAGGATGCAAGCAATCAGTAGCTCAAAATCTAAGTCCTTAGCTACTCCCCATACCACTAATACTGTCCTTTTTAAGGACTGACCTTAAAGGGGCCTCCAGATTTATATTGGTCTCCACTGGTATTAATTACATTTGTACTAAACCTCAGCTAACACCAAAGCTGGATTTTTTTCTTAACTTGTTTCCTTGACCTGAGATTTACTGTTCAATTTCCTGTCCCACTTCCTGTCCCATTATAAAAAAACTGGGGAAGAAAAAATTCTCAATCACAATCATGCAATTGATCTTTGATATTGAGACTTGAAAGTCCTTGAGTCCCCATTTTTATTATTTTTTTCTCGGCTACAAAGAGCATGGGGTCGTGTTCTCTTCTAAAATCGCAATATTATTGTCATACCGACTTGGTGCATGATCGCCACCAACTGTTATGGATGTGGAGCACGTCATTCACTTAACCAACCACACCAGAGCGACCAGGAGGAGAGCAGAAAGAGACAGGTGACAACTCAAAGTGAGGTCAACATTAAAAAATTCCATTGATTTATATAAACAATACATTTGGGTATAAAGTATCATAGGTATCATAATTTATATTTCTTAGTCCTGCCCTCTCCCCTTGTTATTTCTTCCCATCCTGTCCGAAATACGTCATTAATTTCCCACTTTAGAAGACGCCTCTTTAGGAAGACAGTAAGGGCTGAAAGGGTAGTGGTGAAGGTGTTGGACTGCTGATTGAAAGATGGTGGGTTTAATTCCCAGCATCACTATGCTGTCCCTGAGCGAGTCCCTCTTGAATGCTCTGTTAAATTAAAAAAAAACTAAAAGAATTTTGTATTATTCCGGGAAGGGGAGTCTGCCATATAGATAAAATGTAAAGAAAATGTGGTTCTGGATTTCAGTAACTTGCTAAAGCGGATAAAACCATATGTAACTTTCTGTTCAAATTCACTGATTTATATAATATCAAGAGGGGGAAAAAAAGAGTCTTGAATTTCCATTTTGCAACAAGTAACGCTCGAGCAGATGTGATTCAGGTTTGGGTAACAGGGGGGAAGCGGGTGTTAAGATGTTTACACTTGAGACATTATTGGACGTTATCCTGTACAATTGCGAAGGGCGTTTCAAACACGGAGCTATCCATTTACATGTCAGAGTAGTGAACGGGCCTTCACTTCTATAGTTAATGCACCATCACAGACACCACGATATCTCTCTCATTTGCAGTTACACAGAAAGCAAAAGCAACCAGGCAGATGGTTAATGTTCATGTCACATTCACATGCCTTGATTAAAGTCTTTAAATAGGCTCTCCGCCAGCCTGTAAGGTGTAATTTGAAAGGGAAAAAAAAACGAACTGGTAAATATCTGCCAAATTAGGGGTTTTGACTCACACAGTTGCCCACTCATAAATCTAATGTGACTCATTGGGTTATGTACGCTCAATTTGACTTGAGGATGAGATTTACCTTCACAGTAAACATGGATTCCATTGTCCAACATTTACCCGTGGAATTTTAAGGAATTTGGATAGGATATGGCCGGTCTGCTTGTCCCCCAGTTTTCTGGTGTAGCTACAAATTAAAAATAAATAAATAAATAAAAATTTAAAAAAAGTATGACACACGACTAAAGATGCACTGGATATTAGAAAGTTTCATGATGAGAGTATTGTACCATGGAGTGAGAAGACTACACAGAATAGAGAACTTATTGAAGAGAAATGCGATCTGCAATAATGCGATATTTGATACGATATGTTAAAAAATGATGTAGCCAACATATGTTTCACCCGTGTTTAAAGATATTTCCGCTGAGTATAGCTGATCCAAATCGTGCTTGGTTTTAAGGTAAATGTAAAGATTTCTAATGTTTCCCTTTCATGTTGTCACCCAAGATTTATATGTTCTACATGGAACTTCAGTCTGTATGCAGTCATCTCTTACAAAACCTAAATACTGCCATATCTTTAAGGTGCTTCTTTGTTTTCTTCTTTCTTCTTTTCTTCATTTGTGCTTGTCAATCGCATAAACAAGCAGCAATTTACCTGCGATTTAGTGCATTTGTCATCAATTTGGACAACCTGTTATCAAGTAAAAATAACTGGGCTAAAATCGTGCAGTTTGACCTCGGCGTTGACTTTAACGGACAGCTTTGTCCAGAGTCGTTTTGGGGATTTAACAAAGACTGAGAGGATGGAATTTTTAGATTGGAGCAATCAGGCAAAACGTCAAAAGTGTGTGTTTATATTTATTATCGTTGATTGTAATAATTCAAAAACAAAACCAAACACAGATTGATACGATTTCCCAAAAAAATTTCTATTAAGATTTCCAGAAACGGGTATAAAAAAAAACTTGTTGATGGTAAGTAATAACACCTTCACTTTAGGATTGTAGGTCTTTTTCATGTCGGTTCATGACATAAGCCCTTTTTAGCTCCACAAGGATACACATGCACTAAAAGTGCCCTTACACACCTTAACACGGTGATTACACACTACAATAGCAGCAGCAGCATAGAAGGGTTTATAGAAGCTGCAGGAGGCACACCACTTCATCCGAAACGACACTCCCAACTCCTTCACGTCCTTAGAAAGAGGAGTTTGGATGCCGTCATCCTCATCAACTACAAAACAAATAGTAAATACAGTCTGTTTCCTTAAAATAAACCTCATCAACCCTACTTGAAATGCAAGTTATTATAACTTGACCCTTCGGAAAGCACATCTGCGAACTGCGATCTGCGAACGTTGCCATGGTGAAGTTTGCCAGTATTAAATGGAATGTAATGCAGATGCATGGAAGGAAAGCAAGAGTCACGTTCTCCGCGAGACCAAGGACACCTGCAAGACAATAGAAGAATGAGAGTCGTGCTTACGATTACAGACAAGTGTTTCTTGATGGCTACTTCAGGGCCGTGTGATGAGGTTTGCCGCAGCATGGACTGGGGACAATCAGGGAAAAACGCCGTTCAGATTTGATTCAGATGATCCTTCTATTGATCAGAGAATGGCAAAATATTTCTAGTCATACATTACTTCATCTGGCCCTTGAGCCTCCAAGTAACATGGCTATATACCGTAATGATTAAAAAAGATAAGTGTGGATTAGACAGGCAGACAATTCAGAAAAAAAAGATTACATTGGAAGGTAATTACTCGATAACTGATAGACTTAAACAAAAAAAATGTGATGGAGGACAATAGGCAAAACTGTTGCTGTAAGGATTTGTGATCGTTTAGTCAAATTAGTATTAATGAGATCAAACACTTATATTGGGTGGGGGGTGGGGGGTCTGGGGTGCAGTCAGTGTTTCAATTTATCCCATAAGAACCAACACCCTGAATTTGCTGTGGCTCATTTGCACAGGATAAACTAACCCTCTGATTAGGTTCAAAATGAACATACGCATACATATTTCTCAAAATGGCTGCTAGCGGCAAGACAAAAATAGGGTATTGGACAAGGAAGGGGGGGCAGTGGTGGCTCAAATGGTTAAGGCGCGGAGCTGCTGATCTGAAGACCAGGAAGACCTGGGCTCAAGCCCCACCACCGCCAGCCTGAGGACATCTTTACATTACAAATAACAGACATGGCCGATTCGCGAGGGGTTAAAATCACAGACATTTCCAGAGTTATTATTAAGCGACCAGAGTTCACCAGGTAATACATTACATTACATTTGCGGCGTTTGGCAGATGACCTCATCGACTTGAGGGTTAAGGGGCCTTGGTCAGGAGGCTATATCTGAGGGGGCGTGTCTTATATAGAGTCTCTTCAGATTTTTTTTTTGTTTTAAAGCTGTCCTTTCAACCTTACTCATCATCAGTGGTAGTATCCACAGGACTCCAGAACTCCAGCAGCTTTATCAACGTCCATCTATTCATTTGTTTGTGTGCAGGAATGGAGGTCAGAAGCAGGGTTGGGGGTAGAAACTAAGTAAAATATCTGTGCTACACCATCTGCATTTCCATAATCCCCAGATTACGGATTGAGGATTTAGGATTAGGGACCACTAGATAAAATAGCTAAGTAAATTATTATTATTATTATTTTTTTTTTTTTAAACACGAAACTATTTTCATTATCCAAAATTTCCACAGTCTGTCCCGGTCCTCTTTCTTTTCCTTTTTCTTATCTTGGGGACAATCGTAATGCGCCACTGAACCTCATGAACCTCATAAAGTCAAAAAAAAAAAAACAACTAATGCTGCTCATCGCTCAATGGCACAATGACGTCCCGGCGGACTGAGAGCTTCTTAAACCCTGTTGAATTCTGGTTAATGTTATTGGCATCGATGTACAGTTTAATCCTCCCTCTAAGGATGTGTTCTCGGGACACTAGTCATATACGGCGTCTGCGCCACCAATTAATCCTGTCCTCTTGTCCTTTCTCATTAGTGTGTATTCTCGTTGTCTAGGTACAGCAGGACTTAACAGCAACAAGAGCTGTTTTTTGGTCACACGAATCTGCACGGACTCTTTATTATTATATTTTATTACATGTGAACACAAAACCTACAGAGCCCAAAGATTTAAGTTTAAGGACATGTTTTAGTGGCTTATTCTTGGCCAAATATAGTGTGCAAGATTGTGACCTGCCAATGTTGTCTTCCTGGGACCTGCCTAAGGTGCCCCTTTTTTCTTTAGTTGTGGATTACAGGGGTTTATTTTCTGCCTTATTGTTCCCTGTATAACTGCTGCTTTCCGAGCCACCTGTCGTGACTGATTGTGTATCTCCGTCCTTCTGCAGAGACCATCTGAGAGCAGAGAGAATTTGGAAGACACACTATCGTATGTATGATTGTAGATTGAGTGGTTAAAATAGCCAAGGGTTTACTTTACCCATGAACCCCTTGTCACACTGTAGGATCACCGTTATCAAAATATCCAACACAATGACAAGTTAAAAACAGACGCATACCAGAAGACACATCTGAGTTTTACATCAATAACCTGTGACACTGCATTCTTTCGCTAATTTATAGCTAGCAGCAAACAAACCGCAGCGACGACATGTCATAAAATCACTCCCGTTCCTACCCTCATCGGTTTCTTATCTTGCTGTACTGTCCAAATCACTTGTTTTACCAAGGTGGTATGAGGTTTTATTGTGCTAATTGCCTCAGCGAGATAATTACAAACATTTGAATATTAAGTGTAGGCATTAGGTTATGATTAGCATTTAATATATTTCAAATATTTGACACCAATTGGCCAGAATAAAACGCTTTACTTCTGCACCAAATGAGAGTATATTTCCAGGATTTTTTATAAAGATGATAGACACGATGTTATAGAACACTGTAATAAGAACCCTATTCCTAAACATGAAACTGACAGTCAACCTTTGTTTTTATATTCCTGAAAAAAATGTCCTGGCGTGTGGTATCTGTTGGGTTTTTTCCCAATTTGCAGCACATATTTCTAATGTAAAAACATTTAAAACGACAACAAAAAAAGTATTTAATGTAATAAAATTATTACAGAGAAACAGAAGACCTTCAATACTTGGAACCTGTGATGTAAATGTCAGGAAGAAAACCCATCCTCCTCAGATTTTTATTTAACATTTACAGCATTCGGCAGATGTCCTTATCCAAAAGGGCCTTACATTTATCTCTTTTATACAACTGAGCAATTGGGGGTTACGGGCCTTGCACAGGGGCCCAACAGTGGTAGCTTGGTGGAGATGGGAATCGAACCCACAATCTTCGGGTTGGTATTCCAACACCCTGACCATGAGCCACCACTTCCCCCTTTTTTTTTGCGCTTTTCGGTTGAAAACCCATCTTTCTACAGGTTCTGGTTATAAATCTATTTTTGCCTCAGCTCAAATGAATTGTTACTGTAAAAGCACTCTGTCCAAGTAAGGGACAAAAAGTATTTCTTGTTCTTGCCTTTCATACAGGGTTGTGACTCAAAATCCTGAAGTCTCCTGGGTAACAGTTCATTTGCTATACGTAGCCACTGACAGGATGCGCTTCGAGATACAATGATTGGTGCGTCTCCATCAGTTTCCCTGGTCATTAATCAGTATATCGTGTCCTGGCAAGAACCCTAGCTCACTTCATGTTGGGACACTGATGACTCCATTTCCTGGGGCCTCGACTACAGACTCACACTGTGAAGTCTCATCAGTGACATTTATTAACCACAGACAGGCGCAGTATATTTCCAGACTTTGTTGTTTATGTATGGATGCTTACTCTCAGTCTGCATCCTTTACAACACTTGAGTAATTATTTGTACTCCGACTATCAGATCTTAATGTTTCTGTATGTCTTCACAGAGAGTTTTCATACCACTAATCATAAGAGCTGAACCTAGATCAGAATTCCAATTCAGGGCAGCAACAGATAATTTTACTGCTAGTCGAGGAATCGAAAAGTATTTATCAGCAATTATTTCATACATATTTTAACTGATAAATGAAACAAAGGGAATCTTTCTTTCTAATAAAGCTGCTTTTTTATCCATTTTTTTCTCTCGAAATTTAGTGCAAAAACTTCCTCCGACTTCTGGAAAACGGTAATAATTACTCAAAGAAACATGTTTCAGCACCGACAACAAATCAACACTCAGAATCGAGAAACTGGTGGTGCTGAGATAGAGATGACACGCGTCATCCGAGCTGGAGCTTCTGAAACTGAACATTCTATGGAGATTTTACACAGGGGGTTTATTTAGAGGGCAAATATATTTTCCCATCGGTTGGAGTCTTCAGGCGTGTCATTAAAATCAGGCAGTGTTAAAACCAAACTGAGAATAAATGAATGAATGAATGAATGAATGAATGAATGCTTACTGCCATATCAGCTTCAGTGGCTATTTTATGGCAAAACTAATAAAGATTGTAAAAACAGATTATATATATACATACACACACATTTCTATAAAACACAGGCGTAGAACAATAAAAATACACCAGTAACAATATAGAATAAATAGAATATAAAATGTAGAAGGTTTAGAGTTCCTTCTGATAAAAAGCGAATGTCTTAGGACATTAAAAGACATAGGACATTGCTGAAGTATGTGTCTGACTGTTAAGTTTACAGCTTCTCCTTTAAGTAAATGTCCATGTGACCCATACAACATCTTGTACAGATAACTTCATTCTCTCTTGAGTTGAAAGAATACATCGATTTATTCCCTACTATGGGATGGATTTCAAAGAGTTTCCCAAACTGGGAAAAACACGGCAGAGTGAATTTTGTTTCGATAAATTTTTCTATACATGAAGGGTGAGGAGCAAAAGTGCAGAGTTCAAAGGTCAAATTTGCTTTTAAAAAAATCCTTTTTGTCTAAAATCAGTCAATTTCAGTCTGCATTTGGGAACAGACATTCCAACCCTTTCTTCTTCTTCTCCTTTCGTCTGTTCCCTTTTAGGGGTCGCCACAGCATCCACCTAACCCTATTCTCCACATCCTCTTTACTCACACCCACTAACTTCATGTCCTCCTCCTGCCTTTCCTCTTCTCTTTCTCATCCTCCTCTCCTTCTTTGACCAACAGTAGCCCAATTTCCACCGCCACCCTGTAGGTCAGCGGTGCTCATTTACATTTACAGCATTTGGTAGACGTCCTGAGCGATTAGGGGTTGAGGGCCTTGCTCAGGGGCCCAACACTGGTGGCCTGGTGGTGCTGGAAATCGAACCCCGGTCTTCCTGGTATCAGAACAAGCCTTAACCACTAAGTCACCGGTGGCGGTCGTTGTTAACCCAGGTCTCAACCAATCCGGTATAAAATTTCGACGGGTGATTTGCATATTTAAATTTGGCAAAGTTTTACGTCGGATGCCCTTTCTGGAAAAACCTTCTCTATTTATCCAGGCTTGGGACTGGCACCGAACTCACTGGCTTGTGACTCCTGCAGTTAGATTAAACAGACATTCGAACCCTAATTTCGCATTTACGTACAACAATAAATGGATGGATGGATGTCAATAATCATAAAAGAGGTAAACACACATTTTGCTAGTTGTGTCTACTTTTAAATATAAAAAGGGGTGTGGAATTTCTCATCCATTGAATAACGAAGAGATTTATATGATTCATCAGGATATGTTTGATGATTACAATCAGTTTCGAGAATCAGTGATTAGAACATGTAATAGAACAGGTGTGGGTTCTATTAGACCATCAATGATATAAAATATATTACAATAATTAGAGCAGCACTTTAACTGGTAACAAAACAATGACAGTGTTTGACGGTTTGACAGTGTGAACAGAATTAAAGCTCACAAAACATTCCAAGTTGAACAGAAAACGCTGTTTATAATTCATGGCACCCTAAACATTTGCTTTGACTCACATGGAGCTGCAGGTGGAGCTGCAGGTGGAGGTGGAGCTGCAGATGCAGGTGGAGGGCAACAGCAGCAGCACACATACCCTGAGGGACACGTGGATTTAATCACACGCTCTCTGCTTTCACAACAAACACAACACCGGACATTGTGAACATTGAGACATTTTTTTGTTTCTTTCAGTTTTTTTTGCGCAATGGAAGGAAAAGAAACAGCGAAACGCGTCCCCATGCCCCGCGAACTAAATTTAAATTTGGCGCCATGGCAAACAAACGATTCACATACGAATCGATTCCTTACGAACGACTCATTTCACTCGACTCTTGATGTTTTACGCTTCCGTATTGAACCAAACGTAATGAAGCAAATTTAACGAAATCTGATCTGGTCGAAGACACATTCGTCCTAAAGTTAATAGACATGACGTCATAGATCTTAATATACACAATTTACTTTCACGATTTAGGTTTTAAATACCAAAAATATACTTACTGATATTGATTTAAAGTTATACTGGTGTTTTAAATGTTGGTATTGTATTAGTATTATATTTGTAGCTATAATTATAATCATTTTTGTAATTTTTTTTATTATTTCTTTCTAATCTCCTTTTATTTGTATATTATTTATTTATTTATGCAGTTTTCTATGCTCTTTTTGTTTTTATACGGTGCACTGATTGAAAAGTACTTTTTAATTTCGTTGTAAATGTTAGAATGACAATAAAGACATTCATTCATTATTATAGGACAGTAAAACAGGAAGACATTGTCCGAATAGACAGACTTATTTATACATATCTGTAAATGTGATATTTTAATACATTTCATTCAATCTGAAACAAACCTTGTCTCTAACATTAGATCAGTTTCTATGGCAGGCTTCCTTATATAAGCTGATAACAAGAAAGGGTAACTTCAGCTCCCTCTGGCGGTTAAAACTGCAACACTGCAGTCTAAGAGAGGTTGCTAAATAATATTGTCTTAATATAATGACATTATAAATTCTACAAAAAAATAACAGATTCCAGGTTAAATGTAATTTCTGCTATACGAAATAATTTTGTTTCTGAACTATCATGATGTACAAATCTACAATACACACTAACATTATAGCAACATTTAGCAACGGAACTTACGCAAGTATTTCTCTTTAAATAACAGCACAAAGTTTGACGTTTAATCTTTTATACAAAATAAATGACTTTTCTTTCAGTCTAGGAAAGATTTGTATGGTAAAAAAAATAAAATAAATAAATAAAAAAGTTAAAAAGATGTGAAAATAAGACATTGCATTCCGTTTATTTATTTTTTAATTTAACTTATCTCTTTGGCAAAATATTGACATAAAAAAGAAAAATGGTAGTGCAATTCCTCAAGCCAATATATTATTTATAATACACAGTGAACAGTCGGGCAAAGCAGCATGAATTATTCATTACATACTAAAACAACCACTATATAAACTGTAGCACATGTACTCTGCAATACAAACATCTCAGCACAAGAAAGTTGTTGATTTATGCACAGAGCTTTCAACAAAATGCTAAAAAAAAATATATTATTAACTCGGTACTTATTAAAAAAGACAATCATATAACTTGATAACTTAAGTTGGTCGACAAAAGTGCTTATTGTTGGGCTGTTAAGCGAATTCGGGCGTTCGGCGTGTAACAAATACACCGTTACACGTAGAAACTCACAGAAATACTTATTAATTCATACTCGATGTGATTTAACGCGAAACTGGTTGGTCGATCACTAAGCCAATCAGGCTTCAGGGGAGTTCTATCTAGTTGGGCTTTATATGCTACAGGAAAGATAAGCAGGAAATGGCGACAGTACATGAATGAGGAAATGCGTTAGTGTTTGTTGGGTGAATTGTTATACACAAATGGAGAAGGAATGAACTTGTTTATGCTGAGGAAGGTGGGTGAGCCCGTTAGCCAGCTGTGTGTAAGTCTGCGAGGGGTCGACGTCTGACTCTCCGCCTGTCTGATCGCCACAGTAACACTCGGCCATCTAAAAATGACAAAACCAGAATTAAACACTCTGCATTACAAATAGGGCTGAGCGATATGATAAAAGTGTAATCGCGATAATTGTTGTTTCATATTGCTCGATAATGATATATAAATTTCGATATATAAATTAAACCACAAATAATCATAGGGTTAATAATTACCTTTTAAAGTTAACAAAAAAAAATATTTATAATACTTTATTTATTTATATTATAAATTGACATTAAGTGCTGAAAGCTGTCCGTTTGGTGTAATAAATCTGTACTTTTATTTAGAAAACAGAGTCTAAACGCCATATTTGAAAGGACTTGTTACGCATGCATCAAACACCGCAGCGATTTTGTTTGTTTTGTGTAGCGTTTGCCTCACGATCAATCAACTTCTGCTACATTTGTGGATGTTTGTATCAAAATATAAATGTGTCTAGACTACATAATGCACTAAATTTGATTGTTTGGATTTTTACAGGGTACCCACATGATTTTTGTTGGATTTTTACAAATAACTGGCTTCGTAGAGGACATTTTTTTTTTACACGTTTATGAATGTACGTTGGCTGTTGGTGGTCTAAAGACACTGGTTGTACCCTGTGTTTCTTGTATTTTAAAATGGTATCATTCAATCACAAGAATCCCAATTTGTAACCCGTTTATCTTTATTTTTTCTGAGTTCTTTACGACACAAAGAGCAAGTGGACCGCAATGTCCCATCGGGAGGACGGCGGAATGTTTTAATCCATGTCAAGTAAAATATCTCTAAGCTTATTACGGTTACCGACTTTTACGGTTAACGTTTTTTTGCCATTCAATATGATATCGTTTATCGGCTCAGCCCTAATTACAAAAATGACTTAAGAAGGAAAAGTCACCTGTCTACCTACCGAAGCCTTTGAGATTCAGGATAAGAGCAAACAATGTTCCTCCATTTGCTAATGCAGGGAAAGTGCTGCTCATCGATGTCGGTTCCAGTCACTGCTAACAACACCTCAGCGTCCAGTTTACTGGGAAATTCACTGAGTGAAACAACAAACTCACTTTAGCGTGAATTCTCTCTGGAGGTCTGTTACAAGTGATTAAAATCTAAACCCACATATTATTTAAAGAGTAAAGAACTGAAGAAAGATCTTCGTGAAATTTGATTATTACATTATTGTTTAATTGTAGCTCTTTAAGAAGTAAATTGCCAGCTCACTCTGCGAGAAACGTGCGAGGCTGAAACTCCTCCAGATGCTCAGCTGTACTGAGTGTGGATCTATAGGAGGAGCAGGAAGACCCGGGCCTGCTCACATTTTCCTCCTTACAGCTCCAGGAAGTGGTTTGGTCCAAACATTCCTGTCCAGGTGTACACAGACCTCTGCTGCTGTCCGTCGGACACACAGAGTCATTGTCCTCGTCCGCCGTGAGATACTCCTCTGAGCCAGAATCGTCCTCCCCGCTCTCTGTCCAATCCCACACTGCTAATCCATCTGAACCAGATGCAGTAAAACAACCTAAACCCGAATCTGCCGTATCCTCAGCAGCCAAAGTGAGATCCAGGGCAACCCTCTCAAATTCATCCCTCAGGTCACACACTGGAAACTTGTTATGGAAAGAGCCATTTTCTTCAGTCCCTGACGGCGGATCATCATCGAGCAGCGTGTCGATTTTAGGCCCTTTTTTGTCAGCTTTTAAAAAGAAGAATAATTATTCTAAATTAGAAACTAATTAAATTCATTGCTGAAAAAAATGCATTAAAGATTCAGGATGAAAATAAAATGAAAAGAGAAATTAAGGTTAAAGCAAAAAAAAAGAAAATTTCAGAAAACTGCAGTGTATAAATTATTTCTTTAAATTCCCTTAAGAAGCCAATATCTTACATAAATAAATAAATATCTTACAGATTGGTATATAACTAGACATTCCTATCTTACTCGATTCAATTCAGTGTCAGCATTTTGCTTTACACTCCAAGTTTTAAAAAGGAACCCAGGTGAAAATCTCTCACCAGAAGGTGAGGCAGGACATTCAGAATGTGAAAAATTCTTCTCTGTATCATTCTTCCGCCAGACGGATTCCTTTAAGTAATCCTCCACCATGCTCAAGCCGTGCTCTGTCGAGAGGTCGGTGAAGCAATTCAGGAAGTCCCAGTATTCAGCCCAGGGGTACCCCATCTCATGTGCTAATTCCCTGTTAACAAAACATGCATTTAGGTAACTTCATTTGAAAAACTCAGACGCTTAAATATCTCGGATCACTTTCACGTGTTTTTCATTAAAGGAAAAATACATTGTAACACATGATGATCTTTCTTTTTTTTTTTTGGTTAAAATTTATTTCATTGACAGATGTAATACACATGTGTACCTGAGTTTTTATACTTTCTTTACCAACAATAATAAATCTTTTGAAATGAGACTCCCACCTTCCCACTCTCTCGGCTCCCCGATCCGGATCTGATTTTAAAATGTGATGAAAGTATTTAGCTCGATCCCGTGGTGGTGTTTTCCACAGCTTGTGAAACTCTTCTGCCTGCACAAAGCATCTCGGTTAGGAAACTGTAAACACACCAGATGCTAAAAGAAGTTATGGGGGTGCAGAGCTGGAAATAACCTTTGATAAATTTAAAGGTCCTACAAATGCCCGGATAGTCATCAGTGGGTTTTTGGGATCTTCCATCAGTCCAGGGATTATGGATACGTCCTGATATACAGAGGCACCAGGGGCCCAGGGTGCACCGATTACAGGGTTAAGAGTGTTATCTGTGGCTCTCAGCAAAGGCACGAAAAAACGATCTGGGACAAAAAAAAAAAAAAATACTCAATATGGGTTTTTTCCTTCATCATTTCTGGTGTAAATTTACCTCCAATCCAAAACTTACCCTCCAAATATTCTTTAATTTTTTCTTGAGTTTCCTTATTTTTGTTTTTCCTTTCACAGATCACCTGTTAACGTTTAAACAATAAAGTGAGCAATCAGACAAAGACGAGATTTCCTCTAGATTATAATCTGACAGATTTAACATTAGCTTTATCCAAAACAGCCTATTTTATACTATATAGTATAGAAAACTGAGTATGTGAGGCATGTAGGCATGTCTGAATTCTTAATATGCAGAAAAACAATCATCTACTATATCACGCCCGGATTTCGATATTGTCATGTGACAATATTAACATGGTGGAAGTAGTATGTCTAAATTCCATTCTTACTACGCGCAAGTATACTATATACTCAAATGTAGTGTGTACTTTCAGTTAACATTATCGACAATGTGACAATGACAAAAAATTGGCGACAATAATTTTCAGTCATGTGGCGTCACAACTAATGTATGAGCCTGCATTAGCAAGGTTTAACCAGTGTGGCGCTGTAGAGCAAAACTGCAATTCAGTGGTCCCACAGAAGAAGACATGCCTGCTGTCGGGTTTAAAGGCTTTGATGTAAACACGGCTATGTTCTTATTCAGTTCATTCAGTTAATCAGCACTCCATTCAATCTGGGGGTAGCTAAAGCAAAATAAATACATCAAGAACTATATAAAAAGGATAAACAATACTAATATAATCGTTTGACATTATCAAAAGTTAATGATTTCCTTTTATTAATTAGACATATTCAATCCTTAAGATATATTTTTTTCTTTCAAAATATTTTTTGGGCATTTCTGTCTTTATTTATAGGTCAGACAGAAATAAAATGGGAGAAATGGAGAGAAAGAAGGGTGGGACCTAGAAAGGACCAAAGCCAGAATTAAACCCGGGTCGCCCGAGTGCAACTGTCGGTGCCTAAACCCACTACACCACGGCGCCAACTTCATTTATTAATTAGTGAATAAATAAGCAGTGATTTTCTTGTTTCATTTATCCGTAGGCATAAATCAATATTTTAACTAATTGCATGAGATATTAATATTATTGAATATTAACTGAGATAAATTAATCGCTGATTATTCGACTATCAACATGATCGTTTGTTGCAGCTCTTTTTCGGACAGAGTCATTCTTTTTTGTCATGCAGGTATTTTAATGATTGATGAAGTCCAGAAGTCAAGTAAATATTTATGCAGGGAGCTTCAGGTACAGTTGATAGGAATATTAGACACAGAACAGACACGCCTAAATTGGTTTCACTGTTTTTCCGATTAGGTGAATGACCTGTGTATAAGCCACGCCTCTGTATTTAATCTATATATTAGATATATATATATATATATATATATATATAATATAATAATTACACATAACTGAAACTATATATCATTGTGAACATCCTGACTATAAACCAGGATTTAAACACAAAGGAACGTTCGGTACTTACCGTAAACGGCATCTGTCCATATTTGTTCCTGCAGTTCTTATCAATGTCTGGATGTGAGCAAAGGACATTCACTACCTCTGCACATCCAAACTTACAAGCAAAGTGAAGTGGGGTTTCATTGCTCTGTCACAAAACCAGAAACACCATCATAAAGACAGCCAAATAATTTAGAAGGAAATATCGATGAATAATTATTATTATTATTTTTTTTTTAAATTGCTATAGTACCAAACCCCTTTATCAGGCGTGTTGAGGTACAGGTCCACAATGTAACTGATTCTTTTCCAGAGCATGTCTTCCTGGTCATTAGGATACATGAGTCGCATGAAGTCTGGATTTTGTAGCGTCTCCAATATGAGGCGTGTCATCTTGGCTTGGTTCTCTTTTGCGGCTATATGAAGGACGTTGTATCTGCAACCTTCCTATATATATATATATATATAAATATATTTAAAAAATCACAAAAACATACTAAAATGTGCTATTTGTTTAAAAAATAATAAAAGCAGACTGTCATGGGTTAGTCTTTCTGTCTACCTGGACAATAGTCGGGTTGTCTCCAGATCCAATAAGGTATCGTGGGTTGTCCCAGACGAGCTTTTTAAAAGCTTCTTCGTCTCCTTTCTCCACGGCTCTTCTCAGTTTCGTGCTCAGGTCTTGTACGCGCGGACTTTTGAACTCGTTAGCCTTTTCCAAATACGCCGTTTCCAGAGTCGGTAAGTTCTCTGGTGATTCATTGGAAGTTACACAGCCAAATTTAAACAAAGTATTTGCGCCCTATTCTTCCAATTTTTGATGTCTTCTGATTTAATAAGATGGACTTTGGTGGAAATGTAATTGAGTATGAACACTCTACTATTTAAATGCCACCATACTAACCACTTAGGTTTATTCACATTGGTAGGTCAGTGATTAGGGTGATGGATCACTAACCAAACAGTTGTGTGTTCAAGTTGCCATTGGCAAGACACCTAAAGCTTAACTGCAGGGGTTGCTCTGGACAAGAGTGGCTGTCTAATGCCGCAAAGGTGAAATGTAAATTATCGATTAAACTGTATTTGTTATAGGTACTGAAACTATTATCATTATAAAGTAAATTCCTGTGTGTCATTTTATGCGTAATAACTGGCACGACAAAGACTGACACCAGTCTATAATAAAGATTTTCTATAATAAAGATATTTTTGATTATATTATAAGCAGTTAACAAAAGTTGTTGTTTTTTTTAAACAAATTATTACATGACCTGGATATAATTGGCTGATAATAGCTGATGATAATTTAGAAACACTCCTGAATAAATATATGAAAGTATTTTCGGCTGATGAAAAAAAGCTAGTCGGGGTTCATTCAAACTAATCTGACTTTAATAATTGGTCAGAAAGGCGGCCAGAACTATATAAAGTATTTATAGCTGTGTGTTACAGTCATTTAGATTAGTGCATTATTTTTCCGCCATCTTTTTCACCCTGTCTGAGACCAACATTTCATATCAAGTTAGAGCTGTTACGAAAATAAAGTTCATTTTTCTTTAATATAAGCAATATTTCGGATGTGTTTGATAAAAAAAAAAAAAAACCCACCTGTAAATGTAACCTGGTTTTTGTCTAATGAATTCTTGCTGGGTGTCACGCCACCATCGTAGGAGCCCTTAGCAAAGTTCTCAGCATCCTTTCTGTCAGAGAAAGCTTTAAATCGTGCGCCTTTCATCGTCATAACTGCTTTTAGCGCTTTCTGCTTGTCATCGTAAACATGAACCAATCCTGACAGAAAAAAAAAAAACAACAACAATGTCAGAATTTTGCTTGTAAAGTGAAATATGGTTGGTGTTAATTCGTAAGCACATACCATCGTTGTGTAATGGATCATCAAGAGGCGGCAAAACTCCATAAAATAAAGAAGGGGATCCAGGAGACGCTTGTTGGGCAGCATTTTCTGAAACAGGTGTCAAAAGACTTGCGTCCGTCCCCTGCACATCTGGACTCGGTGGTGGAGACTGAACCGTGTCAGAAGAGCTACTGGTTTGTCCATCGTCCACCTCTGACCTACTGCATTCACCGGACTGATCCCCTAAAAGAGCTCGGGCAAGTTTCTTCTCAAAGATACCCCTAGTGGTGGCAGTTATGGGTCCACACTTTAATCCTGCCTTTGTGATTTCTACCCGCAGCTGATCTGGGGTCAGGGACTGCAGTCTGCTCAGGATTGTGTCCATTATTATTAAAATCTGAGAAAGATCAAAGAAATATCTTAACACACAGCACAAAATTAGTGGATAACAAACACTCAGTAAGTCCATAGTTTGTGTTGAGTTGTTGTAATCTCGCGATATTTCAGTCCAAACGGTAAATCACGCCCCGCCCACTTTTACACGTTTTAGATTAGCAGAACGTGTTAACTTCTATTAATCCAACTTTTTCCATCAGTTATAACGCTCTACATACATATTTATTTATATACACTAAACTAATGCAAAATTAACATTATATTGTTGACATAATAGAACCTGGAGTTAGCATGCGCAGTTAGCACGTAGAAGTTTTTCACTGACACAAGTGTCAAAGTTAGAAAAAAAAAGGTTTAAAACTTACCTCAGAGTCGGACGGATACAGACGGTGATGTAAAAATGAGGTTGGTTATCTGAAATAAAGCCTCAAAAAGACGACGTAGTTGTAAAATAATGTTTGTTTCATTACTCACGCTTTTCTGCCTGTCATTTTTCCAGCTGGGAAGCGCCTTTGCGTGGAAACCCTACTGCGCATGCCCAGTGGACCTGCGCAGACTGCGCGCATACGCACTTGATGCTGAAAAAATATGATATAAACATCTTTCCTTGATGTTTATTTATTTTTATTTATTTTTGCAACATAAGGAAAATACATATTTATATATATGGATATACTTTATAAAATAACACTTTCTTATTTTGAATAGCAAATTTTTGCACAAAAATCATAACTAAACAATCCTTTTCCAGGGGAATCACCTCGTGTGTCTCTGTTGTCATGGTGACAGAATAACATGCTTTTCTAACCGAGCATTCAAACCAAGGTGATATAATTAATAATACTATTTATATATATACACGGCTATATATATATATATATATATATATATATATATATATATATATATATTGATAAAAACTATTTATAAACACAGAAATATACACGCAATAGATTAATTTATAAGTGAACATTTAGGAAGAGAAAGGAATTCTAGTTTATGGTGCGGCTTTGGACATTTCCTACTAAACCTCAGCAGGGGGCAGTAATGAGCTGCTGTACAAACAGTTATCTGAAATGATTTAAAGGTTGCATATATGTTAGATTTACATATAATACACACAATATTGTCTATTGGATAAAACAAACAAGTTAATGACAGTTTTGGAATGGAGTTTAATATAAATTTAAATGCAAGACATCCAATTACATCAACCGATTCATTTGCAAAAATCACTTTATATAAATGAATAATTATTAATATACTTTTAATCACAGGACACTGTAGGTGTTTTAGATGGAGCTGTTCAATCCATGATTTTGCTTCCTAACATTGAAACAAATTAAAACACACTTTCAGGTAATCCCGTGCTTTTAAAATTGACCACGTTGAGCAGCTTTATAAGGCTTAGTGAGGGTTATTTAACCCTTTAATATGGTAGACGTGGTAATACAGTGGCTACTGTTGGACTGCTAATTTGAAGATCTGGGTTTGATTCTCAGCACCACCGTGTTACCACCTGTGGGCCCCTGAGCGAGACCCTTAACCCCCAATTGCGCAGTTGTATAAGAAAGGGAGATAAATGGCTGTGAATGTAAATGTATGAATCTGGTGGGCTCGCCGGGTGTGAAATCTCTCTGTACCCCTCGGAGGTAAATGTGTTTGCCGCTTTGACCTGTCCACCCGGTGATTGAAGGCGCCAGCTGGCCGCCACTGACCGTCACTCGTGCGCTTCATCCGCTCCGTCACGTGATTTATGAGGTGCCGCAAGAGCGTCGACGGCCACCCGTCCGCCGCGCACTGTTCTTTATTGGCCGGGCTGCTGGAGCGCGTTAATTTACGCACCGGGGACAGTCATATTTCACCGTCTGTCCGCATGATGAAGATTTATACGCCTTCAGAAGTGCGTGTTTATAAGATATAATTGTGCTGGAGAGTCTCACGAGCGTCCGCAGACATACAAATGCGTGGAAGTCTATTGCGCCTGTAGTCCTAGCGGCGAATAGAAAAATACTGATGCATGACAGTCATCAATCTCATGCAATAATATGCCTGGGGAATTTAACGCACAATGCATAGATGTGTTCACCAATAAAAGCAAGTAAAATGGAACAGTATTGATTTTTCGGAAAAGCGGAGTCCGCGTGTCCCGTTTTTTCCCCCTGACGTTGAGTGGTGGGGATCAATTATGCAATACAATTTATGGAAGTTGGTGAAAAAATCTATCAGGACTGCAGTAAATGCATAAAGTCTGGATCAAACAGAGGGGTGCAGTTTGGTCATTTCTGCAATTTTTTTTTTCTTTGCCCCAAATAGTGCAATTAAAATATGATATAATATAAATGCTTTCCAGTCGAGCTTGAGTCATGATAATAAAACCCAATAAAGTCTAAAAATTAAAAAATTAGATGTGTTGCGAATTGTTTCATATCTATATTTGATACACAGCTGGGTTTTTTTTAAATTAAAGGCTAATCAATAAAAAAATAAAATAAATACATGTTTAAAAACCCATATGGATGTGATACTCAGGTGTCGCAGTACTTTTTGCCTATAACGTGTATATCAGTGATTGTGAGACTGGTGTCACAGAAGATATTAAAAAATTAAATTCGATGAAAATTTCCAATCAATAAGGCAAAACAGTTTTAAGAAGTTAAACTTAGTGAAACAGATTTTCCTGTAAGGCCCCTGGGCACATGTGTGTGGTGTGAGTGTGGGTCAGGAAGCTCCCACCTCATACTCCGCCCCACAATGGCACACACTCATAATCACACCTGGCCACTATAAAGTTCTTTTGAAATGAGGATGTAGCAATAATCAAAGACACTTGTAGATTTTTATCACACATTTTACAACACACTCAGAATTAAAAAAAAAAAAAAAGAAAAAAGAAAAAAAGATCCAACCTTCCGCCTCTCGTAGCGGTTTCTTCATTTATTTCACAGTATGGCTACAGTTCCTGGCTAATATTTGCTGAGCACATTGATGTAGGCAGAATGGAAAGCTTTACTGTTGTCAGGATGACGGTAGATCTAAAACAACATCTGGCTGCCATTTTTTCAAAAGCTTTCTCATGTGCTACACCAGGATGTGTTCTGGATTCAGTATATAGACAAAAGTATCGGGACACCTGATGATCACATCCGTATGTGTTTTTCATTCCAGATTTAGTCTCACTTTTAATCCTTAAACAACCTCTTGGCCGGGTTTTCTACATTGTCACATGACTGTTTGGATTTGATTATTCAGCTACAATAATATTAGTGAGATACAGACTCTAATGTTGAGGTGAGGAGGTCTGGGGCGCAGTTGGTGTTCCGGTTCATCCCTAAAGTCGGAGATCTGTGCAGGACACTGGAGTTCTTCCACTTTAACCATAAGACATAAGACAGGATGTTTTCCTAGAGCGTAGGGTTTTTTTTTTTTTTGCACAGCGCTTTGTCATGCTAGAACAATGTTTGGGCTTGTCAGTAATTATTAGTAAATGAATAATTTAGCTGTGCTTCCTTCATTGTTGCAACAGTTTGGAAAAAAACAGTAATGTTGGTGTGCTGGTAATGTTTACACAAACCTTAGTGAGTATATATATTAAATATTACTAATTCACATGTCTTAAGATTAATTTTTATAGCAGTAAAATTAATTTTAGACCTTATTTTGAATCGTTCTAAAGACATTTAAAGGTACAATAGGTGATTGTCTTTGGAAACATTTTTTTTTTGTTCTCCTGATTGAAAGTCTCTTCACATCTCAATAGCAATCATTAAGTTAAGCAGTATGAATGTATTTATTTTCTGGGGAAGGCGTAGGACCAGAGGCGTAGCAATTACCTGGGGCACCGCCTGACAGTTTACTGACTGTTTAAACAATCGGAAATGTCATCATTTATATAACAATATATCTGCAAAGGGGAAAACCACTCCGGAAAGAGGAAACATGACAGAGGTAAATGATGGAGATAAGTGTCTGAAAGATGATGTCATGGTTGCAGTATATCTTTTGAACATGTAGGAATATAGTGCGAGTGGATTTTTGTGAGATTTGATCTGTAGTTTCTGTATCTTTACAAATAATGATAATGTTGATATTTCAATTCACTGGAATATATTTGCATCAAAGATCCAGGTGTGTGTGTGTGTGTGTTTGTTTGAAAATGTTTCTTCCATCCAAATTAAGACAGACAGACGAATATCTGCTCGGGGGTCTGAAGTTCAAATTCCGACTCCTTTTTCCCCCCTCGTTAATTGCAATATCAAAAGGCATTCTTCACAGAGAGAGTCATTATTTTCTAATGTAACATCAAACGAAGTAAAGGAGGAAAGTGTGTGTGGTGGTGATGGTGGTGGATTAAATGACTTTCCTCACACGCCATCCACATTGTGTTAGTTTCAGATGGATTGAATAAATTGAAAGATTTTTTTTCGCATGAATATTAAGAGCGCATTGCCCGTTCATAATTAGACTTGAATAAGAAATTCAAATGATCCAGTGATGCTAATAAGAAGGATTTCTCTTCCCTTCTGTGTCGACATAATGATTTTATGCACTGAGAATGTATCCTCTGCTTCACGTTTAATTATGTTGGAATATTTTCTCAGTAGACTCGATCTGCTTATCTGCTCGTATATGTACATACAGCCATCACTCTACTTATACTATACTACACTTAGGGTGTTTGGACAGGAAAAATCAACTGAGAATCAATTTTATTCAGAAAATCCTGTACAAAGGATACATTTTATGACTAAGTCAAGCTTCACGATGAAGAATGATGCCCGAATTCTTTTTTTTTTTTTTTAAAAAAAAAAAAAAAAAAAAAAAAAAAAAAGCCCAGCTTGTGTTTGGTTTGTTTTTGACAGTTGGGTTCGAGTTTTGGGACCAGTGTGACAGAATGAAATCAGTCATGTGCAGCAAATCTACCCTGCTGCTTCGGTTCTTTTAGCTCTCATGAGGTTAACCATTAAACACACTACTAAAGCATAAAGTGTGTGAACTTTCAATTGTTTCAAATGCAGAATGTCACCTGTGTTACCGCTAGAAAAACTTCACTGTACCGGTATTCGTTGAAACAAATATACAAAGCCAGGAGGTCTAAAACGTATTGATTTACATTTTTCCGAGTCATTGATTACACTGTTGTAATTAAATGAAGCACTGCAGAACTCTGAGAGCTTTTTGCGGCAGACACGTAGCGCTAATGCACAGTTCTACTTATGTAAGTAAAAGTAAAGGAAGCTTTCTGGGAAATGGCTCGAGTAAACTTTAAATTAATCCATGGGAAAACTACCTGGGGTTCAGGTTGATATTATATATCATTGTATATTAAGATATATATATATCTCCTTAGGATTGACCCCGGTGGAGACATTAGATTCAAATCCAGTCTCATATCAGTCAGAAAAATACAGCCTGGAGTAGATACACACTTACATTTATGTTTGCTAATGTAGGTGCTAATCGTTTTGCTAGCCTAGTTTTGAATGTAAATCTTTTAAATGTAAAAAATATATATAAAAGGGGTAACCATTATCAACCCAGCTCAGACCGCAGTGTAATTTGTCTTTGATGACATCAAATAGGATAACGAGCCAAAGGTTTCCTCCATAGAATGGAGCCAGACGTCATCTACACAGGAGGTGAGATAAGATCCTGAAAGAATCGAGCAAAGAAAAGGTGATTTTTTTTAATGGACACACAGACAGGATGTCCAGGGAAATAAAAGCTAACAGATTGGGATAGGTTTTAGCTTTCCTGTGATCATACAGTATGTAGGATAAGTGGTGTTTTATAATATTCCAAACAACTATAATATTCACTCATTTATCTTTTATTTATGTTGTTCAAATATTTTCTCATTTATTCACTGTTGGGTCTCACTCGCTCACTCACTCACTCACTCCCTTTCACACCTGCTATCATGGGAAGAAATATATATATTAAAGATCTTAAAATAAGACTTTTAAAATAAATAAATTCTGATGGTGTACGGACCTATTATGATGTTTTAAAAGAAACTAATGATCACAGAAATTTAAACACGTTGTATGTAATGGCATTTTACTGTAAATGTCAACCTGAATATGTTATTAATCTTTTAAATGCCATTGTATGAGTTATGGTCGGAGTATTATTGCAAATATCCGCTGTCCCTTTAAATAATCCATCGAATGGCGGGGTTTTTAGCGTGGGTCAGGAGAACACGCCGTCTCCCTGACGCTGAATGCGTCACAGCCCAAAGCCCGCCCACTCCACACACTGATTGGCTAACGCGATGATTTATTCAAACGTTCTCTCTGAATTGATTGGCTGACCATTCCGGTTAGTGGAATGGTCAGAATGAGCCGTTGTTGTGTACACAGACGGTACTGACGGTCAGGCGTGGAGAGCGGAGCGGTCTCAGCTCGGGGACACACACACACACACACACACACACACACACGCACGCACACACGCACGCACACACACGCGCAAACCTGAATTAAAAGGCCGCGACTTTACCGGATTGTTTGTTTTATATAACGGGAACTGATCGATTTAGTCGAGATCAACTTTGCTGTTTTTTCCTTCTCCGGAGGTTTATAATGGATTATACCGTGTGATCCACTCATAGCGTATTTATGTATTTGTTGCTGTTGTTAGCTGTTCGGCTAGGTTTGATTAGCGATATTTTATTTTTATAGCCTACTCCTTTTTGCTCTTTAAAGTTGTTAGTATGGCTTTTTGGGCCGATCGGAGATGTAAAAAACTCCGTGTTTAGCTAGAAAGCTTATCAGCAGGTGCTTTTAGCCGTTTCCGTTCATCTGGTCGGTGCGCGGAGTCCCGATATGCGGCACGCACGGGAGCCGCTTCACCGCAACCAGAACACGAAGCTGGAGAGGAAATCGGTCACCACCGATTAAATGCCTTTAGGACAATTAACGGAACATTTCGGGTTTGAAGTTCGCATCGGTGTGTTATAATTCCTCCTCCCTAGGACATTGACCAGGCGGCTGGATAGCCTGTATTTCCTAGAAAAGCGACCGCACGGATTCAGTCCTGAACGCACCGACGAGAGAGAGGGAAAAAAAAGCGACGGACCGAGGAGAAAACCGGGATACTACCGATCCGAGCGGGGCTACAGGCATGATTTCTCAGGGATTAAAGCTCGTCCGGATCTAGGAAACGAGTCGGCGCTTTTATTTATGGTAAATATATCCTATGAATCAGTTTATTTATGATGTAAACAGGGAAGTGAGTTTTGTAGCCTTTTTGGACGGTCGTTAATAAAAGTAGCCGGATTAGTCTGCGTTCCTGTTATTGAAAGGAAATGAAACCTTTTGGGTGTGTGTGTGTGTGTGTCTGATTTTTTTTTATTCTTTTCTGTGGTGAATTGCCTTGAATGGTGTCTGAGCCCATATTATCGGAAATGCGTCTGTGCCTTTCATGTCAGCTGACCGCCCCGATGGATGTGGCTGTAATAAAAGGGGGCCTTGTATGCCAGAGTCCCCGCGGTTACAGGAAAAGGCTTTGAAGTGCTCTATTATTGGCCCTTTCAAAGCCTTTGCCAACACGGGTGAGGCTACTGGGAGAGAGAAAACAGGCACATCAACCCTGAAACAAGTAGTTTACCTGCTCAAAGGATGGTGCTAAAACCAGACTGCTTTAGATGCCTCTCCAGTCACCATTTAATATTTAAGATGAGTGACAAAAGAGTAAAGAAATAAAATGATCATGATTCGCCTTCCTGGCCATGAAGCCGACCTATGATCCGTCTCTCCAGATATTGGATATCCAGGCAAAGGTGTAAACAATGTGGTCTTTCTGATGAGAATGTGTAATTAAAGTGTAGAAAACGATTAAAAGCCGTGTGCCAAGCCTTGAAGTAATTGTTTTATTCATATGTCACGGTGGTTCTGCGGAACCAGCTTTGCATGTTTGACAAGTGCTACAGTGAAAAGCGGTAGAAGGGAAATCTTAATATCGGATGCCACTCAGATGGGTGCTGAAAGAAATGTGCTGACCTTTAAAGCCGGAGTAATTACTTTTCGATTGCAGGTACTGTACATGCTCTCTGGCGTCGAGGTATCCGACAGACTGGTTTAAGACAAAAGGTCGAAGCTGAATATTTAACAGTATAATTCATTGGTTAGCGGCCAACTTTAGTGGCACAGTGTTTTGACCGAGTGCCAATTATTACCATTTTATATATGGCAAGAAATCAAACTACATTTGGAGATGAAGATGTTAGGCGTCTTTAAATGTTGTGTCCTATCAGCATTTCTCCATAAAGACGCATCAGATTTGTCATCTCTTTTTCCAGACCGCTTTCTTTTCCTGCTGCAGCAGTTTTTCTGTTCGCATTTGCTGGCTAATGGCCTTAGGGCCTGCACTCAAAACACCAGTGCACTTCCTCATTATCTCAGCCGAGATGCCTTTGGGACAAGCTACTGTTTCTGATGTGGCTACCATTGGTGCATATGTGTCCTGTTGTGGTTCACCACATCCATCTTATTTCCAGACACTAGTCACTCTTGACACCCAAGTACAGACGGTGACAAATTTTGCTGTCATGGTTTGGTTCCATTTGACAGGAGGTTCATTGCAAAGTTTTATTCCAGAGAGTCTTATCCAGAAAGACATAAGGTCTCGCTAATTAATTTGATAATGATAAACGTGATGAAGATTGGATGCTTCAAGTAAATTTTCAGAGACGTATATACTCTTCTCCAAATGTTTTACAGAGACGCTTTTCAAACGATCTTTTAAATTTAACTTATTAAAGAAACGTGGAAGCAATGTCCTGCGATTACACACGGCCTTAAACAAGGCATTCCGGTCAGTCATCCCAAACCTGACGCAAAGCCGCTCTGTCGATACATTTAGACTGTTTATTAAACAAAGCCAGAGATAAGGGTGATCCAGGGAGGGTTGAGTGACCTCAGAGAGCGGACGCCTGGTCGCTAAGCTCCACTCGTGGGGATGATGTCAATCTCTCGGTTGCTAAGCAATTTTCCCTCTGCATCCACCGTAATCACCTTTTATCTCCTAAGGACGCTGTGTGTAATTATAGGCCGTCTGCCATCCTTTGAAATCTGCCTAATTGGTCTCTTTATTTTTATGAGATGGGGAGCCAGGGGTGAAAGGGTGCTACAGGGTAATATGGCTCAAGCAGGTGGGGGAAGTTGCTAAAAGCGTTTACTCAAGATTGCAGAAGTATCCTGGCCTGCTTTCTGCATTTTTCCTGTCACCTTAACAAAAAATCCAATCCATTCAAGGCAATTTCATGTTATATAAGGCTTTGGAAATTACTTCCCTGCTTTCTTAACAATCTAACCTTTTTTCTCATCAGGCGGGCAGCAGGTGGAGGTCACTTTAGATTAGTGCGTACCAACTAAAGTCCATTTTTTTTCTGGAACTCTTTGGTCTTTCTATGCCAAGTCATTCATTAAGCACTCTTGGGGGGGGTGTTCTTCTCGTGTGAATAGCCTGCGGGAAACATTTGGCCAATCTTTGTTCCGAGTTCCTTGTTTTATTACCATTTTTAATGACTTGAAGGAAGCACTGACCCGTAACAGTGTAATGAATTGCCCTTGCATGCCTGGTGGGCAGAGAAGCACTCGAAGCAAGCATACAGTCTGGGTTGTTCTCTGTGTACCGGTAAAACCTGCTGTATGCAACACAATCCTCACACAAAAGCAAACTTCTGTAACAAGCTGTCACAGTAGATGACAGCCGGTGAAATCTCTAGCCATAAATAAACGCTGGTGTTCCTTGGAGCAGGAGCTAATTCAGTTGGGCTTGGTAAATTTACATTTCACATAGCATATTTACACCTTGCAGCCAGGTGAGAAGAAATCCCCCTGAAGGTTTTTGTTGACCCCTCTCTCTCTCTCTCTCTCGCTCTCTCTCTCTCTTTTTTTTTTTAATTTATTTATTTTTTTTATTACAGTGTCTGATGCTAATGTAAGTCAGTGAGCGGCTGTTTATCAGGCTACTTGTTCTGTGCGCATCTGGTTAAGAGGTTAGCCTGCCCTTTTCAAAAGGAGCTGGAAAAAAAAAATCTTTGTATCCTCTGTGCCTCTGATCCCAATTATGCTAACTATCAGAAATTTAACCAGGGCCCCGCTCTCTTATCTCCTAATCCTGAAGTAATAGATTCCATTAAAAATGCATGAGGAGCTTTACGGATGAAACCGCCGCCGTTGTCTGTCAAACGGCCTCCATCCTCCGGGAAACAGCTCTGCTATCTTTTCACCGCTCAGAAAAGATCCCATTTCCACAGAGAGGGGAGGCCGGTTGGCGCGACGTCGCCAGCCAGCCGTGCCCTTTTTTGGCTTCTCGCTCAGCAAGACTAAATGTGGCCTTTTGATGTAGCACTCGGCTTTTGCTCCTGCCGGATTGCCAGCGTCACACTGAGGGCTCCTGCTGGAGGAAGTGGCAGAGCGACCACCCCTCTCCTCCACTGCTGTCACTCATAATAGAGTTAGTGATTTGGAAAAGTCCACAGGCCAGGCCATCGGTTTTAACCAGGGGTGGGATGGGTGGGGGCTGTTTCTATACCCTAACTCTCATAGATCAAACCTGCAGGATGCACATAAAGTCAATGGAAACCTGATTTTGCATGGCTGCAGCCATATTATTTGATCAGTCTACAAATATATTAGCCGTTCCAGCCCGTAAAGGCAATTTTGTTCAGGTTACTTGATTCCTTCAATTAATGACAAGCGAGATACATTAGCTGGACAGAATTCAACGCTGGAAAGTAAAGCTAATGGCAGCATGTCACTATACTAGGACTGAAACAGAAATGTAATATAGCGCTGTGAGAGGTTTTCATCATCGGTCAAGCCTGCGTTATATTGCCTCAGTCAGTGTGTTATTTCGGTGCGCTGTGGCTCGTTCCCCCGCCGTGTAGGCAGGATGACACTGAGGGGAGAGAGAGAAGAAATTACCATAGCACTCTCATGCTAATCCTGTTTAACCGGCAAGAGAAAGAGGGCAAGGCTTAAACCTTTTCCCCTCATCATCTAATTATTAACTTTAAGCTGAGAGTAGGAAGTGTCTTTTTGTGTGTGTGTGTGCACACTTAAGTAACAGTGGAAGGTTGTTAAGGCTACTTGATTCTGGTTTCATTCATTAGCTTCACATCATAATCTTTAATGCTAAAGTTTCTATTTGCATGTAAACAAAGTGAGGGATTTTTAAAGAGTTTTTATATGAGAGCGTGTGCCACTGCTCCTTTGCAAAATGAAGAGATTCTGCTTTGTTTTTGCCATTTGTGTAATTAGCCTTCCATGTCTAATCCATTGGTTCTGCTCTCTGACCCTCAAAGGGATTCCGCACAGATAAGATTTGATTTAAAAGGACCTCGACATTCTGTCCTCTGTGCACATGTGGGAATAACCCCTCCTCCCTCTTTTCCTTTTTGCAATGTGACCTTATCTATGTATGCACTCTTCTTTTCTTAGCTACGCACCGGCGCACGTACGACTCGACAACCTTCCATCGAAGTTCACCTCCAGGCTTGAGAGAGATGAAAAGGCTAAAATACCAGAACGGAGGGGACAATTTGTCTGCTGAGGTGATCTTATCAGAAATGCTTGGAAGACAAAAGATCTGCAGTGGCATGCAGGACACTTATCTCGCCAGCAGGCCCTTGCTAGGCAGCGCGAAAGATTGATAAGCGAGCTTATCGGAAAGGCTGACGCAGAATAGTGGCAAGGATTTGTTGTTATTTCTGGTCAAAAGTTTTGTCATCCTTGCTCGGCGCTCCGAGTTTGTTAGAAGCGACATAAGTGCTTCAATGGAGGGATTCTAAGCTGTCATGGGTCATTAGGTTCTGTGTGGAGAAAAATAGCACTGAAGATAGACTAGCTGATAAAACTCCTATAAGCAGGTTTGCAGAACGCTGGCACAGGCTCCGTTCCCAGATCGAAAACAATGAGGGATTCGCAGCACGATAACTGCACGGTCTTGTATCTCGGTATCAAAGAATGTCAGGCCTGTGGATCGAGTTGCCTTTGCAGAACGCGGCTGCAAAAAATGCGGAACGGCATCCTCTGGAGAAAGAAGCTTTCCAGGCCATTCGGCATAATGGAACCGACCGGCTGTCATTCAAAAAGTAGTTAGGTTGCCGATAAGGAGTACTTTTTCCGGCGGGCTCCTTGAGATTTCTCACGTCTTAAAACAGCCACGAGAGACACAAGCACACACGACCGAACATCTGTATGGCTTTATGAACATACGCCGTAGCATCGGCACATGGTATGATTTGCACGCTCCTATTCACTCTCCATGATCAAAGTAGTTTCCTGTTCCGTCTTACAAGAAAAGAGGATAAAACCAGTGTCCTAATGCGTTTTTTATCCCTTAGCCAATTGCAAGAGTAATGGTCGGCAGTTTCGCAATCGTCTCTCATTTCCTGTTGATAAGGCCAGACAAGCATTTCCCAGGAGATCCTATATTTGTCTTTCTTCTTTTCCCCCTCTTTACACGCCGGCTTCTTTTTTCCCCCCCCTAATCCAAAACCTGTATCTCCTTTTGACAAATTTGCAGTAATAGAAGTCTTGTTGTAAAATTGGCTCTGAGGAAAAAAAAGCCATTTCAGCCATTTAGCTGTCTGTGATCACAGACTGGCTGTTTGGTTTAAAGAGAGGCTTTTTTGTGCATACCGTGTTAAGAAAAGTGTGTGTTAGATGGGGGTGGAGGGTGTATGATTTCTCCCGGCTCATGACAAGAATGAAAGCCAGGCTGTTTCTTTTATCCTTCTGAGGTGTAGGCAATCAAGTATATACAGATGGCTTTCAAGCTCTCCCCTCCAGTTCGCTCGGGCAGCCGTCATGTGGAACCAGCAGGAAAAAAAGGAGAGTAATAAGTTGGACGGGGAAATAAATCAAAGAGGGATTTCAGGAGAAGAAAGGCAGGGAGAGTGAGTGAGCGTGTGTATGTATGTGAGAGAGAGAGAGAGAGAAAGAGAGAATCAAATAAAATGAAGGATATGAAGAGTCAACAGTCATTAGCCTAAAGACTAAGAACTAGGCCAGCTACCATCATGGGATCTCCTGAGGACGGCAGATTAATTTGTTAATATAAAAAGTAATTGAATGTAGGATGATTAGGGTAAAGGTAAATGTCAGAGTGTAAGAACACAACATTAGCCCCCCTCCCCCTTCCTCATTTGCCAGAATTCTTTATATTACTATAACATCTTCTATGCTTTTAAACGCTTACCAATCTATTCACCGGTTTTGCTTGCTAAATGTAAAGTTGTTGTATTGTACTGCTGCACTTTTAATACAAAAACCCTCCTCCAACCCTTATTATTACCTCTTAATTTACTATTTAATCACTTAAGATAAAACTTGTGTTTTAGGTTAAAATTTTCTTTGAAAAAAGTCTCTTTGCTTTGGCTTGCTCTGGATAATTTACATTCATGTCATGTGGGCCACCTGTCAAATGACTAAATTAAAGGATTATCCCCAAAAAAGAAGGGAGGAGGGTTGTGTGGGTTGAAAATTGGATTAGAAGGGACATCTAGATAGATGCTTTTCATTTGTAGAGCCCTGGAAAGATAAAGCTAGCCCTGGCCTGCTTTGCCTGGGATGTTAATCCTATAGTGGCATTGTGTTGTTATCCCTGTCAGGGTTGCCTGTGGATGTACGTCTTTATATAGCTTAGCAGCCGAGAACACGGGGAGGTGAGATTTATGGCCTGCTGGGAGATTGATTAGAGCCGTCGAGCGCTCAGCATGCACCTCAGGCCCACCAAATCCCACCGAAAAGACAACCGCTTGCTGAGTCATTACCATCTTCTTTGTTTCTGTGCACCTAAAGGGTAGACATTTCATACAGGACATTTGACACATACAAAGCCGAGCACTGCACCGTGGTTCACTTATCATATTGATAAAGAACATTGAACGGGAAACATGCGGATCATCGGGACCAGAGTGAAACGCTTTCTTTCTCATGATTCACAGAAGTGACTCTTCTTTTGCCCTTTCTACAGATTCCTCAAGGCTTCTCACAGCTGTAGAGCCCAAAAGCTGCATCATGCTGGCGTGCCTGCAGAGAAGACAGAACCAACCCGCCCAGCACCCGGCGTGTACTGCTAAGATCCTGGACGCTCCAGTCAGCTTGAAAAGTAAGCATGAGGGACACGCCGGGTTATTCTGCGTTATTAGTTCATTAGAAGCGGCTTGAGTCTTGGAAGGTTGTAGAAAAGGTTTTTTTTTTGCTATAAACAGTAAAAATAGCTAGAGTTACTGCTGGAATGTAAAATGTTCAGCCTGGAATTTCAATTTTAAAATAAATCTTTTTAAAGGTATTTCATTACGTACTTATTAAAATAAACTCACAGGCATTTTAGAAGTAAGGCCGAGTGATGTGAGGAAAACAATAGCGATCGTCTAATGATTTTATGGTATCAGAGTATAAATTAACCATTTTAAAACAAACAAAAACGGACAGAAAAGTCTTTTTGCACTTTGTTCCAAAGGACAGAAACATGTCCCTCACATCTAAGTTTATTTATAAAAAAAACAAAAAAAACCCTGGTCATAATTTATCATGTTGTTGGTATAAGTCAAAAGAAAAGGGAGTGACTTTTGAGACCAGAGAATAAAACTGTTTAGCTTGTTTTAGTTTTGGTCCATGAAGCTGTGTTCTTTGGTGTGTTTGCTAGCTGTTACATATAATTAAAGCTACGATCAAGTGGCAACACATGTTCACAATGTCGGCAGATTACGAAAGGGTTTTTGATTAAAGCAGAAAGAAATACAGCAATTTAACAATTATTAGTTTTGTAAGGTTTTGGTGGGTTTATTTATTTTTCTGGACATTAAATTTTTTTTAAGCTTTTGCTCCTTTTTTGGTGTCAGAACTTCAGAAAAACCTTACTCTGCTGTGTTGTGTGTGTGTGTATACATATATATCTTCACAATGGCCACCTTGTTTAGTAATACAGGGATTTGAGGCCTGTTTGTTCTGTAAAACATGAACCATATATTACGCTGGCATTAACACACACCTGTACAGCGCAGTCTAGCAGCCCAGCCAGTTCAGCTCTCTTTTTTTATGATAAACCCATATTTCATTCCCAGACAGGTCTTTGTTCTGGATTTGGTGGTGTGACTTCCTAAAAGTGTGTGATGTGGAAAGTTAAAAGCCTTTTCCATTTCCACTACATCTGGAAGACCAAAAGACCCCTCTGGCTGCAATAACACAAGATTAGAGGTAGAGGTAGAGCTTAGCTGTTTAACCAGAGGCATTGAAACTGTTTCACCAAGATCCAGTAGTGCTCAGAAAGCCCTCTGTTCAGAAGCTTTTATGAAAAAGGTGCCGAGAGATGGAGGGGAGAAAAAAAAGAAAAAAAAGAAATCGCATGGTAAATTCAATTTTCTAAGGTAACCTAACCTTTGATTTTC
The DNA here is from genome assembly GCA_005784505.1 of Bagarius yarrelli. NCBI lineage: Eukaryota > Metazoa > Chordata > Actinopteri > Siluriformes > Sisoridae > Bagarius > Bagarius yarrelli. The sequence goes on along the minus strand of VCAZ01000043.1, from coordinate 2,050,475 downwards.
ATGGTTTAACCATATTGAGTGGATGATGGATCCTTTGTTTTTTTAATCCAGACAATTTGATTTTTTTTTTTAATCCATTAACGGTGACCAAAACGCAGTGGAAATGTTTTGATTCTGTAGTAAAAATGCCTGTAAGTAAGAACCAAATCGGGTGTTGGTTTTGCTATGTATGTAAAAAGGTGAAAACTATCTATCTGGATATTGTAAAAGGTAGGATCCATAGATATTTGTCTCTCGTTTATTCAAAAAGTGTCACCCATGGTTACAGGGTTACTTTAAGACAAGGTTTTTTTTTTAAAAATGGGCTCTGTGATGCAAAACGTGACTTAATGAATTAGGCTATTTGCTGGAATTAATTTGCCTTAATTAGGCCTCTTCGCTTCTGCTAGAAGAATAGCAGACTAAAGTGGAAGGTTATGTGAGAGAGAGAGAAAGAGAGGAAGGAGGGGATAGAGGGGAGGAAAGTTCACCTTGGTCTTTGCTAACTCCCAGAGTTCCAGGTTTATCAGCAGTACAGATCAATCGGTGCTCCTTATCAGTGACAGCAATCGCATCGTCTTTTAATTTTATTCATGAGGGCATTGATGAGTGCCACGCAGGCTGACACGCTTTTCCTGTGCAAGGGCGCCCGTCATCACAGACGACGGTTTTTTGTTCCCCAGGAGATGATGTTGGAAGAACAGCGCCGGTCACTTTGAAGTGACACAAAGTCTAAAACTGTGTTTGAGGCCTGAAGGCTGATTAGATCTGCTGCGTCTGCATTAACTGCTGATTAAACTCTGTGAAGTGAAGGTATGCGGACGAAAGTGTTTCAATAGGAATTTGGGATATTCGACTATTTAAAAAATCAGAACCCTAATCACACACAAATTTCTAAGAAATGCATACTTCATGGAAATTAAACCAAATGAGAAGTATTCATGATTTCCAGAGAGAATGTCGTTACCCTAAATACAGTTTATAATGAAGGCAGCTGGACAGGTTTTTAAATGTTCTACTCTATGACATAATAGTGTGAACAGGCGCCCACTCCGCAGAAAAAGATCCGATTGCCTCGACATCTCTGTCAGTTTAGCCCCGCCCGCTGATTTGCACATACTCGTGTTGCATACATTTTATTAAATGCAAAATCGTTAGCCAATCATAGCGGTGTGCGTTTCACTTCTATAACAACATATTGCCATGCCTATTTAAACATTATAAGTGGTGGACCTTAGAGAACAATACAAAATAAAACACTGAGGTGAGTCATGACTATAGTATGACCCATAATTTTACTGTAAAATTGAGCTGCAAACGACTGCCAGCAAGCATTTTCTAAACTGCTTGAACATGACCTAAATAATCGCATTACTTAAAAAGCACTGGGTATTTAAAATCATGAGAGAAAGCTAGCTATTTGAGTAGCTTGATTGTATTTTCTTTTCGTTCACAAAGATGTTTAAATATAATCAGGTAAAAAAAAAAAAAAAAAAATCAGATTTGGATACTTGAGGTCAGCTTCTAAGCTGTACTGTGGGGTTGTGGATTGGCTTCGGAGTGGAAATTTCATAAAGAGGAGCTTGCGTTTAAAGAGAAGAAGTGCTGGAGCGTCGGGTTTCGAAATGTTATAGAATCCACTGACCTTTCTCTAATTGAGAGTTTCACACGGTCGCTAAGGGCAACCCGGACTTTCACAAGTCCACCCATCATACACTATTGATCTCATTTCTGCACTACACAGAGGCTGAGTAACCCTAGACCGCCTGAGCGGTGATATTAAAGCCGCACTGTCTTGGATTATAAAAGTGGTTCAAACTGATTTTCATAAACACGGCTTTCAGAGTCGGTTAATTATCATTACTGTCGGCATGCATTACGGTCACAATTAACGAGAGTGCATATTATCGTCCCGTTTTAAGTCCTTGGCCACAGGGACCATGGAACATTGCTTATTATTCTCTGATTATTTGCATGCGGAGAGTCTGCCTGGCGTTCGCCTAATTGATCAGTGAGTGTGTGTGTGATGTGCATCATCTTCTATTAGGATTGAATCTTGTTCAGTTTGATCGGGAAAAAAGATAAAGCAAGTAATTTCGACTAACTCAAATCCGAAATATACCTTAATCAAGGCTTGGAGAGAAACAATTTGGAGATCCTGAGATAGAGAGACTGAAAGCGGGAAAGATAATTGAGCCTGTCGGCGAACAATGAGCTTTTTATCAATAAGCTATCTGTATTGTCTTTTTTTTTTTTTTTTTTTTTTTTTTTTTTTTTTAAACACAAGTCTTTCTGAATTTTTTTTTTAACAACTGGAGCAAATCGTTATGTGATAACCCCCACCCCCATCATACCACTTCTCCATCCAGCTGGGGTAAAAACCTCATTGTCTGCCATGTTATTAAATATTAATTTGGAATCAGTGGAGCGCTTGTGTGCTAAACGCTGGAACAGAAGGGCCCTAGCTTGCCACCGGCAGAGCCTCGGGCATCTCTCTCACACACATACACTGTTCTGTTTCCCAGTGTTCAGAACCTGATGTGCTCTGACAGTCCTAGCCCATGTCACTCAACACAAACCTCGAATCCAAGGTGCTTGACATATCCAAGTCTTGAGCCATATTAGGTAATATTCCACCCGCCGCAGATTTTGGGTCCTTCCTTCACCGGTCATGCTCATTTCCTTCATTGGATCTCTGGAGGTTTAATGGTTGGCGAGAAATGCAGCTGACGAATTGCTGTAGTTGCAATTGCCTGGAGGCATGTGTCATATCTGTTATTCTGGAAAGGAGCCCGTGGTTGGGCTTTAGGGAATATACAGTGCATATGTCTGCCTCAGCAACTCGTGGACTGTGTTTAGCCCTGAGGATTTATCAGTCAACTACATTCCTGGCAACATGTTGTGACTGTTAGCACCACATCTGCCAGGCAGAACTCGGGGTTTTGCCTTCAAACCCGTCACTACCGTTCAATTATTATTTTGTTGTTGTTGCCGCATGTTTGTCGTTCAAATACACTTTTCTGCCAGTTATTGTCCGGGTTTAAGGAAAGTACCCAAAAGTGGTTCTAAGGAACAAATTAATATAGATATTTTATTTTCGGTAGTTAAAGAAAGTAGTGTTTCGATCCAAACACTACTGTAAACGTTATCTCATCAGAGAAAGCTTGAAAGTACAATATTCAACAAAAAGTTTTTTTTACCGGAGGTATTTTGGAGCACTTGATGTGATAAGTAGGCAATAAAAAAAACCCCAACTGAAATAGGTAATTGTTGCAGCAGGTATTACACAACAAAACAAATGTTTACCCCAAATGCATTACGCAACAATTCAGCTGGATTTAATTCTACTAAATGAAATGCCAACAAACTTGTGGTTTTAAAATCTAAAGTTTAACGCCAGTGTTACAACCTAAAGGGGCCCAATTAAGGGCAGTTTCTGGCACTAGCATTTATAAAAGAATATGAGGTTGGCCCCCCTACCACACCCATTCCACACTGTCATTACTGATAAAAGAGATTACTGTAGGCCCCCTAAGTGCATAGGGCTTTAGAATGGTCCTAATCGCCCCTCTCCCCAGCCGTAAATAACAGTTAAAAGTTCTCTTTTCTGCAGGCACATCAGAAAGCTTGTGCACATTTTTATGGCTTTAGGCAAGTTAGTAGAAGTTCGAGTGATTTAACATTCTGTTGATGAAATACATTTGCAATATTGTGGCAATTTCGTGAAGAAATTTTTTTTAATGTTTGCAGTTACATCATCATCAGGCCTCATCACCTGCTGCCGTATATATACAGTGTGTGTGTGCGTGTGGGGGGGTGTCCATATTACGGTGTGCTTCTTGGTTACTGATTTTTATTTCTAAAGCTAGTCATAGAAGATAGAAGGTTAGGGTTGCCAAATACGCCGTATTCAAGACAGCCATCAACAATAATGAGGAATCCGATGGTCAGTTATTGTGTACAGATTGTAAACACTGCAGAAGAAACCCACCTGGACACAAACACAAGGCGCTGACCAAAGGGGAGATTAATCCTGCTCACCAAACGCGCAAGCAACAATTACAGCTAATGATGCTTTTTTATTCTTGTTAAAATAGGATTGCGTGCACTTATTTGAAAGTGAGGAAAAAAGAAATGATGTAATCCCATTCTTGGGACATTTTTCTATGATGAACGGTTTAATTTGAGAAACAGAAATGGTCAGGTTTGCTATTAAGCTTTTCACTTGTTTTTTTCACCACAGAATTATTTCCTATAATCAATCTTCCTTTGTAGGTAAAACATTTTGGTATTGCGACTGCTCCAAATGAGGCATTTTAGTCGTAAGTGACTACAACAAGAGTTTATTGAAACTGTGCCTCTTTTTATCATGCAGATGAGAGCAACATTGTGGAAAGAACTATGTCTCCGGTTAGGCGTGACTCCCCCCCCCCCACTCACTCTTCTGAGCCAAATGGAAAGTAACACTCTTAAGCTCAGATAAATAACCGCTGACCCCTCAGGTTATTCTCTTTTCACATAGGCTTACTCAAGAGAGGCGCTGATGAGGTGAACATTGTGCATTTGCTTGACACGGACCTGTCCAATGAAATGAACTTCTCTGGCGGGTTTCCTTAGAAGTCCAGCAGTTTGATCAGGTATCAGTTGAGAACAATGTAAGGGATCCACATTCACATTCCCAGCGACCTGCTGTTATAAGGCAATGCATTCACACACGAATGCCGGCTTTTAGAATTTCTCTTAATATTTATAATGGGAGCTTTTATTCTGTGCAAGCTTGGAAACATTTCACGAGGCCACGGCTCTCCCGAGGGAGTCGGTTCATGGCCTTGCAAACTTACCACGGCTCCATAACCGCATTTGGCGTCAGCGGAAGCGTGGCGGCGGTAAGGTGTTCCTGTTAAAACACACGATTCGATCTGCCGCACACTTGAAATCGACATTGTGCGTTTTAGGCAGCCGTGTTTTAACTGTTGTAATTCTGTTAAAGAGGATGATTACCTCCTACTCACCTGATTTAACTGGAGCATTTTAACCACTCAGCCGAGCCTTTGTGGTACTAATGGAGTGCAGCTGAATCAATCGCTTAACAAATGCACTGGGAGACAGAGAAAGAAAGAAAAATAGTAAAATGTGTCCGAAACTTTTGTCTGACATCTTGGGTTTTTTTTATTGCTTTTATGTAGTTAAAAAAAAAACAAAAAAAAAACTTTGAGAAAGGTGATTATACATGGATTTTTGGAGGTAAATTCTAAAAGAACGAACATTAGTTAACTAGCTTGTATCCATATATTTCGTTGGGTCAGGATAACATTAAAACTGAACACGAGGTAAATCGAGAGGCTCGTTAAGTGCTTTTGTTTAGTGAATTTTAGGGCAATAAGCATTGGAGACCCAATAACATGCCGTCACCCAGCAACAGCTTGTTTTGAGCAAGCTTTGAATGTACCTTTGTTGAACTATGTTTACACCCACACGGCTGTCACAATGCATGAGGCGCACACAGAAGAGGTAATTCAATTAATCGTGGTTGCCATATTTCCGCTAAATTCAGCAGTGGATGTATGACTATAATTTATACCATCAACCTTTTTATTAAAAACTTGATCTAAACAGATTTTTACAATAAAATTGGCTCTGTACTGTTTGTACAGCCAGTAAGAGGCAGCGTGGTTTCTGTTCCAACACTTGTAGCAGTTGCTGTTAGGTATAATTATGGTGCTACAGAAGATGAGGCAGTTAAAAGACTGGTTTATGGCTGTCGAGCAAATCAGTGAAGTTATTTTGACAGTAACATCTTTGGTAATTAATTATCACTAAAATTAGGTGATGACTACATCAATATAACTAAGTTGTAACTCAAACTTGTAATACTTTAATATAAAAAATTATGAACTCTGCTGAATCTGTAATACAGCAAATTAGTAGTGATTACATGAATACAGTAATCTTAGCAATTTAGTTGAAAAAATTATATAACTACCCAACAACATTTTTCTGTTTTTAATGGCCAATGGTTTTTAGCTCTGTATGTCAGACAGATGGCTTCAACAAATGTAATCTAGCATTCATTTTGTCCTAAAGCGTAACGAACAACTGTACCCCTGTCTTTTGATCGTTGTTTGTTTTTATGACCGAGTCTGGCGGAAATTTTCCGCTCTTTTTTTAGCCTCAGCTGTTTTTCCAGTTAATCGGTGATTAACTCAAACAACTACAAAACAATAAGGTGATCTGGGGGCAATGCTTTGAGTGGAATCATGGGAAAAAGGATTGTGGCAGCTTACTTGCTAAAAGCAGTTTTTGAGCTTATGAATAATGTGTTCCATGACTTACATGGAATTTTATTTTCACTGGCCACAAATTTCAGCATACCCTGTTCCCATTTCTGGGTACTGGTCTTGTCATTGTCCTACTTTAAAGAGTTTGTTCTGTATCAAATGGTGTGTGAAGTTAATTAGCCGAGTGTTAATTGAGATTTCAGAGCCGCTCTCGTCTTTCCTCTTCCCTTCAGGGCCGACCTAATGTAATAGAAGTCACTTTTGAGCGCTCTCTTTGATCGAAGGGTTGACCTTGCCTTTCCGAGCTGCGCAGTGAAGGAGCATGTGTTTGATTCCCGTTCTTTCAGCTGTAGCGATGGGAGCTTCAGGTAATGGCCTTGTATGTGCAAGAGCACTCGCTTTTGAATCCCATGTGTCCCACCTCAGGCAATCCTGACGCTAGAGAGGGAGGAAAGCCACTTAAAAGACTTAGAGTGTAAATTGGTAAGCACTCTGTGAAGCCCCTGGGTAAGGCAGACTCGGCAAATAATGCTTTGGATTTAACAGTGTGTCTGCTTGAGTGGCTTCAAGCAGATGGGCTACTAAATTCGTCCATAGTCTCGGAGTGGACCATGACAGAATTGCAGTCGAAGAGGTTAGCAGTTGGTCGGCTTTATGTGATTAAGCGCTTAGGGTCAGAATGCTAATTGTTTCCCTCTGTCACGCTTTGTAGCTAACAACCCACAGCTCGACAAAAACTTGGCAACTTCTTAAACTACACCGCAATTCATTATGTCTTCCGGATCCACCAATGTTTCTATTACATTATGTCGCTTCAGAGTTGTGTGAAATGATCTTTTTTGGATGCAGCTATTTAGGATGAAAGAGGTGCTGCATATAAGATTGCCAGATCCATTAATTTATGAGGTGGCCCTACATTAGTTTCAGGTGCTTCCCGGCAAACAGATCCAGGCCAGATCTAAGCCGTACAATCTCAAAGCTGTGCTGTCATGATCTTTAAACTTTCACAGCTTCCTAACAATACCATACATTTCTGCACACCTGTACATCTATTTCTGGGGGTTCAATGTGATGAATTACCCCCTGTGAGCATTGTGTTTTGTAGCAAGATGCATTGATAGCACGCTCAGCTTCCCCTACTTCCTCTTTTTTAAACACCCAATTTATTTCCTTTATGAGATGGCGCTTGTAGATTGAATCATTTTCACAGTTGGAGGCTCGTTGTGGGCTTGAGAATAAAATAAATTCCCAAACCGAACCTAAGCAGAAACAACAAGCAAGATCACCATTGCATTCTGAAGCAATCACTTGTAATGGCTTCTCTTGGCAAAATTAGGCTGAATTGCTCAATTTGGGAGGGGATTCCTCTGAAATTATTCACCTGTCTCCTGTAAGGACGCTGAAGTGGCATTTGATAGTAATCTAGTTTAATTTTATCACATTTCTTTTTCTGTGAAGGCCATAATTTTTGCTGCAGGGTTGTAGTTGGTACTTTTTCCCCTACTTGTTTAAACAGCCATGAAATTGTTGAGTAATGATTTTTAAATCCAATTTTGGTTTGTTCGTCCAGCTCTCCCATACAGCACTGGGGGCTTACTGCTGTAAAAACAGCCTTGTAATCATATAACCTACGCTTAACTGCTTAACCGCAGTTTATCTGCGGTAGTTAGTGTTAACATGGCTTCGATCTTGACCATGGTATCTGCTACCTTTTTCATTCTCAAGGTATCAAAGAAGTCGTAGTCGATTTGGGAAATTAATTTTATCCAAAGGTGATTGACGCTAGCACTTTCTTTCGCCTTCTGATCTTCAGCACTGACTTGTGCTTACATTTAAGTGGGTTGCGTAGCCAAATGCCATGAAATGAATTCCACTCAAGCCACTGAATCAAAATTAGCTCCCCCCTCCTTCGTGTCATCTCTTTCTTGATTTCCCAGGGTAATCCAATTTTGTCCTGAAGAAAGACCAAATTAATTTCATAATGCACTGATCAAACATTGCCTGGGGTGTCTCCCTTCACAAAATGAGTTTTTAGAAAGATGCAGATGTCTAAGGATGAACATCCACAAGAGGAAATGAGGCAGAGGAAGTGAATGTGGGGGGTAAAAAAAATGGAATAGAGCAGAAACTCCTGTATCTCATTTTTTATTGGCCGATTTTTCTTGTCTCATGTCTGTTTCTTGATCATTTTTTACTTATCCAGTATTTATTACTTTCTTGCGTTTATGCTGAAGAGAGCAAAACAATCTGCTTTGTCAAACAGCAGAACCTACAATTAGGGATATTTGTTTTTGTTCATATCCCTTGTGCAAGATTCAGAATTATTAACTAGACTATAACAGGAGCACAAGATCAAAACTAATTTTCACTGTAAAGCTATCAAATGACCTTTAGTGCATATTGGCACATATTTGCTTCCAGTTTGTGAGGATTTCTAAAAATGATTTGGTTAAGTGTGGATTATCATTTGTATTTTACGTACTCCCTCCTGTTACATAACTAATACCATGTGTGTTTGCAGGTGATCTGAACTTAATGCAGTCCCCACGGTACCCCTCTGCTGCTGAGCTGGACGCCTATGCACAAAAGACAGCAGATAGTCCGCTGTCCATCAAGATCTTCCCATCCAACATCAGGGTCCCACAGCACAAACAAATTAGCCGGACTGTCAATGGCTTGGATACGACAGGCCAACGCTACAGCCCTTACTCCCAATCATACTCCAGTGGCTACCAGGGCTTGCTAGCCATTGTCAAAGTACCCACTGTGACCAAAGGCATAGTAAAGAACTCTGATGGCAAGAGGACTAAACTGTCGCCAATTCAGATGGCGGTAGCACCTTACGCACCACCCAGCAGCAACAACTTGGCGCACAGGCACAGGCAGAGGCCATACAGCTTGGAGCTTTGCAAACCTCCTGAGGTCCACAATGTCCCAGTGCCACCCAATGTCATGGTACCAGCTTCTGCTACATCTCTTTCTAGTGGGCAAAGCTTGGCCCTGGCTCCTCACTCAGACCATGCAGCCTTAGGCATGGCAAGACAAATGGCTAGGACATCTCGCACCCAAGGGCTTCAGACAACTGTGGAAGATCATTCCAGCCCATCTCATCAAGCAGCCACAGCCTGCCTGGATTCCAGCTTCAACATGGACATGGTCAAGACTACAGGCTACATGGACACTATGGAATATGCAATATGGCAGTCGAAGCAGCAGAGACTGCAGCAGCAGAAGCAGCAGCACTATCAGCAGGGTCCCTTACACAGGTACAGTGCCAACAGCAGCAGAGCTACCGTTAGCAGATCTCCAGATGTTTGCTTGCCCCCAGGTTCCACTCAAATTCCATACAGCGCTCATGCCATCGGCACCTGTGTTACGGGTGTCGCGCTGGACCGGGTAGGCTCATCGCCTTTGAACTGCGCTGCCACACATGGTGACTTCTCTGCTGGCCAGTTTTTTGCACCTCCTTGGAACAGCACCCTTGCTACGCCCAACAGTGACTGTTAACACGCAGGAGCTGCCCCCAGGCTCGATGGGGCTCAGCCACAGCCATGGCCGTTCTCATCGTCAAGCCCACTGTGTTCCGCAGCAGTACCCGGGTCTTGGCCTGTGTTGCAGCTTGCCTGGCCGGAGCCTGTGCCAAGCCTCCCTGCTCAGCAGCAGCCTACAGTCTCTGGAGTGCCTGATCAGTGAGATTCACCCACCCTGCATCAAGGAGCGCATGCTAGGACGCGGCTACGAGGCCATTCACCCCACGCACATTCAGCTGCCTGTGTTCAGATAGGTGGCTTCAGACAACTGAATCAAGAAGGTCAAAAGTGAGCTGCTGGGATTAGTACATAAAACATACATTTGCTACATTTGCATTTTGTGGATGTATGTCTTGGGTAAAGGGCTTAGTAGGTTTTTGCAAAGCTTAAAAGGGTACCAGCGATTCTCACTTGCCACAAAAGGTTGGAGTTGCAGTTTAGATGGCGCTGACTGAACTGACTTCATGTACTTGAGGAAGTACTCATATTCCACAGTTTTGCAGTAACAGGGATTTTGTGGCATCATACCATTTACTTTTTATCCAAATGATCTGAATGGAACTATTTCAGATTAGCTGCCAAATTCTCAACACGAAGAAAACTGCCGTCTATTGCAGAACATTGACACTTCAGGTCTGTTTACTTCAAAACCACGAACAAACTCATGATATACGTTTAGTGAACTCTTGTTGGCGAATTTGTATAGCCCTGCTAGTACTAAATCATAAAAGCTATGATTTTTCCAATTGCACTGTTATAAAAACCTATTAAAATGACCTTGGCATGAGTTGGTTTGAAGAACATTTCATTTAAATGGAAAACTTGAATTTTTTTTTTTTGTGTTATGTTTGTGTCGATCAGTAGACGGGCATATTTATAAGATACTTTATTTTAATTGTTTTTCTCTTTCTTTGTGACCAATGATTCTCTTATGTTATAACGGTTTTATCTCAATTTTCACCTGCGTCTGGCAAGTTGATCTAGATGATCGCCGTCTACTGTAGCCACACCAGATGTGAAGAGTTACTGTGACTAAGTCTTAAAAGTTTCAACTGGATTTCAGCATCTTACAGTGTTATACATATTTTATTCATTATTTATTGACGTTTGATTTTCTGTACCATGTTATAAGATACTATCAGGGTATCTGAATATCAGATAAAAAGTTGAAGGGGGACATATGTCACTCGCTTGTTTTCTGTCATCCATCAGAATGGACTTGGGTGAAGCAGCGCTGGGATAAAATGGCACACCAGGGGCTAGATGTTTTAAAAAGTGCAATTATAATGTTGGCAGATTAGCCCTTTCCTTATGTTATGCTTCACTGACTATTTACTACTGTATGTATGAGTGTCTGAAACCCTCTCCACAATTAAGATTGTCAAATAAAATCTAATTTAGGGATGTTTTTAAAACTTGCTTGTAATTTTTTTTTTAATTATTATTTATTTTTTTATGAGTGATGACACTAAAGTCGCTTCCTCTTAAGACATTAATCAAAAATTCTAAACTAGTCATAAAGTCAAGGCAGGCGTGACTCCTTATCTTGGCATAAACAGAGCATAATGAGTACATGAGCTGAGTCATTTATTATGTGTAAACCAAATTACAGCTTTGCTTTCAAATATTTGTCATAAAACGTGGTGACAAAGGGGGCTGTGGTTGTGCAGTTTGTCTTCCTGATCTGTCATTCGAGTGGCAGTTGGGGCCTTTTGGCAGAGAAACAGCAGAGCAGTGATACCCTCTAAGGGCAGGGCATTGACAGTGCTCTGGCTTTATCCACCCCGGGGACAGGGGCTAATCAGCTTTCAGTGTGACCTGAGCTCACACACATCTCCTCCGCCTTTTTTATCAGCTCTTCAAGGGCATCGAGAACAAACAGGGAGAGAGAGAGTTGAGTGAGGCGCTGATGGAAACCAGGCCAGGAGGCTGCCATTAGTTCCAGAAACAGAGTAGTAGGCTGAACAATGGCAGAGCTGCATGGCATTCGGGTCGCAGGCACACCATGCAGATCTTATTACCAGGTATAATTACTGGCACTGACCTAAACTTTCAGTGTTTTATCGCTTAGAGCTAATTGTCTGCAGGAGTCTGATAGGAATGTGTTGGAAAACTGGCCATGAGCCTTGGGTTATCCTTTACGAGTCTGGCTTTTCAAATGGGGTGTGGGTGTGTGTGTGTGTTTTTGAAATAAACGAGCACTTTTAGGGGATTGCATCTACTTAACATATTCAATACCAACAAGGTTAAAGCTTCATGGAGAGACAGATCGTACTTGCTAAGCCTTAACGCGTATCACGTGATCAAAACCACGTAAGGTAAAAAAACATGAAGGTTTATTTTCTAAAATGTACCTAACATACATATGACAAAAAAAAACACAATATACTGACAGAAGGTTCCCTCCGACGAATCAGCAGTGTATCACATATGTGGGGACGGCTGAATAAACTGAGGGACCTCATGTATATAGGATATATATAGGATGAGAGGACATGTTTTACGACCATTTGAGAGTAACCAAAACTAGTTACAGTTTTTTTTTTATTGCCCAGACCTAATGCGTGTGTATATATTTTAAGAAACTTAGAAACTGTAAAACTTACGAAAGCATATAAATTAAGATAAAAACTATGACTAAGATGAGTCTTGGGTGCTGTCCTACAAAAAGGTAAGGTGGAGAAATAAATATACCCTGAAATATTTGTTTTTAATAAATAACTCCATCATAAAATCCAATTACAAACTTTCTCAATATGATTTCAATGATATAACTTTTTTTTTTGGTTTCGTCGCTGCTTTGTTCCGTATTGTACAATAAACATTATTTTAATAACAAAAACTCGGCAGGTTTTTCCCACACTTGTGCACGTGTACAGTACGTGCATGAGTATTGTGTAGATTTTATTAGTAAAAAAAAAAAAAACCCCACAAGCCTCTTATCTGTGTGTGTGTTTGTTTTTTTTATCTTTAGACTATTGAGTGTTGGAGACACATGGAGTTTAATCCAGCACCCCTCTTGAGAAAGTCATATATATGGAAATAGGACTCTATAAAGGTTCCTTTTCTCCCCCTGCAGTGTTGCATTTGTGTATGAAAAATGTGTAGTCCTCTCAGGTTAAATGTCTCCGAATATATTACTTTTAATAAAGAGGATTGTGCGTTTACGGTGGACTGGATGGCACGGCACAATGCAGCGGCCCACTTATCTTGATTTTTTTTTTTTTTTTTTTTTACCTTCTAGATATGCAAATTGCTTTAGGGCCTTTTATCCCCCTGTTTCTAGCCCAGAACCATTTATTGCAATTCCAGTAGCATATGTTGTAGCAAACAAGGCAATCCAAATCGAAAACATGCATAAACGCAGCACTGATTGTTTCACGCTACTTTCGAGCGAGGGGCTGCTCACAAAATCGACTTTTGTAATTTTATGAGTTGATGGAATCCAAAGTGCTGAAGTCAAAAATAAACAAAAGCAAATTACATTCCAACAAGACAGGATTTTCAACTCATCGGCTGTGACTATTCAGGTGCAAAAGCTTAATGTATTTTTGTTAACAGCACATTTGACAAGTGATAGTAAAAATTTACAAGTAATAGTTTTGGTAGTAGGAAAGTTCGAGCTTCTTGAGTCTTTTTTAAACCTTCAGTATTTCCTGCTAGAGTAAACTAACAACTACAGTTAAAAAAACCCCACAATGATATGTCACAATATTATTCAATACAAAACAACCACAATGTTGAATTATTAAATATGATCAGAAAGTAATTAATTATTTTATAATGGCAAAAATGAATGTGAGGCACATCACAAGTTTATAATAATACATACTCTTAATATAGTATAACTGTTATAATTAAATCTCTCATAAGGGTGTGTACATGGAAAACATCCCATAAATACTAAAGCAATAAGTAAATATTTAAAAACACCTCCAGTGCCGGTGATTAAAATGTAATCGATGACTTGTACATTCTATTGCAAATTAATAAATGGATATAAAATGTACAAAGTCCCTGGAAATAAAACCTTTGGATTTGGGCTGCAACCAAATAATTTTATCGTTAATATATTAGTTAATATTGTATATATTTACATCCTGTTATGGTAAAATGCATAAAAATAGACACTGTAACGGAAACACTATAATTAATATTATTTTACACAATAATTCTAAAATACAAATGGAGCCTGAATAATAATAACCTTCAAAAGAAGTAGCACCTGTTATCTTATGGTTTTGTCCTGGTCTGTGAGAAGATAAATCAGATTGATAAAGCAGCATCCATGAATCCATGTCTTTTTATCTCATTAGCAAATCTGTCAATCCTCCCATTTTTCCTGGGATTCTCCCGTATTTTAATCTTTGCCACTGTGCGTAGTTGATATGTTTGATACATTCACTTCCGGTACAGCGGGTGGCAGTATACAGAACGTTACCCACCAATAAAACAAGAAGAGGAAGGAGAAAAAGAATAGGCTCTGTGTACCAGGAAGTCAGGATATCAGTTTCCGGTTTACTTCCGCACTGTGCAGAATGTCAGATGTTTTTTTTAAGATCTACTTAAAGTCAGAAAATGTCTGCTTTAAGCCTTAGCTAATTTAATGCTAACTATGTTAAATGGTAGAAGAAGGTAGAAAAAAAAAAGTTTAAGACTAAAAGTTCATTATCTTTATATTGCAAACTACTTTACAGCCTTGTTTCCCCTCGGCAGCAGCTGCGCTTCTTAAAACTCGGGGATTACCGGTCCTGCTAATGCAGAAAGGGAATTTAGTCTCTGCTGAGAGGAGCCACAAGCTCTACATTGTCTTCAGGCAGCACACACACACACACACACAGCAGTGTTGCTGAGGAGAAAGCGGAAATCATTAACTCCTAAACAGGCTTCATTTTGGTCTGAATACCGGAGGCCATGACCTGTTCAAGAAGCAGCTCAATAACAAGACCAGGCTGCTGTTTGCCAATGTATCTCTATAGATTAGCACTGCGGCCCAAATGGCCAGGATTCAGTTAGAGGTAACGTTTTTTTTTTTTTTTGTTTTTTTTTTTGTTTTTTTTTTAAAGGTCAGACATTTGGAAAAGATGAACAAATTTCCATTGTAACAAAACCTTTAGTTTGTTTCCAGTGAGGATTCGGTCATTACAGTGTCGCCTCAGTGACTGAGAGAGATAAGGACAAATAACTCAAAGTGCAGTAATAAAGCTGACATTATTATCAGCGTCACCGGCAACAAATAATTATATATATATATATATATATATATATATATATATATATATATATATATATATTCCTGACACTAAAAATAAAAAAGGTTTGTGATTAATGCTGACTAGCTGAGACTCTTCAGTCATTTCACTTCCCAGGTCGGGTAAAGGGGGCGGGGCCAACGTGCTCTGGAGACCATGTGATTGGCTGAAATTAATTTTAGAAATCAGCATGTTTTTCCTTAATTAATAAAATATATATAATATATATATATATATATATATATATATATATATATATATATATATATATATATATATTTTTTTTTTTTTTTTTTTTTTTTTTTTTTTTTTTTTTTTTTTCATTTACATTGCCCAAAATTACTAATTGTATAATTTTTTTTAAGTTAAAAAATATTTAATTTTTTTTTTTTTTCAGATTTTTAATGAAAAATATTATCTTAATTTGTAAGCTCAACAAATTATAGAGCAAATTTAAATAATAATATTAATATTAATAATAATACATATTTTTTTAAGTTTCAGTCAGAATTTAAGTGCTGTTTCCCAGACAAACTGCATTAGCCAACATGCTAGCCATTAATGAAGCGAACCCTACAAATGTATTTTTCTTAAAACCCTTTCTTTATATCACAGCCCGGGACACTGTTGTAACATGTTTTCGACGGGAAAAAAGTACAAAAACTAAACTTTTCATTTAAACACTCACGGTTTTGTAGTTGTATCTTAATGATGTTCCGACGCCGAACGAATCGAATCAACGAGTCGACTCTTTCAGGTAAGCGTCTATTCGAATATTTTAAACACTATAATTAATGACTTTTTAACTTTTTGCTATAACTTTTATATTAAGCAAATATAGTATTTAGTACATAAAATAACGTGGGATAATTAAAGTGTGTTTTTAAGGACCTGAAACATAAATTTTATTTTAACAGGTGTTTGAAAGTCCTACTTTTTAACTTCCGCCAAATTTACTCTAGTTACATTTGCAGCAGATTTGATTTTTTTTATTCTTTCTTATTTTACCAAAATTCAGCTATAAACTATTAACCAATCAGTAAGCAATCAGACTACCAAATGAACCAATCAGTCGAGTTTAGCCCTACAAAATTATACGCATAAATATTTAAAAAAGTGTTTAGTTATTGTTTTTCCGTGCAAACAATACAACCAGAACGATTAAATCAATTTTCAATGCTAACAAATAAATCAATAAAAATGCTGTACAATCACACCACCTGCTGTAAATGCGGCTCAATGAGAATATGCGACTTTGTGCTGCCCCCTGGAGGCGCAACAGCAAAATACATCCCTGAGATAAAACCAGGGTGGATTGATAAACCCTGAAATCTGTAACACAAATCATTAGTAACAGAACTGACAGCTACTGGAGTCTAGCAGCTACAAAAAATATATCATAATACAAAGAAAGGCACTGTTTATTTCAGAACAAGTTTCAACGTAGAGGTCAGTGTAGCGCATATAACAGTAACAAGAATAATTCTTTATTACATCTTAGTCAGAAACACACACGCAAACGATATTGCATTATAAATGAGTCAGAATCGATACACCAGATGAGCAAATTAAAGCTCGCAGCTGTGATGGTAATAAACGATTATTTCCAGAGTCAAACATTAATTATTATTAACTCAATTCTATTCTAAAATTGCTGGCTTAGTTTAATAATATCTAGACTAATAAACTATACACCCTGAGAGCGTAAATTAAATTAATCACATAGCAAAATTCTAATTGCTTTATATATAAAAATTTATCAACTTTGCATATTAATGATTAGCATCACGGACATGAGAAATTATAAGGGATGTACCGATACCATAAAAAAAAAAAATGAGTACAAGTATCGATATTTTTCCTGCTATTTGTTGATACCGACACCTGTACTTTTTCTGGGATGTGGGAATTTTTTTATGGCTCTTGCCATTTTCTTGCGAGGGTTTTTGCAGGGTCGGTTACCAACTGCTAACATTACTGCTAGCGGCAAATTTTCCATTATTCATTTGGAAATATTTCCACACAGCTGAGTGAGACGTTCTGTCACTGCTGTCTGGAGTTTTTGTGCATTGAAAGTTCTGTCAGTAACGTTACAAGAGTTATCGGTAGGGGTGTGACAAGACATCTATCCCACAAGACGAGGCGAGACACGAGACCGGGTTCACGAGAACGAGACGAGATTTTTAAAAAAAAATCCTCACCGATAAAATACAGAGAAAAAATTGTCTTTAGTTAAACTGAAAAACACAAAATTCATTTTGAAATCAACTTGTACTTTATCAAATTAAACTTCTATTTCAATAAATTCTATACGGTAATCGAGAACATATAAAAACTGTGCAAAATGTTTTGCCACGTTCGTTATTTATTTGCGTGGTGGCAGGTTGTAGCAGCTTCTGCTCGGACGTCAATACCGCGACAGCTATTGAACTCCGGTAATAAAAAAAAAACCAGCCACGTCTCACCCGGCTGTGCAAACGAGCGACACGCCTAACACCAAGTCCAGTCCGTGTAGTGAGGTTTATCGTGTGTATGTGAAGCATTTGATGTGCGGCTCAAATCCTGCCTCGCAATGCGAATGATGTTAGCAGAGGTTTTCGGAATCAATTTCTTACAATGTTTGCATATTGTTTTTGTCTTGTCTATCTTTTTTTTCGCCGTTACTTATTTCCACCAGGAAACCAAAATGTTGCCACACAAACGATTTAAATGTGGCGGCGCATCTTCTATCGTTACATTCTCACCAGACCAGTCGGATCCAGTGTATCTCGCGAGATATCGTCACACCCCTAGTTAACGGTCTTTGGTATAGGAGTGTTATTTACGAGTACAAGCACCAGTACATGAGTAAAACCTTGTTTGGTTCAGTATTAGTCACTAATGTTTATTTATTCTCCTTTAGAATGTGTTTGTTTTTATTGTGATCAGCACTGAAAGAGGACCAAAAATGATTCCTCAATCAGCTTTTGAAGAGACTTCGATCAGACTCTAGTGGTTGGGATTTGGTTAAACCTTGCGATACAGTAGTTCATGAGGAGTTCAGAGTCTCTACATTCAGAGACCGTGTGTAAATGCACTTTAGGTGGATTCATGCTACAAAAAAATAAATAAATAAATCCTCTCACAGCAAACAAACCCTAAAGAAAAGGATAAAAGGAAAGCTGCACCGAGTTCTGCTTCTTTCCACTGGACCGCGGTCTGACCTGAGGAAGTCATGGCGACCCGACCCGAGCCGACCTGCCCCATCCGTTCAAACTGTGTAATCCAGCTCAGCATTCATCAGCATGTACATCTCATAAATGGCGTCTATGGTGGTGGTAAAGTTCACCAAGAACTGCCGGATGTTATCCAGACATTCTTCCTCAGCCACCGTCTCCCCTTTAGATAAAGCCTTCAGGAAGTCTGACCTGTACGGCGCAGCCAGAAGTGCAGCCTGAAGCGAGGAGAGAGAGAAAACCGTGCGTATTAGACGCATTCTATTTCATTTTCCCGGGTTCGACTAGTCTGTGCCTTCTGCTGCCACAGTTTCTTGTTCAGAATTTACTTCAAATCATTTTATTTTTATAACTTAGCAGTTGAGGTTTAAGGGTCTTTATCAATGCTGCTTGGTGGTCCAGGGTATAGAACTCATAAGCTTCAGCAGCCTTAACCGCTTCACCTTAACCAATAAACTACCACTTACCCTACTACACTACCACTTACCCTAATGTGCTAACATTTCCCCTCTACGCTATCACCGACCTTACTGAGCAACCACTTAACTCACTGAGCTACCATTTAACCTACTGAGCCATCACTTACCCCATTGATCCATCACTTACCCCACTAAACTACCACTTACCCTACTACGCTACCACTTACTTCAATGAGCTAACATTTGTCCCCCTACACTACCGCTTACCCCAAAGAGCAACCACTTGCCCTACTGCACTACCACTTACCCACTGTGGTAGCTCAGTTTATAGCTAATAAAGTGCACAATGTACATTGCAATCCCATAATAACCTCATAAATAGTTTATATCTAAAAATGACATCATGCTAATTATAACTCTTGTTGCACTGAAATGTAACCGAATGTTTGTGTAGGTTTATAAGAAATTGCTCTTTTTTTCCTTTGAGGATTTTATGTTAATACTGTACCTTAAAAATCTTCTGCACTATCCAGCCGTGGTACCTCTTTAGCGCCCCTTCGTAGGCTTTAGTGATATTGACTCGGATGTGGTTGGGATTGTTCTCATCTCGCTCGCCGTCTGCTAAACTCTGCAGCATGATCTGTATAAAGCGCAGACCTCTGAGGGAGAAACATCTGATTAGTGAATAGCGAGGGAAATCTTTTATACCTAACTGCCCTAAACACCTCTGTCGGGAAATAGAATAAAACAGTGAGGTGTGTTAATATAATATGGTATGAACTCTGTATGAACTCATCCGTTTGTCGTGCAAGTGTCCACTCCGTTCACCTTTTTAACCACATGAGCGCCAGTGTGGCCCCTGCTTTCGGCCATTCCGACCCGTACGTGCCTTTCTCGACCTCCAGGATCTTCTGGAGCGTCTCATACTTGACCGGATCGGACTCGTATACAGCTCGGATTTTCTAGGAATGGAGATCAGAGAGCGCTCGAATCAATAAGAATGACTGAATACAACATTGACCAAAGAGTTAAGGTGGAAAGAATGGCACTTACTGTGATGTTTCCAGTTATGTCGGCTTTGATAGGAGCAAAAACTCTGGAGCCGAGACAGTCTATTAAAACACAAAACAAAACAAACAAAAAAATAAAAGTCCAAATGGCTGAGGAGCCCAGGGGTGCAGTCGGTTTTCCAATGTCAACAACGTTTTTTTTCCACTCGAGTCGTAACACAATATGTTCTAATGGAGGACAAAGACTTTGTGCACATGCGCATTGCCATGCTGGAAGAAAAGAGTGTAATTTGGGTGTGATGGTCAGGTGATCATATGACTTTTGGTAAAGGTGGTGGAATGTAACACTCTTAAAAATATGATTGATTAATGTACAGTAGATGCAGGATGTCAAATCGACAGCCAATAAAATGCATAAAAAAATGGAGCTGCATCTAATTATTTGCAAAATGTCTGCATTTTATTTTGCAGTGATGTGCAGTCAGGGCCAGCAAGTCTAAACACTATCAGAGGCACGGACCTACAGTTACATCCTAATTTCTAATATTTGTTCTATTAAATTGTATTAATTTATTCCCAACAGTTTATTCTCTTCATTTCATAGTGTTTCTCTTGCTGCGCTGCTTCCAGTATGTGGATGTGGATGTTAGATTTTTGTCCAATCAGATTTTACTTTCTATGTGTTGCCATGAAACTTAAACTATATTAACAGTGGCAGATTGATAATTGGTTAATATTATTAAAGACTGTTTCTTTAACCAATCAGATTTTTAAAGGCGACTCTTAGCGTCTGCTAGCTGGCGCATGATGACGTCAGCATTTTTCCCTCCTCTGGATTGGTTGATCAGAGAAAAAATGTTACAGCCAAGCACAGACTAGCGAAACTCATCTGTACAGTTGAATTTGAATTTTTACACCCACAATGGCTGACGGAGGAGGAGAAATTAACTCGGTCTCGGACAAACTAAAAAAATACGATTTTAAGATTTTATTTTATTTTTTTCAGGAAAATTAGACATGGTTAGAAGAGTTCTGTTAACCCCAAAGATAACTAGCTTGTCTCAGACCGGGAAAGAGTTTATTCACCAGCTCAAGATCAATGCCGCCGACCAGGAACGCCTTTAAATGTACATTTTATTAATATCTTTAATGTTTTTGTGATGTTATATTAATATTAAGATGAATATTAAGTTTCTGAACTGCTTTAGATGATGTATGTGGTACGGTTGCGGTTGTAGTGTAGAGGTTTGGAGTCTTAATACGGTTTCTTACTTTAATAAAAATGGTTTTTATCCTCAATACACGAAATGTCTCTCTGTCTGTAATTCCACGCCGTGTTATATTGTGTTTTTGTATAATATTGATGCTTTCTATAATTGTGACGTGATCATGGTGGTATTAAAAGGTGTATCAGTCGGGTAAATCCCCACTGAAGGCCTAGGTACTAAATGCACCGCCCGCCATTATGACCAAAAGACAAAACTTTAAGTACCTACAAAACTATTATTAAAAAAATTTAGGAAAAAATATAATTAACTGAGTTATTAGTGTCCTCATGTAGCCACGCCCCCAGGATGCATAATCAATACTTGTTGATTTGTGTTGATTGACTTCCTTAACCTGAAAGCTGGAGTTGCCTTTCAGGGCAATAAATAATTCACTAGTCTCAGTTTTAGGACTGTACCATTGTACAGTTTCTACGGGAGCCCGTAAAACACACACTTATCAAATTAAACACCCTGAAGGTTCATTTTATTTGTACTTAAAACAAAAAACGAATTTGAACACGAACTGCTTAAATTAACACATTTATTTACGTCCATCCTTTTTGTAAGGTAATTTATCAAGTTATTTTTAATCTAACACGCCCCTCAGCCCTAAAATAATCTTCCTCCCCATATTAAAGAGGCGACATATAACAAAAAGGGGGCGGTGCTTGAGTCTTGTTCCAATATCTTTTTATATTAGTGCACTTCATCAGCACTACGGAGCTCCTTACCGCTTCATACGGGCTAAACGTTAACGTTACTCACCGAAGAAAGGCGGAAGATGGGATACCGACTCCAAAAACGACTTTGTAGAAATTTCTTTGATACTCGGCAGCTGTGGGAACTGATTTTCTAGCAAAAGAGACATCGTAAATGGCGAAAAAACATGAAATTAAAAGAAACGACTAAGGAAAAAATCGTTAGCTTTGACCAGGACAGCTGAATTAACCCGGAACAAGCCGAAGTGACAGCAACGGGGAAGTAGTGGGCGGGGTTTGAGCCGAATATTCAACAGGTTGGAATAGAGACAGCCAATCGGAGAGATTTACACACAATTAAACTGACCTATAGGCGTCGTTCATGAATGTTTTCACCTGCAGCAGCAAAGTTTTACAATGAATAAAAGACATTTATATACGTTTATTATAAGTGTAATGCAGTTACTTTATATATAAATAATAACATATTATTCCACTCAATTAAATGCTGGTTCTTCAATGTACTTTGCCATAAATACTTGATTCTGATTGGTCAGAAAGTGATGATGAATTTTCTATAACTGAAATTTTTGGCTGCAGGAAAAATCACAGATGAATATTACGCCTCTTGTTGGTGTGGAATTACTCAGAGTGCAAATGTAACATTTACTTGTTAATATTAAAAAGTCTAAAAGTCTGGACGTAAAGATGATCTGTTTACCTCTGAGGCATATTTTGCATTATTTTTGCAAACAAAAGATGTATTTTCTGTTCTGATTATTTAGATATAGACAAAATAAAAGCTGAGCAGCACGATGGCTCAGTTGTCTCACAGCAAGAAGGTTCCAGGTTCGATTCCCAGGCAGTCTTTCTGAATTAGGGAATAAGCGGGTATAGAAGATGAACGAACGAATGAATGAATGAATGAAAAATAGAAAATGGTGAATGTGTATAGCTTTTATAATGAAAGATAGTTCACAACTTTCCACTTAACTATCAAGAAGGTGTAGAAGATAGTAATAAGAGCGGTCATGTTGGACAGGAGGCGGAGTTGGAGGTAGCAGAAGTGAAGATGTTGAAATTTTGTCTGGGACTGATGAGGTTGGACAGGATTACATGAACGAGCACATCAGAGGGATGGATGTTTTCGGGGACAGTCAGAGAGGACAGATTGAGATGGTTTGGGGACATGTTCCGAAAGTAGAGATATCAGTAGTGGAGGATGTTGGACATTGAGCTGCAGGCAGGAGGCAAAGAGAAAGTATATCGATGTTATAAATGAGGACATTAAGTTGGTAAGTGTAAAGATGATGAAGAAGACAAGACTGTGGCACCCTCTGAAGGACAGTAGTAGTAGACACACTGTGATAGGAAAAGAATTATTCCACATACTTGTGTTTTTGTCCAAGCAAACAAACACACACGCTTAACAATTATGTTATAAATTCTCGTTTATTATATTCATGACCAAGGTTTTCACAGAAGCTAAACCGTCAGGGGTTTTGTTTAACCTGTACGCAGATGGGACTAAGCCAACACCATTTTATTAGTTGCATATGTAAGAGACAGCGTAGCAGCATTTATATATATATACATATATATATTTAATGAGGACACGCTTTAAGCACCACAGAAAAATCTCAAGAACGCAACTGCGGATGGATTTTGAGATACAAGGCGACCCAACACGTATCCTTTGGATAAATCACTATTCATAATTGCACCAAGAACAAGTGAAAACGTCGACAGCGAAGCACACTTGAAACAAAGATTTAAAAAAAAACAACGCAGAATAACACGGTTTGGGTCACAGATCAAAAACAGGGCCCTTAAAACACAGTAACAGGAAGCCTGGTGCAGTCGACCGGGTGTTCATGAGGTATTACAGCTTCTAGACTTCAGCATTAGGAGTGAAGTCAGTGTAGACGTCTGATACCGTACGTGTTTATTCACAGGATGAGGGCTGGAGTGGTGTTTTTCGTACAGGAAGAACTGAATATTCACATATTATGGCTGTTTTTTTTTTTTTTTATTACCACAAAGGGCTGCACTGTCACATGACCATTTGACACCATTTGTTAGCGGAGAACGGCAGCTACACGAGGGTCAGAGGATGAACTTAAACATATTACCATGGCAAGATTATAAGTTAAAATTTGGTTAACAGGCACTGAGTCGAATTCCTTTAAATAAAAAAAAAAACAAAAAATAAAAAAACAAAAACAAGGTAAAAATACTTTTTATAATACTGATGCTGTAAAAAAAAAATCCCAAACGCACACGCGATTGACGTGTTGAAATGAAAAGGACGGCGAAAGGCGAGCGTCTCCTCTTCAGTTGCTCTCTTTGGTGGTGACGGTGACGAGCTGCTTGGCGGCCTTGGCGATGTCGTAGGCGCACTGGATGAGCTGCTGCGTGACCAGCTGGGAGTCGGCGGGGCAGGAGTCGGACGGTGCGGCTCGCTGGCACTCACCCTGCAGTCGGCTGGCGCTGGAGGTCAGCAGGCGCAATGAGCCGCGCACCATCTCCGAACTCGGTCTCTGGAGAGGAAGAAGCAAAACACGTCCTTAAGATGAAACGTTAAAAATAATGGAAAACACAACTAATCTTTTTGCTAGTCAGTGTTAACGCAGATTCAACGCTTAGAAAACGTTTTTTTTGTTTGTTTGTTTCCCCGCAAATCCCAGACAGCTGCAATGACTAAGAAATCTGTGAAAGTGCAGACTGGTGTGTGCAGCCCGTACCTTTGGAAACAGGGTGGCCATTTCAGTCACAGCGAGATGGATTCTTTCGGAGCATGGGACGAAGCTGCACAAGGAAACAAAAGAGGGGAAAAAAATAATAAATAAAAGTCACCTGACTGCTGGATCAATGCGTCACAAGCACACAGCACACAATGCAGAATTTATTCGAAAGACACAAAGTCTAAATTGTAGATTTTTAAGATCAAAAAAATAAAATAAATAAATAATCAGAAATAGGTTTCACGATCGATTATTGCAAAGACATAATCAGTAAAAACAATCCAACAAAAAGACTACAAAAACCAGCCTGAAACATGCACATTATTTACTCATCAATCAGAATTTACCCTAATGTCGAATGTGCTAATCTGATTGGTCAGAAGCAGCCGATTCGGATTTTTAGAACAGCTGCTTTACTATAGTATATGTTTTTATGGCGACAACTTAAACGTTACAGATTAACATTTACCCTGACGCAGTGACTTTTTTTTTTTTTTTTTTTTTGTATCTGAGAAACGTTTGGAGCTTCATAGCTGCTTTTCATGTGCCAAAACCTCCACAAATCATCGTTATTGTCATTATAAAGTGATAAAAACTTAAACTGCTTCATTTATTTTGCGAATTATTGTCGCAATATATATAGTGAAACCTTTTTTTTTTATTATTAATTAAGATGAGACGGGGATTTCTGCTTCACACCACCTTACGACAGAACCTGAACCCTCGATTCTCTCTCCAGATCTCAACCGCGACACGATTAAACAAACAGGAAGCAGAAAAGCGCAGTAGGGTCGAAAGCAGGAACTAGACTGCTGTGTGGTGAGGAAATGCTCTCTGTTGTGTCAAATCTATATTTCGAACCTGGATTTTAATTCAATTTTATTTTATTTCTTTTGCGCTTTCAACAACAGACATTGTCTCAAAGCAGCTTTACACAGAACGGAGTAAAAAGTGTAGGGACAAATTTGAGAGGGCCAAGCTGATGGGATGGGATGTAATTAAATTATATCACATTAAATGAAAAAATTTATTTGTAGAAAAAAATGAAACATGCTCTGTGAAAACAGCTGATTGTTAGAAAGGCATGGACGGCAGCTGAGCCAAACACGCTCGCAACACTCGGCACTCAGACAAAGGAGCCGCTGTGGCCTTCGAGCAAACAGTACCAGGACGAGTCGGCCTGCAGCTCGGCGCAGGGCAGCAGACCACTGAAACAACCCGGGCTGAGAAGGGGGTCCGCCCACCACACACACATACACACACACACACACACACACACAGAGAGCAATGATGACAGAAATTGAAAACAGAGGTTTACAGGTAGACATAGAGTATTTTAGACTTACAATCATAATAGTGATGATTTGATGATATTCCAAAAAAAAAAAAAAAAAAAAAAAAAACAGGACAAGGTGAATAAAAGTGTGTGTGTGTGGTGTGGGGGGGGTCCCCCTCAGAGTGTGGACTCGCCTCTCTTGTTTGTTCTCCTGTGCGGCACGTAGCAGCTCCTGGATGTTCTTGGTGATCTGCTCCGTCTTGCTAATTACGTCCTCGGTGGAGGGCAGCACTGAGTCTGTCTCGCTCTCATAGTCTCCCGATTCGGAAATGGCTCCCTCTCCGTGTCGGCCACCGCTTCGGGGGAGACTGGGCCTGAAACCAGCAATGATAAATGAACAGACGTGGACATAACTGGCGAGACGACCCAGTAACTAAAAAAGAATTTTATAGGAATGGACTTTTTCCCAACAGCTGCACTAAAATCTTAAGACATAATCATTAATCCACACACATTAAGACACAAAGACACACTCAGGAAGATTAATTGACACGTTGTGATTCATTAATGGTAATTAACACCCATTCAGTTTGTGAAAAATAAATCCTGCAGCTTCTACACTGTTCTACAGCGTTTTCAACAGCGAACAAGGATTCTAGGGATTTCCTGTCGCGGTGATGTTCTTGCAGTTAAACTCGAGCATATGGGCCATAAGCGGCTCAATGGAGCGACGGCTAGAGGGAGAAAAACCTGTGCGGACGGTTAGGCTCATATTTCTCCTGCAAAGACTTCATGCTAGCCTTTTTGCGCAAATCCCGCCCTTCAGTTTGGGAACCACTGGACTACACAAAGTTTGACTTTCGAACGTTGAAATTTCAAATAGTAAAAACACACAAATGATCGCATTTACTAAGATAAAAGCTTATTAGCGCATGTTTTCCAACGTCACTTGTTACGAAGTCATCGGTTGCGCTCATAGTAGCAGGAGGACGATTGAAAGGTAAACCGAATACAGCCACTGATTCATATATTGGGGGGGGGGGTTAAAATTATTTTTTAAACAAATAACTTTTTTTGTATTTAATGTGATCAAAACTTTTATTTCATTGCTTGTATTTATTTTAAAAACACCTGCATTAATAATTTTTTTTTGGTGTGGGCGTGCCATAGAAATCCACTTTCACCAGTTGCTGATGTAGAGAAATCCACGCTTATACTGTGGAAAAGACTGATCCCAGACCAGCAGTTATGAGTGGCTTAACAATAATAATAACTCATGACTCTGCATTGAGTGAGAAAATTCCACTGCCAATTGTATACCTTGTAGTCTTAAATCCGTGGCCTTACGCAAGTTCATACACCTTCCATCACCTATAACCTGTCCTAGATGATCAAATATTTATCCAAGAGGTTTATTATTCTATTATGTTAAATTTGTACCATTACAAATCCTGTTTTTCCTACAACATGTTTCCTACCCGTGAGCCCGTGAGTCCTCCAGCTCGGCATGGTTGGGAGTGTTATCGTAGTCGCTTTCGGAGTTGCTGATCTTCCCCTCCACTCTGGATCCCTGCTTCGAGGTGGAAAAAAAAAAATAATAATAATCACGAGAGGTCTAGCTTTAAACTCCAGGTGCCAAACAGACGTTTTACTGGCTTGCAAGAGACACAGGCATGTTAGCAGAGAGACATTCCTCATGCTTGTGTTAACAGACCAGACACATCCAGGAGTCCACTACAAACCGTTACCGGTCACAGTACTTTTGTGTCGATTCTCGATTCTGATTGGTCAGAAGCTGGGAGTTAATTGCACAACCGCAAACTAAGATAATGATAATAATGAACAGAATAAAAAAAAAAAGGGGTGTGTCCTTTTAAAGAAAAACATTTTTCACATAGACGAAGGCTCTTGGAGAGAAAAACAGAAAAAGGAAAGAGGAACTTTTGCGGTATGGCTGTTTCAAGCTGCTATAATTAATATAAGAACAGGAACTAGTTTGTTTCATAGATAAAAATCATTTAAACTGAAGAAATATTACTTGATTGACAACCAATCAAAAATTAAGTTGCTACATTTCGAGTTAAGACTGCTAATTGGGGAAGTGGTGGCTCATGGTTAAGTTGTTGGACCGCCAACCGCGAAGATTGTGGGTTCGATTCCCAGCTTCACCAAGCCACCACTGCTGGGCCCCTGAGCAAGGCCCTTAACCCCCGATTGCTCAGTTGTATAAAAGAGATAAATGTAAGTCACTCTGGATAAGAGCATCTGCCAAATGCTGTAAATGTAATTGGAAAATCAGGGTTGGATTCCCAGTACCACCAAGTTGCCACCGCTGGGCCCATGAGCACGGCCCTTAACCCCCAATCGATCAGTTGTATAAGAAACAGGACTGTACGGACATGATCCCTAATGCACACACAAAAATTCGTCTGGTAACTTGCTAAATAGTAAATAGCAGCAAACAAACAAGAGCGACGTCACGTCATACAAACACTCCTTTTCTGCCGGTTTGTCCACCGGACTCGTTTCTACATTTTCCCAGAGGTGGTTTGAAGTCATCGTGCTAAATGCATCATCATTTCTGACGCTCTTATTGGTTCTTGGGTTTGAAGATCGTTGTAGGAAAAGTCACACCACAGAAAAATCTTTCGACATTGCCAGAATTTCATTGGAGGAAAAATTTCATCACAACAGCTAGTAATTGGCTATCGGTTATTATGTCAAACTAGCGATCAAAGACGAGAGATTTTAGCGTAGGATTATAGGAACTTTTAGGATTCGTCTCTCAGACAACCGAACCGTGGCCAGAATCGCACGGCGTGAGTTAAACAATTTTGTTAGCACTGCTTATACGAACGACGTAATGCAAATGCAGCTGTTGGTAGTAGACTCTAACTTCTAAAGACTATTACATCATCAGCGAGCAGAGATTTTCAGCCAATTTGCCTTTGCAGTGGTCGTAAACGCAGCAAGCACAAAGAAGCAGTTGATTGCAAACCCTGCGTCTCTGAGAAAGAGACCACTGTGCACGGAAACGGTGGTGTGTGTGTGTGTGTACAGATGGGATGTCGCATGCAGATTTGCTTAGATGGAAGGAGTGGAGCAGCGGGTGGAGGTGGGCTGTGGAAAAGAAAGGAAAAACGGGTAGAAAGGAAGCCAGGCAATAGAGGAGCAAGTACTTCACCCTTTGGGCTCGCTCGTCCCACGCCCAGGACAGGGTGGAGGGGAAGGTAGGGAGGGAGGAGGCGCCCATGGAGGGACCCTTCCCAATCTAGAAAGGGGGTTCAAATCAGGTTGGCTATTTCCATCAAATATTATAATTGAAATGTATGTGATGATGTACAATGGGACGATCACATGAACAAACACCAAATGATGCGATATACAAGCTGAAAAAAAAAAGAAAAATCACACTCAAAGCCACAATACAAGCAGGGCATGTTCTATAGCGTTCTATCACTTACACCAGGAGGAAGGGGCTGAAGGGTAAGGCTGCCAGACTCGGGATGGGCACCGTCTGCTCTGGCATGGTAGTGCTTCATGCCCGAGCCCGTCTCGTACATGGACATGGCTCTGCCTCCGCGGGGCGGGGCCCGTCGCTGCGGCTCCTGCGGGTGCGCCAGGCTGTTGGCGCCCTGCCATTTCAGATTGCTGTTCTCACTCTGCAAGGAGTTCAGCTGGAGGCGAGGCAAACACACACACACACACACACACACACGGAGACGTTTGTGCCCTTGATCTTTTCTGTTCTAAGCTGTTATTTGACTACAATTAAAAATAGAGGCTGATTTGACACGGCATGTTATAGTAATTATAGCTAAACCTGTATGAGACACAGAGATTCACTAACGCAGGAGGACTGACATTGGATCTAATCGATATCAACTTATATATATTTGTTTAACAAAAATAAGAAGATATATGTATTATTTTTATACAGCCGTAAAATAAAAGTACCCAATCTTTATTAGCATTGGGTTCTGTTCGATTAATTACACCACATTACCTGTAATTACATAATAATATTTTCCAAAATAAAAGCACGAATTAAATGCATCAATTTTTATGCTTAATTAGAAAAAGGTGACATAAACATTAATTAAAAGCAGGAAAAAAAGAAAAAACCCTAAAAAACCTGAATATTATATTAATTTTATTATTATTATCACTATCATCATTATCATTAAACATGATCTATGCAACAGCTGCCTGGTGATTGGCCAAATATTAGTATGCACTTAGTAGCATTAAATAAACCGTTGCTATAAAATGAATGTATGATTAAGTTATTAAGACAATCGTGACTTCTAGCACGGAACTCGAATGCAGGGTTATCGTATTCGTTAGCGTATACTGCTGCCATCGACAATTTAAAAAAAATTAATTTACAAACAAAATATCTCTTGAAATAATTATCGACACATTTGTAAACACGGCTTTGTGTGTACTGTTAGCAGCCAGATGCAGAAGAGACAGAGCTGTAAGACGAGACAGTGGGTGAAGACACACTATCTGCTTCCTCATTTATAATGCTTAGCAGCGACCCTTAGCGAGCAGCGACAGACAGATAAGCGGTGCAGCGGCTAAGCAACCCGGAAAGCAGGCTTTCTGCACGCAGCTGAAGATTCTATAAGGGTGCGAGCTGCTTAGGGGTAAGGAGTTGCTGAGGGGGAGGGTCATACACACACACACACACACACACACACACACACACACACCTTGCCCTGCATGTGCCTCAGCTCCTCGCTCAGGTGGCAGTTGACCTTGAGAAGTTGCTGGATCTTGGCTTCGGATGCATTTAAGGCGTTTTTGACCTCCATGAACTCCTGCATAGTGATGGGGCTGTCGGACAGGTCGGAGGACTCCGAGCTCTGGGGGCAGACGGTGATAGACAGTTGTCGAATTTATGTATACTGAAACCCTGGTTTTAATCTCTCCCTATTTTGATTATTTTGTGGAATGTCGGATAAGACATTTCAGCGTGAGACACTTCTAATATTCATTTGAATTAAATTTCAGTCATCTCAGGCCTTCGACAACAGACATTAAAGCTGTGTAAAAATATTGATAAAGACCACCATCGCGATATTTTCAATATCGATATTTTAACCTCTATTATCAAAACATATTCAAATGAGGTTTTAAACTGATTTACATTAATATTTCATTGAAACCCCTTGGTGTGTCAGACGACTTCCTCCTCTGCTCCTGTAGGTGTCGCTGACACGTACGGCTGTTGCGCAAAAGCAAGCAATGCAAAAAAAAAAAAAAAAAAGCGCATCCGGCTTTGCAATTGTTGTATTTTTACCTATTTTTAATTTCTATTAAGTAATGCAATTTGTATTGTATTGCGATATATCGTGATGTGTCATACCGTGAACATTGTATCGTGATATGTATTATATAACCGAGGATCGATTAACTAATGAAGAATGTTAAATAAAAAAATTGGGCCCAACATCACACCGATATTTATATGTGCGACCAACCTTGGTCCTTTCATCTTTCCCTGAGCGAGGCTCGCGCTCTGTGTCTTCGTCGGATGCCACGCTGTCGTAATCAGGCTGTTCCGCCTCTTGGCTCTCGCTGCCTGGGTGGCCGCCGATATCTTTCAGAATCAGCTCCACGTTATCTGAGAGAAAGGAACGAGTATGAAAAACATGAGGTATCATTATATCATCTGATAAACATGTGGTGCATCAACGAAAACAATATAAACGGGAAATGAAAGTGTCTGATATTAATAATAAAATACCTTAACAAAACCATAAGTGCCAAAATGAAAAAGTTGTACTACAAACACTTCCTCTCACCCTTGACGTCAGGGGAATTTCCTTGCTGGCGTCGCTTGGCATCTGTCAAAATGTCTATCACAAGAGTAGCAAACTCGTGAGCGTTGAACCTCGCCAGCTTTTGACGGCCCTGCATGGCAAAAAACAAAACTGGTGATAATACACCACACGTAAAGCGCTAAGAAAGTGGTTTTATAGAACTACCGTTCAGACAGTTGTTAGGAGAATCACACTTGTAAATCATTTCTGTTATAACTAACAAACAGCTGACATTTCAGGCAGAAATATCTGCAGTGTGCACGGAAATAAAAGAGCAGATTCCTATCCGTTTCGCCTGGACGCATTTTTTAGCGGAGTGTGAATGAAACCATTTCGACAAAAATTACGATTCGAAATAATTCCTAAAGTAAGCAGGTGTAAACAGGCCCCAAGATACTACCTGATGTAGAAGTGAATTGCATTGCTAACCCAGTTCTACCTCTAATGGTATAAGCTTAGCATTAGGTAGTGTAAATACAGCTAAAATTGGGAACCATTGGTATATACCATCCACTCGAAGTAAATAAAAATTAAATCCAAAATATACTTTTGTAAATAACGAACAAGCCTGATATCTAACTGCAATCCCACTATTTAGTCATCAATTATTGATGTGTACAAAGAAAATATTCATAGTACAGGTGCACTTCCTCCAATCAATGTTTTCTGTTTAACCACATGATTTTATCTTCAGGCCTGTAATATCATCTACCAGTTCGTAGCCGTCTGCAAGACAAAATACTTTACTAGGAAAATTATTATTTCCATTTTGAAACAGTAGAAACTGCAGCGTTATTCCAGACAAGAAAACATCTTCTGCCTTTTAGGAAATCTATTATTAAAAAAATGCAGATGAAAGCAGGGTTACTGGTTTACCTGGTTCCTGGTAGACGAGTATTCCGGGTTGACCGGGAGAAAGGGAACTACTGTGGTTTCGGTCACTAGAGTGCTGTGGTTCTGAGTGGCGAGCCACACTGTAAATCATTAAGGCAGACGATAAAACGACCGTCAAGAACATTTCACAAAGAGAGATAATACAGGACCTCCAAACACTGAGGACATACAAGACATGATGACAAAGGGGTTGGGGTTAGCGAGAATGTGTTCTCGTGAATGAAGCTAGGCTACTAGTGTCAAAACACACAAATCGTTCAGGATTCATCATTTGAAACTGACCCGCATCGGTTTCTCTTCTGTCCACCTCGTCGTAAACATCCATGGCCAGCTCTTCAAACTGATGATTGCTAAGCTGGAAAATAAATAAATAAATAATAAAAAATGTTATATAAATATAAAAAGTTAACAGGTCCAAGAGAAAGCTTGAGGATATGTTAGGAT
Organism: Bagarius yarrelli; assembly: GCA_005784505.1. NCBI lineage: Eukaryota > Metazoa > Chordata > Actinopteri > Siluriformes > Sisoridae > Bagarius > Bagarius yarrelli. Next base: position 2,017,637 of record VCAZ01000043.1, on the reverse strand, counting down.
TCACAGTAAGGTTGGGGAGGGGGATGGAGGTTGTTGGTTATTGCATTATAATAGACTTTCATTTTTCTATTTCTTCCTCAATACAGTGGCCACAAATGTCACTGAAATTTAAAAAAAAAAAGCCAAAACACTAGTTTCACTTATGTTTATGTAAAGTATATAAATAGTAACATTAGTAGTACAGTTCTATCAGATACTTCAACAAATTGAGATGTTTTGTGCTTTTTTTTGGATGAATTTGCTTAATTATAATACAAATTTAACTAATTCTGTTGGATCAAAAATATAAACTCACGGATTGGAGTTTCTTTTTTGCAGCTTTTGCCAATTCTGTCAAGTCCAGAGTGCTGTAGCAAAAACACAACACACACACACACACACACACACTTAAACATAAGTAAACACTGCTAAAAAGTCTTTAGAAAAAAAAAAAAATCTTCTATTAGAATAAACTAAAATCTCATCGTGGTTTAATACTTACAGGTTCCTACTCCGTTTTAAGTGAGCAAAAAGAAAAGCCCCAAAGTTACATACACACACACACACACACACACACACACACAAATGTTTTGACCTCAAACTTATTCTGTCCTTAAAGAACAGTTTAAATCTTACCTGTCCGCTATGTGTGGAATTATAAAATGTTGTCCATTTTTGTGATCTAAAAACAAAAAAGCAGCACATATAACACCGGAAATTACATACAATTAAATACACTTTCTGTGTCAGTGGCTGGGTGTTATAAATAAAACGTTAGGTCGTGTTTACAGAGGAAATAAGACGCATGTGTGCAAGATACAGGCAAAAGTATGTGGACAGAGAGAGAGCGTGAGACTCTTGGATATCTGCTAATTTGAGGTTAGGTGAATATTGGTGTACCTGGTTTTCTTCCACACAGGTAGAAGGCTAATCTGTCAGTCAGTTCGTACTGGATCTCCACCAACCTGTCAGCCAGATCCTGATGCCCTGCTTGTCTGAGAAGTGCAAGAAAGCACATAATGAACATTTTAGATTGGAAATGGGCATTTTAAGCAGGTTGCTGGGGTTTTTATTAATTATTAATCAATAATCTCTAGACACATAGACACATGTCTAGACTAAACTCCTATGAACAGGCAGAGATATAATATCTATTATATGACTGTTTTAATTCATTAGAAATAGGATAATCTCAACATACTGAAACATTACAATCATATAATAAAACATACCCGAAGAGCTGCACTTATTAAAAGGGCCATATGAGAAATCATAATTTCTTTGACCTTTTAATATATAAAAGGTCATTGTGCTATAAAAACATCCTGTAAGTTTTAGAACTTTAAACATTGTTGTTACTCTATAAAACAGCTTTTATTGAAGGCAGTTGGCCAGGTTTGAGAATGTTATATTTTATGATGTAATAGTGTGGATAAGCTCCGCCTCTGTAGAAGAAGCGCATTCATGTCTATTTAGCCCCACCCACTAATTTGTACATAGACATGAGAGGTCAATGGGACCAATGTGGGGAAAGCGACCGACCTTGCATAATCGATAGGGGTGTTTCCGCTGCTGTCTGGAGCGCCGGGGTCTGCGCCGTACACCGTCAGGAGCTCGGCCTGGAGAAGCTGACCTGCTTTGGCCGCCACGTGTAACGGCGTGTTCCCTTTCTCCTACAGAGGACAAGAGTGTCACTGTTATTAATGGTTATTAATGACATGTGGGAGAACGTTTGGACTGATGCTCTAACCGAAATACATGACTGGGCTCTTAAAAAGAAATAAGAGAAAACTAAATAAATGTAAATAAATAATAATCAAATTAAATGTTTATTTTTTATTTAAACCTTTAAATAATAATAATAATATTAAAATAAACTGTTTACAAATTAGTTATATAATGAATTCATTTTTTAAATATTTAAAATTATCACGAGTTTAATGTTTAGAATAATTCTTTGACAGAATAGTCACAAATATTATTATTCTAATATGTTTTTTATTTCATTCAATATTAAAAAGTTAAAAAATAAAATAAAATTACATTTTTTTAGTTAGTTCAATCAGACAATCTGCGGCTTGCGACTACTTTGAACTGCTGTTTTTAGAGCTTTACTTGCACTACGGTGTGTGTGTGTGTGTGTGTGTGTGTGTGTGTGTGTGGGTATTCGTGTGACAAAATGCTCCGCTTGCAAATGAGATGCATGCAAACTTATTTATAAGACTGTCTCGTTTGTCACCTGAACAAGAAGCGAGCAGCTGAAAGACAGACGAGAGACACCGATTAATGAAACTGCACAGACGCATCGGACGATGAAACTGCAAGACTGTTAGCGTAGCTTGTTGTTAGAGACTTTTTTTTTTTAAAACCCACAAAACCAAGATGATCTAATGATAGACTTCCGTGGTTTCTTTTGTTTCTTTAGAAACTGTATTAGGGTGCAATTTTTTACATTACTCAATAGGTTTTTCAAAAAATTAGCTGTTTCTTGGATCTGAAAACAAAAATGTCTGATGTACGTCTGATTGAATTTAAACACCAGAACCTTTATTTATTTATTTATCCAATCAGCCTATCACGCGGTGGCACAATGAATTCCTGTTCTGAAGCACGCATTGAGCGACTATAGACTCGGATCCTTAGCTACATGAACACTTTTGGATTAAATTAGAGTGATATCAATCAGACTGATGAATCAGATCGAGGTGTTTATTTGAACGCTAAATTAAGTCACTGGATTCATATGCTTCCAATCAGATTTGATCTTCTGAATAGCCGCATGCCATGTGTCATTAGACGGTTTGTGCGTCATTGCACGTATGCACAACTTACTGGTTTCATTTTCAATCCGATTACGTGTTTACATGTCGTCTTAATCGGAATAGGAAAAGCTTTAAACCCACCCTTACAATCAGATTTGGCCAATTCATTCCGATTGATGTGTTTACATGTCACTTTCATAATCTGATTATTCTTATCGTCCTTTTACAATTGAACGATTACGATTCATGTAAACGCAGTTACTGATATTAACCGGTTTAAGATCCGCTTGCTTTGAGCTGATTTTTTGATTACTTACACTACACACGTTTGTGTAACCTCGTATCTGAGTTGTGTATCTGTATTGTGTGAAAGTGCTAAAATGTTCCCGGCATCATCATCACTAATGGGCCCCTAAACAAGGCCCCTAATCCTTAACTGCTCAAAAAAATGAGATAAAAGTAAGTACGTGTAAATGTATTGCTGCCACACGATTGGTCGATATGAACAATAGAGCGTACGCAAATCCGGGAATCGTGTTTACGACTTAGTAGGTATTTCATCAAGGACATGAACATGATGAGAAGCTAAAATCTAAGACATCTAATATTCCACTAAAGTCGGTCTCACGAGGATTTTGTAATATTGCACTATGAGCAGTTTTTTTAAGAGAAAAAGGTGTCATGTGACAACACTCGTTTAGCCAAAGACCTTCTTAATCCCTGCACTTTAGATGTGGATTTGTGTAATAATAATAATAATAATAATAAATTAAGCAACACTTGCTTTGTTTTACCTCCTTGACAATTAATTTAATGAATGAAAAATGAACAGATCGAGACGACTTTTTTTCACTCAAAGAGAATTTTTAAAAACACCTCACGGTGACACACTGCATGAGAACATCACTAAACAGAGTCATATCAGCTGCTGATAAGCAATTAATAAGAAATAGGACAAAGAACTGTGATAAAACCTGCATGGAAAATACTTCTGATGATATTTTCTTTTTTACAACGTCAAAAATTATATCAAATTTACCGATGCGCTCATATATTATGCTCTTTTTTGTAGAAAAATAAAAATAAAAGACTTACGGGATGGAAAAAGTTGGCCTGTGCTCCCAGGGACAACAGTCTGAGGCAGGTCTCCAGGTTGCCGGTCCGCACACTGGAGTGAAGTTGCTGTGAAAAAAGATTTAAAGAAGATATTTGTTACGTGAAAGAAAGAAAATAGTAAATTTAGTAAATATCTGGCAAGCGGTTCTTACTTTACTCAGATCTTTTGCGGTCACGCTGTCGTCCTCACGACAAGGCATTCGGTGGACAAAAGCCAACATCTGGTATTTTGCTTTTATAAACTCGGTTTTGTTGGGACTAAAGAGACACCGATTAAGAGACAGCAATAAGTAAAATCACACAAAAAAACAATCTGTTACAGATTCTTGATTTTGAGTGACGAAAAATTATTAGCCATATGTCCCGGGGTGATATTCTGACCTCCAGTCGGGCTACCAAAGGGTATCCTATCCCATTTAGGGTGTCTCAGGGAGGAAAATATATTTCAATGTTTTTGCATTCTCTTACATTCTTTCTCTCAAGTTGGATCATGTTGTTGTAGGTCATTTTTAGGCATCAGGGAGCTGCTATCAATATGTGCGATTATTAAAATCACGTTAACTCACGTTACTCCGCCCTACCGGGAAATTCAACTGGACCCTAGACCTTCTCACCTACTAGTCGTGTCTGATCTTACGAATACTCTAGTGACTAAATCTGGAACAGGATGTAAAATAAAAACAAATACATATGGATATGATAGTCAGACGTCCCATTACTTTTGACAATAGACTTTATATTCATTAGATCAGACAGCTGATGATGCAACGCCTGCTTCCAGCTGCTCTAATATAAGGGCTTAAAGGAACTAATGCCCCACTGCATGTTATAGCTACATGTCTCGCAAAAACACGTCATGTAACTGTGTTTAGGAACCAAGAAAAATGGATTCTTTTTGCTAGAACCCCGAAGCACACCAAGTCACACAGTGTTATATGAACTGGACCACTTACTGCACTCTGTCCTGTGGATTGGCTTTGCGTTTGCCGCTCATAATGGAGGACGGGTCCAGAAGACTGTGCTCCCAGATTGAATTGGCCCCATTGTTGTATAAACTCTGGACCATCTGTGAGTAAAAAATAAACATCATATACACAATCTGTATATTTACCAAGATCTACATTTATATTCGGTCATGTCATAGCTAAAAACAGCACGGTTAACTAAAGGAAGGAAGGAATAACAACTTAAAAAAAAAAAAAAAATCACAGTGGCGAAGCCATGCACTTTATTTATTCTATTTGCGTTTGAGGAACTGCGACACAATGCTTCATTTCCTGATACTGACCTCAGCATACAAAGGGAAGCGACTTGCCAAAGGTAAAACACACACACAGGCTGTACCTGTAACTGCGACGCAGGCCACGGCGTGTGAGTCAGGTGGCGGACCTGCGAGCTGTGGCGCCCCAGACCTCTGTGTATACTGCAGCACTCATCACAGATAAACACTCCTCTATTGATCGAAGCCCATCGAGCCTCTGAAAACGAAAAAAGGGAATGATTAACATTCTCAATATAGGAATAAATCACATTATTACAGGTGAACGTATCCAACTGAGCAGCTGCGGGTTAAGGGCCGTGCTCAGGGGCCCACAGTAGTCTATTTTTTTTATTGATTATTATAAGTATAAATTACATGATTTACTTACAAACTTATATAATAATAATTCACAGTGTAAGCATAAATTTAATGGTGCAACTGATTCCAATAAATAAAAGCACAATATATATTAATAATAAAATGTCACACTACCCAAAAAGGAAGCGCGTAATCAAAAAGGTCCCGCCTCCTTCACTGTGATTGGCTACAAGTTTCCTGATTGACGCACTCCGATTTATTCTCGGCGAAGGAGGCGGGGTTTGTCGGATATACAGATACGGGATTGAATCTGACTACACAGAATGAAATATAATGTTATATGACGCACAGATTATATAAAATTATATAAATAAAGCGTTGTCCTGGTGTTAAACCGTAAAAATCCAGGTCTCGTATTTATCACTTTAGCCAGCTAGCTAATAACCCAGCAGGCTAAAGGAGTAACGTTATTCTAAAATAATCGACTATTTGTATTTGTGTATTTATCAGTAAATCGACTGAATTTTGACTAAAAGCTTTTGTTTATTTAATCAGCTACTAAGAATAAAGTCGGACCTACCAGGGGCGCTGCAGTCAGCGCAGATTTCCCTGTTGCGAGGCCTCATTGACATCCTTTTACTGCAAAAACTGCACGAAATCTTCTTCTTCTTTCACATTCGTAGGATGAAATGTTTGTAAATACTAAAGAAATCTCATCCGGTGGTGAAAACTAAACGCAAAATACTGAAAAAGCGGAATAAATAGAAACAGTTCCGCCCTTGTTCTCTGCGCCTCCACTAGAGCCTGATTTTTTTTTTTTTTTTTTTTTTCAACATCCGGATTGAAGAAGTGACGGACGTGGGCGGAGCAACTGCCAATCAAGCAACACGTATTTACACGGAAATGTGGAAACTTTTATTAAAGTATCTTCTAAAATTAAATAATTTAATTTTTTTTTTTTACTCGCATTTTACTGAAGATGATTTTTGCCTTACGATAGTTTCGTCAGGACTCTGATTGGAACTGAGGTGGGAGCCCCCTGCTGGACAAACTATTCACACTCATTATAAAATTAATAGAGAGATAAAACAGCACAAACAAAACTTTTTATTGATAGTAAACCGATTTACACAACTTTAAAAACAGAATAATAACATTTCAACCTAAGCCTGATAGTGTATATATACGTTATATAAGATATTAATCAGTTCTGGTATCACTAATAATGCTAAACATGGAAACCTCTAAAAACAGGTGACATTTCCACTGGCTTTTGGTTAAAAAAAAACAGTTAGGAAATATTATAAGTAAATTCTTTTATATAAACTTAAACTGCTGACAAATCAATACCTGTCTATTTATTTTAAAAATATAAATCGGGTGTCTCTGCCTGTCAAAAAAAAATGTGCTTGAAAATAAAGGTGACCTCCAAAATTAATTGAGTCTTAAACATACAGTGATTTCTGTGTGTCTGAAGAGGTTTCTTTCCACTGATAAAAACTGCACAGATGTTTGAGACAAATAGACTACAGTCAAAACATGTGCATATATCTTCTTCTTCTCCTTTCGGCTGTTCCCTTGAAGGCGAATCATCTGTCTCCACCTAACCCTATTCTCTACTTCCTCTTCACTCACACCCACGAACTTCATGTCTTCGTTTATCCATATACCTCCTCTTTGGTCTTCCTCTTTGCCTTCTGCCTGGTGGCTTCATTTCTAACATCCTCCTACCAATGTATTCACTATCTCTCCATCTGTACATGTCCAAACCACCTCAATCTGTCCTCTCTGACTTTCTTCCCAAAACATTTAACGTGAGCCGTCCCCCCTGAAGAACTTGTTCCTAATCCTGTTCAACCTCGTCACTCCCACTTTTTTATTACATTCTCCACGGCTTCTTATTTTGGTCAGCATGTTATTTTTTTTTAAATATTTTTTCAGCCATTTTTGCCTTTATTTATAGGACAGACCGAGATAAAATGAAGGAGAGAGAGAGAGAGAGAGAGAGAGAGAGAGAGAGAGAGAGAGAGGGGTAGGACCGGAAAGGACTAAAGTGCAACTTCGAATGCCTTAACCCACTACACCACAGCGCCAGCCCAGTATGTTATATTTTAACGAGGGACATTTTTCCTAATGCATGTTTTTATATATTTTTTAATTGCTGTTAACATCAACCTCAAAAAGTATCCGTAAAAAAAGCATGTTGAAATGTCCACCCTGGATCGTAGGCACCTCAGTGGTTACAGTTGGACCCCATGACATTATCAGGGTGGCACTGAATAGGATTTCCATTAAGTATCAAAATAACATTTATCCATCATGTTATTATGGCATGAATTATGTCACACCTTATAAAGGATCTGAAATATAAAAAATACATCATTACTGTGATTTTTTTTTTTTTTAACTGACCACTTTTTCTGTTTTGGTCAGTGGGGAAAGGAGGGGGTTTGATTCTGTGTTAACGGAACATGTTTATTACTAAGTATTTCCTATCAGATGGGTTAAAATGTTCTGTATGTTATGGATGTTAATGATAGACATATGCATATACATAGATTATTTAGTTATGTATCATATGTCAATCATATTGTGTGATTAATGTTGACTTGCACTGAGTGAAAACACACAGTGCTTCTGGAGGGCTGCTGTCCATGGTGCTGTAGTCTGATCACGTGTTCGCGCTCAGGTACGAGCTTCATTGTTTAAAAATCGGTGCGCTCGTAAAATTACACGTGACACACGCGCTTCACGTCTCCATCAATCTCGTTTCACGGAAAAAGAGGCGGGAACAAAATGTTCCCAGAGACACAATTGGCTTCCGTTGGTCCAATGAAACCGGTGTGTGTGTGTGTGTGTGTGTTTGTGCATGCGAGCGCTATGCAGACCTGCCATCAACATGTCACAGTCGTAGATATGTTGCCAATCCTGCTGATATCACCGATCCGATAAGTGCGCGCGGAAAATAACGATGTCGGTACGCGAATTTTAGTATTTAACGAATCAGGATTACGTCGGCGCCACACCCCGAGCGCGCGCGGCACACTGACTCACGCATCCACGGTGACCGACAGCATCCTGCGCATTATTCCGGTACGTCCGTGATCTCGGGGGGGGGGGGGGGGGGGTGGAAGAGAAGAGGAAGAAGACTGCCATCAACAAGAACTGCCTGAACACACAAGGAGACTGGAATTTAGCAAAAATGGGAGGTAAGACATGGCGCGACATGATGGTGCGCTTGATTACAGTCGTGAGACCGTAAAATTCAACCGTAAAATTCAACCGTGTGTGTGTTTTTTCTGGGGTTGTGTGCAAATCTGGCTTTTGTTTACTTTGCAGAGGCGGAGACGCGTCAGCGATTACTGCGCAGCGTGAAAAAGGAGGTGAGTGACTGAAGCTACTGCAACGCCACAGCTACAGACCTCCATCCGCATCCGTCCATTTCAGCATCCAGCTGTTTAGACGCCACATTTCGGTTGCTTAGCATTTAAAAGCGGTTAATGACAAACATTGTGGCTGTCCAGATGTTTGAGTACTTTAAGATCCATGTGTGTGTGTGTGTGTGTGTGTGTGTGTTACAGATCCTGAATAACAAACCCCCTACAGCTCTAGATAGAATTGAAAAGTAACTGGTTTGTGTGTTTGTGCGCATTAATCTGAATAAACAGGTTTTCTAATGGCCCCTATTGCTTTCCCGAATAAACACTGGTGACTTATTGCTGTGTTTAATAAGACAATGGAGGGTTTTGGGATGTGGAAAGTAAACTTGGATTAAGGCTGACAAAAATGAACCAGGTCTCGAAAGTGTGACCGATTGACCGATTCATTAAATAATCACTCGTGGACTTGTAAAAAAAGAATTTAGATAGCACTTTTAGATCGCTTACTAAAAAGTAACTATTCTTTTTCGTTTAAGATAAACGGTGTTAAAAGATTACGATATATAATAAACAGCTTGTAAATAATAACCTCAACCACCCCGTCAGTGAGTATTTTCATGATAACAGCATTCCTTGTCATCATTTATTCTTTAAGTCATCCATCTGACTAGAATTTAAAAAAAAGGGTTTATTTGGATTTCTCTCAGCATGTGTAGCAGTTAAAGATGGTTAAAGTTGGTTAATATGGAGGACATTTACTTCGTCGTATCCTTTAAAAAAAATAAATATTCAATTCATTGTCATTGTGCAAGGTACGTGTACAGAGCAAATGAAATGCATTTTTCGCATATCCCATCTTAGTAAGTTGGGGGTCAGGGCGCATGGTCAGCTATGATACGGCGCCCCTGGAGCAGGAAGGGTTAAGGGTCTTGCTCAAGGACCCAACGGTGGTTGACTTGCCGGAGGTGGTGCTTGAACCCAGGTGTTTCTGGTCTTCAGATTAACAACTCAGCACCTTAACCATTTGGGCCACCGCTGCCCCCTACATTACATTGCATTGTTTATTGTTTATCAACAAACTACGAACACGAACACACTTTGCAATCTTTGATTCACTTATTTCTATTTTATAATAATTTTTATGTAGTGTGTCAGTAAAAAAAAAATGTCACTTTCCAATTCCATTTATTCATTTTGCCATTAAAAAAACAGCTATTAATGTGACACTAATTATGGCTAAAGATAAAATTATTCTTTCAAAAACATCTAAAAGTAAAAATATCTGTTAACTATTACATCCTAGGGCATTATTACATTTTTTTTTAGACTTTATTTTCTACCTGGAAAATGTAAAAGTGAATCCCATGCCATGTCACATGAACCTTTCCAGGAAAACGTTCCCATACTTACCTGCTTAAACTTTATCATAAAACAGTCCCCCCCCATCAGAAAAACATTATAATCATAATAATAATTAAGTCGATTTAGTTTGAAAATTGTTGTACTGTTTTATCTAAGTATGTTATAAATAACCAGAAAATCACACTGTACATACTGTGCAAAGTTAAAATTCGATTGTTTCTATTGTTCAATGTAAAACTACAGGATGTACAGTGACATGTGGGAATGAAAATGTCCCTAAAAGCTATACGTTTGACTAATGCTAGCAAATAATAGCAAAACGTCATACTACTGGTATTGATTGTGTTTAGTGAAATGAGTGATTGTGAAGATAAAATAAGGTGCAAATCGAAAATTGGTTTAGAAAAAAACTGCATTTTTTGTTATTTCTCAACAAAACATCCCTTCAAATTACGGTGCGTAATATAGTCTTCTGTTTGTAGTGTGTTATACTGACCCTGTAAAAAAAGAATCAGGTTATTTATTAAAATAAAACACACTTAGTTGGGAAATGTGCTGCTAATTTAGAATCTTCGTGTACTCTACAAAGATTATATACATTTTACTTTATAATATACTCCTCCCATACACACCCTTTATTATATTAGACTACAGGACCTTGAACAAAAGACATTCCGATACCATTTATACCTGTTCTGACCAGGTTGCAAAAATAAACATCTACTAGCTAGCAAATGTATTGCAAATAGCAGTTGGTTATTAAATTATGACTCGACTAGAGCAGCGCTTTCTCAGTGCATGGTACCAGAATAGAACTTTATGTTCAAATATAGTCTGGCGGTGGTGGTAACAGCGAATTATCAATCACGAGATGAGGATAACTTAACGTGGGTGAGCCTCACACTGCAAATGGTGTGATGGCCTGGCACTTTTTTTTTTTTTTTTTTTTACACCAGTAAATCATAAAGCAGAAACGTGTCACAGCATGTGTGGAAAAAAAGTCTGGTATAAAAATAGACACGGAGACAAACTTTGATGACAAAATTGATCAATGCGTTGTCAATTTTAGGGTTTGTATTAAAGAATAGTTGCGTTTGGAATAACTTTCTTAAGTAAAAACATGTACTAGTTCATTTATTTAGTATTTTAGAAGAAGTTTCAAATTGTAGTGTTTTGTAGTGTATCTGCTATTAGTGGTTACGGTTTATGACACATGGAAAGTTTTTAAGATGGAGTTTGTAGTTAGTTTGCAGTTTCTTAAGATTGGACCATCTGCATTATTTGTATTTTCTGTTAAAAGAGAAAATAAAGACTAAAAAGAGCAAGTAATTTACCAAAATCCTAAAATCTAACAATATACAGAAGTGACCCAAATTATAAGAATACTAGTGTTTCCACCAGGTAAAATTTAGTTTACAATCTTTGATTCACTTATTTCTATTTTATAATAATTTTGTCAGTAAAAAAAAAATAAAAAAAAATCGCTTTCCATTTCCATTCGTTCATTTTGCCATTAATTGTAATAATCCACTGAGATTTTTGTTTGCAGAAGAAGTCTGACAACAGCCAGTGCTTCACACTGAAATGTGATCTCATCATCATCATTCGGTCTAGAATGACAAACTGAGACAGACTAAAGACAGACTAAATCCAGAAAAACCCTGGCAACGTCCGGCATGCAAACCTGGAAATACTGTATAATAAAGTTTTACACAAAAATTAGTCAAAAATGATGTCATAATAAAATTTTCTTTATTAATTTACATCTTATAACTAAATTAAATCAACATTTGGTGTGACTCTCCTTTGCGTTTAAAGCAGCTTTTGCCCTCGGTGCACTTGCGAGTAGTTTTTTTTTTTGGTTCTAATCATTTTAGCCACTACTGTATATACAAAAATAACAAAATATACTTTGATAAATAAAATTTCTGTTGTTAAAGTTGGAAAATTAATGCAGTTTTAGGGAAATACTGGAAATTAATCCATTATATACATCCCTTTGTGGATTATTTTCCACGTTGTGTTTTATTCCTTATATGAGGCACGTGTAGGATGAGTGTTATATGACGCATGGGGTTCATGACAACATTTTTTAGTGGGAATCAGTTCCTGCTTAACAAAGACATAAAAATATGATACATTTTCATTGAAAATTTAACGCAGCAGTTTCAATCTTCCTGTTTCTTTAAAGTACATGTTTTTCTCTCAAGGCTAAAAATGCTCTGTGCGCTATTATAGAGGTTTAAAATTTGAACTAAAACCTTCGCCAAGTCTGTATCATGTATGATTCACCGCCAGCAGGGACCACAGCTTGCTAAACTTGTAGTGGAAATGATGATGCAAGCGCACACCTACCTGTCCACCTCGCAGTCTAGATCCGCTTCTCTCTTCTGTTTTCACACTTGCAAGCGGCAACACGTAATTATGCCTCCCCGGGAAGCGTTCTTGGCTTCTAGACGTAGGAAAGAGAAAATAAACAATGAAACCTTTGGTTTTTAGACTGTTTTACTGTGAAATAATGTCATTCTGCCTATTGTGTTTTAGGTGAAGCAAATTATGGAGGAGGCTGTTACTCGGAAATTCGTCCACGAGGAAAGCAGCCACATCATATCTTTCTGTGGTGAGTTTTGTCACCCCTTGATTTAATTTATTAATGTATTAATTTAATTACACAGGCCATTAAGATGGTTGTAAAACCTTTCTGCTTAAATGTGTTTGAAATTTCTCACCATCATTAAAAAAAAAACCATGCATTCGGTGTAGCTATGGATAAAGGGTGGTTGGTGTAGGGATGCCAGCACCATTTTAATGGCGGTTAATGACTGTTGACATTCATTGCTCTATCCGAAGGCTCAGATCATATCAGTGCATGTCAACAGTCTGAAATGTCAAGCTGTACCACCTCCAGCTACCAATCGGCTCTAAGTAATGGAGAAAGAGAGAGAGAGAGAGAGAGAGAGAGAGGGAGAAAAAGAGAGACAGAGAAACAAGCCGTCCTGTGTTATTCAGAGCAGTGAGTAAATAATGATGAATAGAAAAGTATCAGTAGGCCTTGCTGTTAGTATTTGGCTGGTTATACTACCATAGGGACATAATATAAGCATATATGCTTTCGTCGTACTTATGGCATTAGCACTAATGCTGACCAGAACTAAACGTCCTTATTCAGAGTCATGTACAAATAGTGTTTTACGTCTATCAAGAAATAAATCGATTCAACGGTTTGTTAGATGACAAACTAACTAGATAACAAACATAGCGGACTTTAAACCATAATATATTTTCTCAGCTGTTGTGGAAGCTTGCGTTTTGCACGGGCTGAAAAGGCGCGCCGCCGGCTTCCTGCGCAGTAACAAGTTGGCAGCGCTTTTTCTGAAGGTGGGGAAGAACTTCACACCAGCTGAGGATCTGTGCAAGAAGGTGCAAGAACTGGAACAGCTCATTGAAAACAAGTGAGACCTGCAAATAACTTGCAAATAAACTTGTTCCTAGGTCATAGAAAGATAAACCGCATGTTACCATAAACAAAAATTTGTTTAGACATGCTGCATTTTAGTTGCTTCACTTTACTACCTTATTCAACTCTACAGTTCTAGACAGATCCAATCTCAGACGAGTCAAGATGGTATTCGTAAGCAGTCACGGATTTTAAATCTGTCCCCTCAAGCCGTCAAACATTTGTGGATTCGCACAGCGCTGACCGAGAAAGTGCTCGACAAGATTGTTCTATTCTTAGTGGAGAACAGCAGGTTCAGCATCTGTTCCACTTAAAATCCCTTACATAAAAGGATTATTGTGCTGCCTTGCTTAGATAAGTGATTTTTGTTTTCTTTTGCAGTAAATTCTATGAGAGAGAAGCTTTGCTGAGGGATCCTGTGGATGGTCCAATCCTGGCATCATTACTGGGTATGAAGTTGATTATTATTTTCCAAGTTTGTTATAGTTGAAAAAAGTATATTTAGAGAAGTGAAGCAATAGTCTTAAAGTCTTGCTATCAGAATTACAAACCTAAGAATGTTGGGGGTTTTTTTTAAGAAGATTGTTAGACGTTCTTAGTATTATGTAGTATAGTGTCCACATACCTTTGGCCATATAGTGTTTTAGACATGGCATATATATATATATATATATATATATATATATATATATATATTTTTTTTTTTTTTTTTTTTTTTTTTAATGCCCTTAAATGCTAAATGAAAGCTTGGCATATGCTAGTAAGTAAGTCTGGAATATCCCCTATCTCAAATACGGGAAAATAATTTTTTCAAACAAATTTTTTGTCCCAACTTGACTCTTCTAGTTGGTCCCTGTGCGTTGGAGTATACTAAAGCAAAGACAGCAAACCACTTTTGGACAGATCCTTCAGCTGATGAGTTGGTGCAGAGACACCGTATTCATAGTGGCCATTGCCGCCAGGACTCGCCCACCAAGCGCCCTGCTCTGGTTAATACTTGTTTAAAACTTCTTTGCATCAGCATGTAGACTTTAGGAGTAAAATATGTTCTTTACAGAAAAATACATTGCTTAAATCCATCTGAATTTCCTGAGTAGATCCAGAAAAGGCAGTCAAGTGGAAGTATGGATGACAGGCCGTCCTTGTGGGCTCGGGACTACGTGGAATCTCTCCACCAGAACTCCAGAGCCACACTGCTGTTTGGCAAAAATAATGTTCTAGTCCAGCCAGTATGTAACCTGTTCAAATTACTTCAGAATTATTATACCTGTATTAATTTTTCAGAATAAACTGTTACAGTAGATAATGTCTTTTTCTGTAGACAGATGACATGGAGGCGATCCCAGGATACCTTTCTCTCCATCAGACTGCTGAGCTGATGACACTAAAATGGACCCCAAACCAGTTGATGAATGGCAACATGGGAGAGTTTGATTATGAAAAAAGGTAGACTGTTTTAAAAAATTGTAATACAAAGATGAACTTTGCATTATCATTGTCTGCATTGGTTTGTATGTTTCTCTGACCGACATTCATCATTTAACAGTGTCTATTGGGATTATGCAATGACCATTCGTCTAGAGGAAATTGTCTATTTGCATTGCCATCAACAAGGTAAAAATCACCCATAGTAATTTTGAAGCATCTTTTAATGTCCCTTGTGTAAACGTCTGAACAATTCACCGTCACACATTGAATATTTTTTTCGTCTTTAGTGGACAGTGGCGGCACTGTAGTGTTGGTGAGCCAGGATGGCATCCAGAGGCCTCCGTTCCGTTTTCCAAAAGGAGGTCATCTGCTGCAGTTCCTTACGTGTTTGGAGACAGGGCTCCTTCCACATGGCCAGCTTGACCCTCCTCTTTGGTCCCAGCGGGGAAAGGTGGGTAATAAAATCAATGAAGTTTATAAGTTAGTAGCAAAACAAGCACTTCAGTTGTTTTTGCAACCTATATTTCTCAGGGAAAGGTCTTCCCAAAATTACGGAAAAGAAGCCCACACAGCTCCTGCGAGTCATTTTCCGACAAGGATGAAGATGAAGCAACAGATTATGTGTTCCGGATAATATATCCAGGCAGTCAGGAATTTGGTATGCGGCTCTATCAAATCAGCTGTGGCACATTTCACTATTGTGTACATCCCTCTTGTTCCTCTAGGTTATGATACTTCCTCAGCAGCACAAATAACCTAGCATTATTTTGTTTTTAGCTAGAAAGAATTTACTGTTTATTTCTCATTTCTCACCCCTTTCTCATACTTTAGAGCCGGAGTCTTTTTCATATAGCAAAAGAGCAGAATTAACTACGTATTTTCCTTATAGAAAAAGTAGGATAATGCTCCTGGTTGACTAGAATAAAATTCGTCAGCCCACTGTGGATAAGACCCCTGCTTTGGAGTCATATTTCTCAGGAAAAAAAACTTAAATTAACAAAGACAAATCAAATACGATGGTGACGCTGTAATAAAAATGCAACATTTGACTACAGCTTGAATTGTCTTACAATGATGCAGTAGGTCCAGAGTTGATAGACCAGAGCATGGCCATGTGGCAGCCTGCTCCAAGGAAGGCTTCCTGTTCCTCTTGTTCACAGAATGGTTCTTCTGAAGGTGGACTTCCAAATGGGTGTAACCATGACAGGTTAGTATGAAATAAGCAGTCCAGAAACATAGAAATATTATATATATATATTCTTTAAAACTTCTTTAAAATAAAGTTATTTATTTGTGCAGGGCTCCGCTGAAGTTACTTTGTGAGACTATGAAGTACCAGATCATTTCTCGTGCCTTCTATGGCTGTATGTATCTAAACTTGTTCTGAATAACCACAAATTCTTTTAGAAGGAGAATTTCTTATGTCCTTCTGACATTTAGGGCTGGCCTATTGTCGCCACCTGTCCACAGTCCGCACACATCTGTCTGCTCTGGTCAATCCCGCTATCATTGAGCCGGACATTCCCTATGATGCCAAAGAGGGGCTCTCTGTAGAAGTCTGGAAAACATTTCTTCAAGATAGTTCTGTGAGGAAACAAACACACTCATCAATTATTGAAGTACTTGCATCATATAAATAGTTACCTAAATATTCAGATTGATCTTACATCTGCCTTTTACCTGGCAGGCCTATGAAGAGGCAGAACTTCTGCGGCTTGTGTACTATGGTGGCGTAGACCCTACCCTGCGTAAGGATGTATGGCCTTTCTTGCTTGGCCACTACCACTTCACAATGACTCTTCAAGAAAGGAAGGAGGTATGATGCAAGAAACTCCTAACTGCCCTAAATAAACAAATGCTTTAAGTAATCAGACATCCTTAGTCTGCTGTGTCCCCCAGGTGGATGAGCAGGTCAGGGCCTGTTATGAGCAAACCATGAGTGAGTGGCTGGGCTGTGAGGCCATAGTGAGGCAGCGTGAGAAGGAGCAGCATGCCGCTGCCCTTGCCAAATGTGCCTCGGGAGCTAGTGTGGACCTACGACAAGACTCCACTATCAGCACTGATGTAAGACATGGACAAGAAACCTCTAATGTTGATTGGGAGATTAAGAAAGAACCACATTATTGTAAAATCCAGATTATTGCGACTGCTGATCTGTCAAAATTCCCTCACAGATGCAGGTATTAGTGGTAGTAGGAAATGTTCTCGAACATGGTTTCACCGAATACCTCATTTAATTTTAAACATATATACTAACTACAAAATTGTGCAACATGGGAGAGTGAGTTACATATATGAATAGAAAAATAATAAATATTTAAATAAGTTAATGAAATAGATTTGCATCAATGTTGTTTTTCTATACAGTCATCGCAAAGTTGCAGCTCGGAAAAACAGAGCAATGTGTGTTCTCAGTGCGACTCCAACAGTAGCACTCAGGTTAGCCCCTACAGATACACTTTTCTATACCAAAGTTTCATTAGCGTTTGTTTCACTGCAAGTTGTCCTGACTTCCTGCAGGTGTTTGGGTCTGTTGACGAGGTTGACCCAATTGAATCTGAACCTAAACCAAAAAATGAGAAGCCCCAGCCCAAAATTCCAAATGGCACTCTTCCCAACTGCACTAGTTCTCCAGACTCTGGACATCCATCGTCTCGCAACTTTTCAGTTACATCTGGACTCTCAGATTGCTCCCCGACCACAGAAGATGCTTCAACACAAGAGAACGGAACCAAACTCAAACTGTCAGAGCAATCAGCATTGCCGTCTGAGGTTACTGTGGACCTCCTATCCAACTCTAGCCCTAAAGACAAGCTTAGAGAGGAACCAGAAGAACACAGCTCACTTGCTTGTTCAACGAGCAAGGGGGATCCCAGTAAATCGCCTACATTGGCGCCCTCTCAAGAAGATGAGAAGATTAAACCTCAGGAAAATAAGAAGGTAGAAAATTCAGATGCCAAAGAAATTATTAACACAGCCAAGTCCATGGACTCCCAATTAAATTTAAATGAAAAAATGGAGGTAAATGTGGCTGAAACAACAGAAAGCACAATCAATGAGCATTCTGAAGACAATGAAAGACATACAGATAGCAGTGAGAAAAGCAAAATACCAGGGACTACTGCTGAAGAGACCCCTAAACCCTTAGAGGAAGTTACAGACTCACAAATGGTGGTTGAAATGCAGGTAAACATGGGTTTTAATGAGGACAAAGAAAAAAAAGAAACACCCACCAGTTGTGATCCTCACAGAGCTCTGTCTAAACAGAGTTCTTTGGAAGACACAAGCCCACCTGCAAGCACTGGGGAACTCACAACATCAGCGATAAACAGTTCCCTTCACATGGATGCTTTGGAAAAAGAATTTCCTCAACCTCCTCCCAACTCAGACATAACCAGTGGCTCTCACATGGAGTCTGATACGAAGCCTTCAGGAAAGGAAATAAGTGGCCCTGTCACGGAGCCTACAAAACCAAAAGAAATACAGTCTCCTCAACCCCTTTTTGAATCAGAAACAACCAGCAACTCTCACATGGAACGCTCAGAAAAAGAAATAAACCCTCCTCAAACTTCTTCTGAATCAGAAGACTTTGAGCTAACAATGAACAATTCACCATATGCTGACAAGTCGGACATAAACTCTTTAATGAGCTGGCCATATGATTCCAACAGAACCAAGGCATTAATCAAACAAATGAATGAAGCTATGCAGGAAAGCTGTGTTTCCATTATGTCTGTATCTAAACAATCTCCAGATACATCTGATGACTCACCATCTGCCCTGGAAATGGAGGAAATCCCAGCTGCTTTGGTTTATATGCCCTCAGAGGATAACTTGGTCAATGTTTCAGTTACACTGGGTCCTCCTTTAGCTCTGACCATGCCACCAGACAAGACTGCAAAGAATACGCCTGCTCTGGAGTTGTGCATGGAGGCAGGTCAGAACACTAGTCCAGAGGCCACCGAATCAGCCCTGTCTGAGGAAGAGTCAGAGATGGACAGTCTCCTCCCCAAACCAGACTCTCTAGCTGTAGGAGAACATAAAACTGATGTTGCATCTCCAGTGTCTTCTATTGGAACTACTTACTCTGTAAGTTAATTTAATTGTCAACTATACTCTTTAGTGTCTTTAGTGCAATGTTTGGAGGCATCTTATGTTTAATAATTGTTGCTTTGTTGTTTTGGCCCTACAGCAAGAGCTGCTAGACTTGTACACCCTCAACCTACACCGTATTGACAAAGACGTTCAAAGATGCGATAGAAACTACTGGTATTTTACCACTGCCAACCTCGAAAAGCTACGTAACATCATGTGCAGGTAAATCTGACAGACCTTTTTACTCCACTGTAAAAAAGATTATATGATCATTTAAAGCATTAAACTCTTACTCGAAAATGTTCCCAAGTTTGCATTCTCTTGCATTCTCATAGCTATGTTTGGCAACATCTGGATATCGGCTATGTGCAGGGAATGTGCGACTTGCTGGCACCTCTGCTTGTTATTCTTGATGATGGTAAGTTCACACCAAGCTGTCCTACTGCTATAAATAACAAATGATTATTTATCTAGACATATTGGCTAAGCCATTAAGGTCTTCTGAATTACAGATTTTCTATCCCTTTCTTTTCTGTCAGAGGCCATGGCGTTTAGCTGCTTTACCGAGCTTATGAAAAGAATGAATCAGAACTTCCCTCATGGTGGAGCAATGGACACCCACTTCGCCAACATGCGTTCCCTTATACAGGTTTGACTACATCAACATTTGTCTGATCACATTTCCTGTACAACAAAATGTGTTATTTTATTAGAACGGTGCTGATTTTCTTAATGTTTAGATTCTTGACTCGGAGCTTTTTGAGCTGATGCAACAGAATGGAGACTACACCCACTTCTACTTCTGTTACCGATGGTTCCTCTTAGACTTTAAAAGAGGTATGCTTACTTGCAAAGTTGCTTTAGGTGTAAACAAGTGAAAAACAACAGTGATTTTTAATACCATATATCATAACAAACATTTTCGTGTCCCAAGAAATGGTGTACGATGACGTGTTCTCAGTATGGGAGACCATCTGGGCGGCCCGTACCATCTCCTCTAGCCATTTTGTGCTGTTCATTGCCTTGGCTCTGGTGGAGTTATATAGAGACATCATTCTTGAAAACAACATGGACTTCACAGACATCATCAAGTTCTTCAATGGTAAGACGTGATGAGGGCAATGCAGCCGCCTTTTCAGTTGTACTAAAAAAATATTCCCAAACTATCTCGGTTGGTCTTGCAGTTACATTTCTGGCTCTAATGTTCTTATCCTAGCAACTTACATTTAATTCATGGGTTAGCTCAGCTGTGGCAGCTTGGTGGTCCAAACCAATGATCTTTTAATCAGCAATCCGACACCTTAACCACTGGGCTGCCACTTGACCCCTGAAATTACTGAATGCATGGAGTTTCTGTGCAAGTTCCCCTTCATATGCCAAGTTTTATCTGAGTTCTGCCATGCTGGTTGGTGGACTGGCAGTGCTAAATTGTTTCTAGGTTTAAATAAGTATGTAGATGTGTGCATTGTGCCCTGTCATGGACTGTTTACGTCAGAGGGATAGGTAGTGTTATCGAAGATTAAAGAATTAGTGAATGAATGAATGAACAAAGGATAAACACATCAACATCTGATTATGTTTTATTTTAGAAATGGCTGAGCGGCATGATGTTCCACAACTTCTGGTGATGGCCCGAGATTTGGTTCACAAAGTCCAGATCCTTATAGAGAACAAGTGATCTTCTTCTTCTTCTTTATTGTCCAATCAAAAGACCACTCGTTTTTTATTTTTATTTTTTTTAAGTAATATATTCAAATCCTTGTAAAATCCTTTCTAATGTAATGTAACTTGCTTGACAGCAATAACTCCCAATGATGAATGAGAAAAGAAATCAATAAATTATTACAGTACAGAGAAATCCTAGTTGAAAGGCCCCTATTATATATAAACATAGTGCTTTCCAGCTTTAATCATAAAAGTTCCCCAGGCCCATATTTTTCCTTTTAACCTACTAATACTACATCCTTTTTCATTATTTAATTATTTAGATGAGGTGTTTCTAAGCAAGGACAATGCAAATGAACAGGACAGAGGTACATCAGGAGGATAGCTGGGAATCATAGCTACCAATCATAACTAATGCTGTTTTTAGTCATCAGAGGATTAAGCGTCGAACAGTTCTCGATGTTGTTATATTTCTCAATTGAAATATGTCTTTTTTTTTTTTTTTTAATGAAAACTTTGCGAAAATTAAACAATGGCATTACCAAAAGAGATTCCTCGAAAAGCACAAGATATTTATCCCTTTGTCTGCGATTAAGTAACACATTAACTTAAGAAGGGTGCTCGCTGCTAACAGCACTTGCCAGATTTGTTAAGTATTGATCGTCTGTCATAACTATTCCACATTGCAAACAAACAAAAAAAAAAACTTTTGCTCCGTGTCAGCACACCCTTCTGTTTTCAGGTATTATCCAATTTGTATTATAGTTAAGAACAAAGTGATTTTTTTGTAATTTCCAGTTAAGCTTTCGAGGGTGACTTTGTCACTCATTGACATGTTGAGCTGCTACACAATTATGTACCTCACCCTAACTGACCTTACTCGAAAACAATCATAAAAAATATTTTAGAATCTCGGAGACGTGTTTATTTTTTGCCTTAAGTTCCTTTGTTTAGGGACGCAGTCAGCGAATCGGTTTATGCTCCGTAAGTGAGTGCAGAAATATATTTTAAAAAAATTCTACTTATCATGTCGGTACATTAAAACGTGGATTCATTCACTAAAATCGATGGCATATATAGCATTTACATAGTGAGTGTGTGCGTGTGTGTGAGGACCATATGAACTACCAGCACCCAGACATTTGTCTTATGATTTTAGCCAACGGATTCATTGTGGTTGTAGGACTTAGCTAAGACCTTGTACCTCTCAAGCAGTTGTTTCAAGTGCCAGTCTTATTCGAAACACTAACCTTCTCCCACATGCCATTTCCATGAATATATGTGTGTAGTGCCATTTCTCAATTTCTCTGTGTACTTAGAAAATAAAAACAAAATATCATAAATCATAGTAGAAAAATACTCTATAAAACTAAACTAATTTGTCGATTGTAAAAATAAATAAATCAATCAATCAAAAGTAAGTGCTGTCTTCAGCTGCTGAAAAGAATCATTTATTTAAGAGAGAAAAATGCTATATATATATATATATATATATATATATATATATATATATATATATATATATATGTGTGTGTGTGTGGTGTGTGTGAGAAAAAAAACTTATATGCTTATATATTTTTATTGTAATCAGTGTGACTATAGTATATCGTCAGAATGTTTTGGTGCTGTATTGTGAAATGAAATAAACGTGACTGTATTGAAAGCGTTTGTGCGTCAGTCGTTTGTTGTTCTTACTTAATTTGTTATATATAATATATACTATACCAGGGGTCGCGCCAACCCGTTCCTGGCTCGTTCCTTCCTCAGCTGCGGCTCCATGCGTCTGTAGAAAATAGAAAAAGGATTTAATTTCAATTTATTAGATTTTAGTTCATTCGTTTTTTTTTGTTTTTTTTTTAAATAAACAAAATATGCATCACAAGCCCCGATAACCGGCACACAAAACACTGAGTGTCGGGAATCGACATGAAACAGTCCGAATTTGGAGTCCTGACGATCTTCAGATCCACATACGTATGTGAGCAGGTCTTTTCCAATATCATCTATATAAAAAACAAACATCGCTCATAATCCTGTGTGAAAATGAAGGTGACGTCTTATAGCCCTGATGTGGAGATGCTGTGCGCCGAGGTTCAGGAGCAAAAATCACACTAACCATCTAAAAGAAAAAAAATTCATTGGCTATTATTTTGCAAATGAATATTCTTTATTGAATAGTAAAATAGTCCTTTTTATATTCAGGTTGACGTCTGACTGCGCGATCTGTTGCGTGATAAAAAGATGACGACACGCAGGAGCGGACTGAAACTTGGTTTTCGCTTTTGTTTTGTACCCCTCCTGCCTTTCGCTCTTTCAGAGAGGGCTGGGGTAGACTCCAGCAGATCCCTGTGACCCCGAATTAGGAAATAAGCAGGTTTAGAAAATAGATGGATGGATAAGGATATGAAAAATTGATGGATGGATGGATGGATGGATAAGGGTATGGGAAAATGGATGGATGGATATGGGAAATGGATGGATGGATATGTGTATGGAAAATGGATGTATATAGGTATGGGAAATGGATGGATGGATATGAGTAAAGAAAATGGACAGATGGATATGGGTATGGGAGAATGGACAGATGGATATGGGTATGGGTATGGGAGAATGGACGGATGGATATGAGTATAGGAAATGGATGGATGGATATGAGTATAGGAAATAGATGGATGGATATGAGGGAAATGGAGCGTCTAGTATAGAAATGGATGGATGGATATGAGTATAGGAAATTGGGATGGATGGATATGAGTATAGGAAATGGATGGAAGGATATGAGTATAGGAAATGGATGGATGGATATGAGTATAGGAAATAGATGGATGGATATGAGTATAGGAAATGGATGGATGGATATGAGTATAGGAAATGGATGGATGGATATGAGTATAGGAAATGGATGGATGGATATGAGTATAGGAAATGGATGGATGGATATGAGTATAGGAAATGGATGGATATGGGATAATAGGAAATGATGAATATGAGTATAGGAAATGGATGGATGGATATGAGTATAGGAAATGGATGGATGGATATGAGTATAGGAAATGGATGGATGGATATGAGTATAGGATGGATGGATGGATGGATATGGGGAAATGAAGGCTGTTAACTTAAGACACTACTGAAAATGATTTTTTAAAAATTTTGGTTCAATGTCACAACAGTTACAGGTAACAAATAGACGTTAATTATGACGAATTTATCAGCTACATGAGAAATAAAAAGTGTAAAAACCTTTATTAACAAATCTTACCACATACACGTCTGAAGTCAGCTGCTAACACCGAATTTTGACTGGGAATAAAAATCCGCGCGGCTGATCCAACGTCATCATCCGGCGCCGGTTTTTGATCACGTGGTATGAAGCAGACGAAAGAGCAGAAGTTCGGCGCGGGGTTATGACAGAAATATAAACACGCATTAATTCAAGTTTAACTAGAATTTCGGAAATTGTATATATCCTTTATTTTTCAGCTGAAAATGAACAGCGTCGGGGAGGGCTGTACGGAGCTGAAGCGCGAATATGACCAGTGTTTTAACCGCTGGTTCGCCGACAAATTCCTAAAAGGAGACCGCGGTGAAGATCCGTGCATCGAAGTGTTCAAGAAATATCAGTCGTGTGTTCAGGTAAACCATAATAAAGACTTCCATTTACCACTTTTTCATCTTTAATTATCTGTAAACATCCCATACGAATCATGTGTAAATAATCCGAAATGTTTGGAATCGCATTTTCTGGATTTCTAAAACACACGCCACAGAAATAATTCGTATAATAATTCACATCATCCACTGCAGTTATGATAGTATATGATCCTGGATTTAATGTTGTTTAGATCCAAACAGACCGTCATAATAATTCTCTCTTTCTCAAATCCGATTTATTCATGCGCATTTTATAACTATCGCTTGTAGATATCATTTCAGCTATAATGACTTCAGCTATAACACTCTTGGGATTCAAACCCACAACCTACTGGTTTATAGCGCGGTAATGTTATTTATTATAATACTCTCGAGCCCGAATCGTTTATTTGTAGCGTCACATAACCCTCAATGAGTGTCACAGAGGGCTGTGATTGGTTAATGTTGCTGTGATTGACAGGGAGGTAAAGCGTTCACGTTTCCGGCGTTTTGGCAGATGACCTTATTCAGAACAAAACTCTTTTTCCATCCAAGGAAGCAGTGAAGGGCCCAGCAGAGACAGCCTGTAGTTGCACACGTTTGTTTTCCTCAGCTGTCCCATATATCTTTTTTTTAAAGGGTCTTTCGCAGCAGTGGGACGCAGCAGTGGTAGCGGGTAGGCGGATTGAACGTGTTAAATTGTTTTGAGGTGGAAGTATGTATGTAAAGGTGTGCCACTCTGAAACACTTGTCCTTCCATTCTTCCTCCAGCTGTGGCATCATTGACCTCGGAGACTGTGATCCTTTTCCAGGGGCTCCTATGTTTTATTATTATTTCAGGTTCTGGTCAGTACTGGTGTGATTTGTGTGTTACAGAAAGCTATCAAGGAAAAGGAGATCCCGATCGATGGAGTGGAGTTCATGGGTCCAAACAAAGAGAAACCAGGAAGCTGATAGGACCAAGCTTCTACGAGGGGAAAAATCATTCTGGTTTGCACTGATGTCAGTGTCAGACGGGACAACGGTCCAAATACTTGAACTTCTGAGTCACACTTAGTAAAATGGACATTTAGAATGGACATGGTTGGGTTTATTTGTCTCTATTTCCGAGTGTGAAATCCATACCTGGTTGATGTATCAAAGCCATTTAAAATACTATAAAGCTTGAAAAATACTAAAGATCCTGTTGTGTTATTGAGACATATGACAACCAAATTTCAGTAAAGCACCACAATGATTCAAATATTTTAATTGAAGAAAAAAAAAATTACACTTCATAAATTCAACATGATATAAAAATGGAGATACGGGATGACATTAGAAAACAAACATAAGCCTTGTTTTAGTTTTATTTAAAAGAAAAGGTTTGAGAAGAGTTTTAACAGATTAGTTCACTTGTTTTTTTAGGAACAGCCTTTTTGCCACAACAATAACTAAGCCAGACGGGATGATAATCTTTCTTTCACTTATTCAGAGGAGCGCTTTCATCTTTCCAGACCATTTTAACACTCATGAATAGAAACTAAGGCTTACCGGGGGTGGTCTTAATTACGGAATGTAAATCACAAAATTAAAAATAAAAAAAATAAAAAAATGTAGGACATAAAGGCATGGGGTTTAATCCGGTGTGAATTCGCTTGGCTGTTTACCGATAGTGGCGAGGCGGTGGGCTGTGGTGAGCAGGCGGTGGTCTTCGAGAGGGAGGGCTGAGACGAGCCATGTGGCGTGGAGGGGAGCGGTAACGAGGGGGAGAGCCACGGCTTTGGTATGGAGGAGAGTACCGCCCTCGAGACCTGGAGCGGGAACGGGAGCGCCCCCAGCTCATGCCACGCTCCTCCAGTACTCTGATGTAGGCCGTCTCACCCTGCAGGACAAAACAAGGAACAGTTAACTCCTGTTTATTTCTCTAGCCATTCACAGAGGATATCTTCTTTTAACCATTGTGATAAATTTATAGATACACAATATGATCTAGACACAAATATGTTACAAATTAGAACCGTCTTTGCTTTAGGAATCAAAAGTACTGAAATCATGTGACTTTAACAATGTGTTTTTGGGGACTATAACGATTATTACAGATCAAGTAGGCCGATAATTGATATTTTCATTTATATGGCTGGTGTAAAAATGAAAATTAATGTTAAAAAAGAATATGACAAACATGTTCTTTTAAATGATTTTTAATTGTGAAAAATGTTAATACTAACATTAATATTAATAGCAGAAAGTGCAGGAAGCACCTAGGAGCATTCTGTCAACATTTTATAACTTAGAGAATGCAACAAAAAAAAAAAAAACTAATGACAGTCCCAATCCAGCAGCAGCGGTTGTCTTACAGGAGACAGAGCTGCTCAGTATGGCTCTCCAGTGAGCTTGCTTCTTAATAAATTGCAGACACTTTACTAAAGCCATTCTCTCTAGGGACGGATGGGTGCTCATTAGCGCCAAATAGCATTTACTAAAATTGAATTAGTATAATTTTAATCGGCAACTCGTTTTTGAAAAATGCCGATAATCGGTCAACCCCAAATATGTCCTACGTATACATTATGTAAATTAGGCTGTTATTGTTTCTGCTATTGACTCGGGGTGTGTAACCTGGTGGGATCTGAACTCTGTGCCGTCCAGGCGACGCAGGGCATACTCCATGTCTTCCCGTCGAAGGAATTCAACCACTCCTTCGCCGTCACGGCGCACGTCGGCGAAACACACGTCCCCAGCTTCTCTCATGTGATCTTTAAGGTCTTGCCAGCTTCCTGAGGGAGGAAGACCTGAAACAACAAAACCAGCACTCATACATACTAATAACACACTGGAGTATCTTCATGCTTATCCACCAACACCCCACAGGATTTATGTTGGAATCAATGATTCGCCAGCACCTCGCAGGAAATAAAAGAGACACGGGGGATGGGCTGTTTCGACCTACCCTTGACTATGACCCGGAACTCGGATCTGCGTGACGGAGGTCCAAACCTTCCTCTTGGTCCTCCGCCTGATGGTCCAACTTTGGATCCTGAGGAGCGAGGATATTCCACACGCAGCTTACAGTCTCCAAGTTCATATCCATTTCTTCCATAGACAGCGTCCTCTGCATCCCTATGGGAAAAGAGTAAAGTGCTCCTAACTTTCTTTCTACTGAGAGACTTTTGAGAACTGGCTCCTCCATGTTCCCTGTCTTCAGTCAGTGATGGTGAAAATGACCTGAATCAGCCCTGGAACTCACCGTGGGTCCTCAAAACGAACAAAGGCAAACGGGATGGTGCCGCGGTTGTTCTTCAGCTCGATATCCCGAATGTTGCCATATTTGAAGAAAAGATCCTCAATGTCCCTCTCCTGCACGTCCATGGGAAGGTTCCCCACATAGATCCTGCCATCCGCCATGACTCACATAAACGTACGCCAGATGGACCTGCGGCGTTCGAGTAGATACAGGGCTTCGCGAAAACGGCACCGAACAACAATCCCGGTTTGGGCCCGTCCTCTTATATAATGGCTTAATTAAAAGTGTAAACTCTGGACTGCGCGGCTGTAGAAGTACATGTTGGGCTTGAGTACCAGACCATATGACCTCTTCAGGACTTTATCAGAATCTGAAATCCTAAAAATACAAGATAATGAATGAGTTGGTGAACGCTGGAGGGGAGGAATCACATATCATCTCAGAAATCATCTCAAGGAGTTTAATACTGCGGGGTGAAGGCTGTCTTACTGTTGTCTTAGGCAGAGGCCCCTGCACAAAACCTTTGCATGTAGCCTCGAAAAATTTGCATTAATCACAAAGGCATGATGGTTTTTCAGAGCAGGTGCACTAACCTCTCTTTACAAAGTGACAAATCGCTTCTCATACTGATTTGGTTTATTAAAATAAAGCATTTAAGCTAATTTTTTTTTTTTAGCCTAACTTACCTTCATTATACAGACTAAAAATCAGAATTGAAAAAGATGCGACATGTAATGTTTATATATAAATTGCAGCCCGACCGATATGGGTTTTTGGGGGCCGATGCTGATATTGGAAAGTAAAGAAAATTCGAGTATATTGTCTGATATTCTTTTTGTATATATTATAGTACAGTATCAGACAAAAGTATGGGGAAACTTCCCGTTTGCGTGTGTGCACACTTTTGATTGGTACTACTATAGAACATAGTATATACACACACAAAAAAATTAAATACATATACAAACACACATTTTTAGCATTCAAATGTGGTGATCAAGCACTTTAGCAATTTAACAATAAACTTTATCAACCACAATCAGTGAGCTAAACAAACCTCTGCACTTTTTATTCTTATAAATAACATGAACTCAATCTTACTAAACACGCTTGCTAAATAAAGTAAACACACCATACAATTTCTAAAGTGCATTTCTGAGTCAATGACTTGTACACCGAATCAGACAGTAAGTGATGCACCATAAATTCGGTGGTAAACAGATCAGTTGTTTTACCAATGAAATGAATCAGTGTAAAGAAGTCGCTATGTGGCGAATCGGACAGCAGCGGATAAAGACACGCAAAACCTGGCTGTCAGAACATTGCGCCTGTCAGAGAAGATAAGAGGAAGCATTTTTTATCAGAACAATAAAACCCGTCTGTAATTCAGGGGACAAAAATTCTCCCAATGCGCCACATGAAAAAGTGACCTGCGTGAGACAGATTACCCCCCCTCTCCCGCGTCCACCCCAGTTCTTCCTGTCCACACCAACGATAATCAAGTTTTGTCCCGCTTTTGCCAGCAAAACCCACAGGTAAATGTATAACCCTAGGTTTTAATTTTTACCATTCCTTGTTGCTTTTATGCAGTAGATAAATAATACTTTATTTCGGTAAAAAAAATAAAATAAGTAATGTAGAGTAAAGTAATTATACCAGTTTAAGCATGTTCTGTAAAAAAAATAACCAAGTTAAAATTGACGGCGTAATCGGTCAATATCGATGCATCAGCAAATAAAATCAGCCAATAAATTGGTAAACCGATACATCAGCTGGGCTCTAATATAAATAACGTTTTTAAAATTTTATTTTTTTATTTATTTAAGTTCTAGCTTTAACTCCAGAGGTTATTCACAAAGCAAATATTAAAACTGAGGGCATCAGGGGATTGTAGGGAGCTAAAAAAAGATGGTCATGAAAGTTAACCGAGAAATATTTTGGCCCTGATTAGCAGTTGTTTTTGTTTTAAACACACTCACATACCTGTGTTCATGCTCTATTTTTTTAAAGTAACTAGTTCTTACTCAGATGCCTCTCGTCCAACATTTTCAAGTCCCTCTTTCTTAAATCACTGGGCTGTAACACTATAAACACTAAAGGGGCTGTAAACAAATTAGCACCAATGTTACTACTTTAACCATCTTATATTTAGAAAAGAGGGTAACCACGTTGGTGTTTATGCTTCTGGCATCCAGGAATGTTTTCTTTGCACCTTTTTCTTTTTTAGCAAACCAAGTAGCTGAAGGTTAAGGGCCATGATTAGGGGCCCCATTAAACCCACAATATTCCGATTAGTGGTCTGACACCTCATTTGCTGGGCTACCACTTTCTCCCTCTGCCCATGATGGGATTCTTTTTTTTTGTGTGATCAACACAAGAATGCACAAAGATTTCACAATTCATTTTCCACAAAAGCTTGTGTGGTTTTTAACTGTTTAAATGAACTATTGAATATTAATCCTGGTTATTAGTACAAAAAGTTTTGACAGTATTACAGGAAGCAAGACAAAATCCAGCCATGTTGCTTAATAGTAGACGACACTATCTGTTGTAAAAAAAACCCCAAAAAAAACATGTAATGTAAGGGCCTGCAATAGCACAGTTTGAACAGCATGGCGCTGTAGAGCAGACTGTGAATTGTCGACGACTTCACTCATGAAAACACAAAGTGTAAACAAATTCGAACCGGGTTTAACAAAACTACCAACAAAATGTGCTGTTTGATTCTTTTTTTTTACGATTTTTTATTTGGCGATGGATATTTAGCAGCTATTTTTAGCAGCTAAACTACATTCACTTCACGCCAATTTAGATCGACTAAAGCATTGTAAACAGTTATAAATATCAAATAAATCGCTTTGTGTCGCTTCCAAACTTTCAGTTCTGACTTATTATTTGTAAAAATGCAAAAAAAAAAAAAAACCCCAAATGAATGAATAGCTACCTAAAAACAATTGTAAGTAGTTTATGAGTATGAACCTGCACAACTATTTATTATAAACAACTTTCTTTTTTTAATCATTCGATTAGTAAATTAATCGCCCTATTGATTAAAAACATTTCCTCAGTTAACTTGTATAAATACTCGCACTTCCGGTATGTGTAAATGCTTCATTTCCCGCAGATTGACAGCTAGAGATCACGTGATCGACCTGATTTTCGTAGCTGAATCTCAATAACCAGCGATTGAAAACCCACAACCGAGTTCAGCTCACATCTCCTTTAAACCCTGGACCTAGTCAACTAAACCCAAAACCCCGGGTTGATCCGGAGGAAGCGTGGATTTGATCATTTCATAATGAAATCAATCAATCGATCCAATCTACACATCATTCTTGCCCTTCATTGATATTAGCCTGCTAACGTTAGCACAGCTGCGTCGGCTAGCACGAAGCGCTAATATCTGCTTTACAATACACTGAGCTCGTTTTACAAGAATAATAATCAGCGCGATATTTTACATAAATATGTGTTTAGTTTAAAGAAACGGTTAATAGTCGGGTCAGTAAACTGACCCGGGGAACCCGCCTGCTTGCTAACGCGCCTCTTTGTTGGGACAAAGCTGCTATCTTAGCCGACTAGCGCGCACATTCTGTCTGTGGGAATTCACGCACGACGCTGAAGCATAACAGCGGGTATTTATGTAAAATGTGCAAAAAAAACCCCCTAAAATAGTATTTAATAAAAGATTCACATACCTTTTTTAAATAGAATAAGTTTGCAGCAAAGCTAATCAAGATAAACAACCTAACTGACGCTTCCTCCAGAGCAGGAAGTGCCCAAAGCTAACGGTTTGCTCCGCCCACTTGACCCCGCCCCCCAGAGTTCAAATGATGAAACTCCGCCCGTTAAAATGTATTGCTTAGTTAAAAGTTTAATTACATAACCAATTTTTTTTTTTAATGGATAAACGATATTTTCACTTTCAGCAGATTTTGATTATCATTTTATCAACGCATTCTCATGTTTTTTTCTCAAGTATTTTCTTTTTACAACGATTTAAGTTTTTTTAATTGCTAAAAAAAATGTAAATGTTCACAGCTCTCAACAGGAAGGAACACACACAGGTGCTTCTATAAGTGCGATTACACTTGGTGTCCAAATTATGGTTTAGAGACAGTGGCGCTGAGGAAGAGACAGGTAGCAGAGCTGAAGATGTTGAGGTTTTCTTTGGGAGAGACGAGGTTGGACAGGATTAGAGACAAGTTCATCAGGGGGGACGGCTCATGTTAGATGTTTAGGGGAGAAAGTCAGAGAGGACAGATTGAGGTGGTTTGGACATGTACAGAGGAGGGATAGTGAATATATTGGTAGGAGGATGTTAGAAATAAAGCTACCAGGCAGAAGGCAAAGAGGAAGACCAAAGAGGAGGTATATGGATGCGATAAAGAGGACATGAAGTTAGTGGGTGTGAGTGAAGAGGAAGGAAAGAATGGGGTTAGGTGGTCGATTATTTAGATCTATAATAAAGTAGACAACAAATAGATAATATATTATACCTGTCACTAAAGATAAAACCAATTTTTTGTACCTATTTTCATATCTTAAAGGCAAGAAATTTTGAACAATATAAACTTTTACACACTGTCCCGAACCATCTCAATTCCTTTATTTCAAAATAATCAAGGGCTCAAATGTTCCTTACCCAAGCTACCAGTTTTCAGTTATTAGCTTTAAGGGGAAAATGAAATGATGAAGCCACTAGAAACAATCAAAATGATCATATTTTAAGCGATTCCGATCATAGATTCGTATCCAATCTGCTGGGTGTGTTTTTTAAGTTACTAACTACAGCCTAAAAACCACACAAAAAGTCATGCAAATAAATTTGGGCATTTTTCCCCCCTTTTGTTAAGCCATTTCTGTAGGAAAATGAGAACATAATGGTGCGTGTGTATTTCCCGACATAGAAATACCTCTTTTGTAAAATGTTCCTCGCTTCTCTCAATTTTTTAAAATATAATTTCCACTACGTTTACTGTCAACACTTCCTCACTGTAGGCAATCAACACTGTTACAACACCAGTTATACTTTTTCCAGACAACCTCACAGCTCTTTCAAAATTTCAACACTTTAGCTCTCTTTGCTGCCCAGACTATTAGGAAATCTCTGGAACCCACCACAGATTATTTGTATGTGAAATTGAGTGAATCTGTAGCTCTTATATGTATAAAGCAAAATAAGTGAACAGTTTAACAAGTGAATACACGAATCCAGCAAAGTCATCAAGTGTTCAATAATTTCATGATATTGGAATATGTTGAGGATTTGCTAATATATGTCAATACATCATTAAATGATTCAGAGAAACTAGCGAAATCTCTGTGTGTCTGGGACAAGGCCAAAGACCTTCCTGAATGTGTCACTCATAAAGATGATTCTGTGATTGACATTACTAAATGAACCCAGGAATACTTTTAGAAACCACTGTCAGTAAGGACAATCAGTCATGCCATCTGCAATCATGCAAATAGGAAGCCGTATGTGAACATGGTCCAAAAGCGCCGTCGTGTCCCGTGGGCCAAAGCTTCAAAGTGGAAAAGTGTTTCATGGTCAGACGAGTCCAAATTCGCTATTCTTGTTGGAAATTACATACGCCGTGTCCTCTGGGATAAAGACCTTTCAGTGTGATATCAGCGTTCATGTGTATAATCACTTGCATGTTTTGGAAGGCACTGTGAATGCTGAAAGGTATATAAAGGTTTTAGATCAACACATGTTTCCCTCTATTTTAGGGAGGACCTTGTGTATTTCATCAGGACAATCCAAAACCAGAATACAACAGCATGGCGTCGTAGTTGAAGAGTCCGGGTGCTGAATAACCCTGCCTGCAGTCTAGATATGGCCACAAACTCTTCAGTGCCTGGAAACATGAATTAGACAGGAATGGGATCGAATTCCAACACCAAAACTCATAACCTCGATGCCCGGACGTCTTCAAACTGTTCTGAACAAAAGATAAGATGCTCCACTATAGTAAACATGCCCCGTCCCAAATATTTGGCACCCTGTAGCCTGTAATCCAACACCTTACCCATGAGCCACCACTTTCACATTTCTCATGTTAAACATTTGTTATATTGTCTATGGACTATTGTAAAGACCAGGTAAAAGACAGTTTGGGTCCATTTCACCAAGATAAACAAAGAATTTGTTAGAAATGCAGTAATAGTAATAGTGTAATAGTAATGTATAATACAAGTTGCAAACAAAGAACAATTACAGAAGTCTATGAACAGATCTGAGCTTTTACTGTTTTATTAGCATAATATCTCCTAATTATGTATATAATTATAATGACTCTTCATAACTGAAGCCACCAGTCAAATCAGTTCATTTTTGCACCCTGAAGCTTGTCAAAAACTCAAATTTTGTTGGTTAAATTTCAATTTTTTAGGCTAAACAATTTACGCATTATAAGGTGTAGTTAAACTTACTTTTGAAAGTTTATTTGGTTTAACAATCAGCTTCTGGTATCAGTTTTTGTCCATTCATTGTTGACCATGTTTGGACTTATAATAATAAAATGAACTTAATAAAGTACAAAACAAAAGCAAATAAAGACAGAACAAATACATTATTATCTTCAGCATCTAACCTTCTAACTTTATGTGTAGAAAAACTATTCTATAACTATGACAATAGGGGTTTTTTCAGGTTGGTATTGTTTGTCACAAGCCCTATGACTACCTGAAATAAGAATTTGGTTGGCTCCCTGAAAACAAGCTCAGCCCATACCGGTGCAAAAAAAAAAAAAAAAACAATGTCATACAAACACTTACACACCCTTTCTCTTTACTCACTCTAGCAGACAGGTTAAAAAAAAAAAAGCAAAACAGGTTGTTTGAGATAGTAAAATGTCGGAATGTCCCAAGTTCTCGAGAATTTCTTCAGGACAGAGTTTTTCTTGATTTTTCTGTGTCTACTTAAATAAGGTAGGACAAATTATAATATAATTCCTGATATGTCCAGACAGTGTTAACTGGTCCTTTATACAAACCTTAGATTTACAATCGATTAAGAACATTGCGTCATAGTACAAATAATTCTGGTGTGTGTTATGATGATATTGATAAATAGTTAGTGCTCAGTTTTCTGAAGAATAAGTCTGTGATTCCTTTTATTTTTTTTTTATTCGGTGCTTAACCAATACAGCGGATTACTATTATTATTAACACTTATGAACACCGGACCTGCTGGACTGCTCGTTCTAGTACCTGGCCACACACAGTCACTCTCATTCCATTGGGTTGTGTTTAGTTTTTTTTTTTTTTTTTTTTAATCTCTGATGCAGAACATTAAGGTGGATTGAAAAGGTTATTAACGCTGATAATGTCACTACACCACAGTGTTTCTGTGCATGGATCCTTATCGATGGTCCAAAATAGTGATTTAGTTTGCTGTTGTTATTTTCTGGATTTTATTTCATGGATGATTTTAACCTAGATTTTTGGTTTCAACTAGCAGTTTAGATCTCAGGTAAGACTAATCGAGCACACGTCTATATCTAGAGGTTTCACCAGCAAACCACAAACCTTTGTGTGTGTGTGGTTTTTTTTGTAATATTGCCAGGATTGATTTTGCATGCTTATTGGTGTTTTGAATGAAATGTCTCTTACTCATGATCATTGATTTAAAATCTCTTTTTTGATAAGGTGAAATTAATCTCCAAGCTAATATAAATAGTAATAAGTGTTATGATGAATGATTTGCCGTGATTTTTTAATATTTTTGTCTAGTTAAAAGGGCCTGTGATCGCTACTTTTTTTAACATTTTATTTTGTTTTCATTTACATCACACACAAAGACCGGCTGCACTAAGAGTTCCGATCCTAATTATTTACCTAAACAAATGATAGCGTAATCCCTTTGGTCAAGTTGCTGCCTTTGAAATGTCAACTGTTTTTCTAAAATTTGTTCTTCCGGCACATTTTACCCATTTTTTACACTTTGGTTATTTTACAAGACATGTTTCTGTTTAATGAAACAGAGACTCGGTGCGGTGGTCCAGTAGTGCACAACACAACGACAACTAAAAAAGCGACTTAATTCCGTTGTGTTTCGGCTTGATTCCATTGTGTTTCATCCTGATTCCGTTGTGTTTCGGCTTGATTCCGTTGTGTTTCGGCTTGATTCCGTTGTGTTTCGGCTTGATTCCGTTGTGTTCTTACCTGATTCCGTTGTGTTTCGGCTTCATTCTGTTGTGTTTCAGCTTGATTCCATTGTGTTTCGGCTTGATTCTGTTGTGTTTCGGCCTGATTCCGTTGTGTTTCGGCTTGATTCCGTTGTGTTTTTTCCTGATTCTGTTGTGTTTCGGCTTGATTCCGTTGTGTTTCTGCTTCATTCCGTTGTGTTCTTACCTGATTCCGTTGTGTTTCGGCTTCATTCTGTTGTGTTTCGGCTTGATTCCATTCCATTGTGTTTCAGTTTGATTCCGTTGTGTTTCAGCTTGATTCCATTGTGTTTCATCCTGATTCCCGTTTTTTTTGTGTTTCGGCTTCATTCTGTTGTGTTTCGGCTTGATTCCGTTGTGTTACTGCTTCATTCCGTTGTGTTTTTTCCTGATTCCGTTGTGTTTCTGCTTGATTCCGTTGTGTTTCGGCTTCATTCCGTTGTGTTTCGGCTTCATTCCGTTGTGTTCTTACCTGATTCCGTTGTGTTTCGGCTTGATTCCGTTGTGTTACTGCTTCATTCCGTTGTGTTTTTGCTTCATTCCGTTGTGTTTCGGCCCGATTCTGTTGTGTTGTGAACTTATGCTTGATTTTTAAATGATGTTGTGTTGTGGACTACAGGGTGACTGTAGGATTTTTCTTTTCGTCTGGAGGAAAAATAATTCCTTTAAAAGCCAAAGCCAACGTAGGAAAAATAAGCACTTAACCACTAAGCTACCATATGATTATTATCCGTTTACAATTTGATTTAAATAAAGCCCAAAAATATATATATCA
The DNA here is from genome assembly GCA_005784505.1 of Bagarius yarrelli. Lineage (NCBI taxonomy): Eukaryota > Metazoa > Chordata > Actinopteri > Siluriformes > Sisoridae > Bagarius > Bagarius yarrelli. Next base: position 1,981,006 of record VCAZ01000043.1, on the reverse strand, counting down.
AACCTATTTATCCTGTGGCAGCTGAATACCAGCCTACAGAACATTTACATCAGGAACTTTATCATATGGTAAATATTATAGATTTTCATTATCAAAGACAAGAACAGTAAATAATAATAATAAAATAAGAACAGAACTTTACAAATGTTTACTTTCACTTTGAAATTCAAAACTGACTGTGTTTTTAAAGATATTTCCACAATTTTCTCTATATTTATGACCTGTTCGAGTATAAAACTTATATTAACTTCTTGCCATTTTAGTACCTTTTAAGCACACTGTTGTCTTGAGGCAACAAACCAACATCTGAAGGTTGTTTCAGGGGTTACAAACTTTATGATTGAAATAATAGAATGGATCCCTAATGTCTCAGATTAGCGCAAAATAATTTCCCTCAAAATTAAAAAGTCACGTGTTAGACGATTAGCTAGTTAGCAAGCTAGAATGAAAAAGGAATCCTAATAAAAACTGAAGATGAAATTCGACAGCAAATTGTGTTTTTAAGGTTGACACAATTCGCAGCACATTTATCAGGAATCTGTCGATTTCGAACATCTCCCTTCTATATGTCCATGGGTGATCAGGAACGTTTACATCGCTGACTCCCTTTGCCTTATCGATAATTTTGCTATTCTTGTTAGCTTCTGCCCGAACGCCTTGCTTGTTAGCTTCATTAACTAGCCTAGGTTTATGGTACGTGATAGCAGGGAAACGGCAATGATTGGTTAAAAAAAACCCATGCAGTAACATGATTTAGCTTGATAAATAAGTAGATTATTTGGTTAAAAATGAGGAGCAAATTAATGGAAAGAAATAATCTCGATCACGCTATCAAACAGATTAAAATGTAGAAAAGTTGGGATACAGGTACAGATATTTGCGTTAAAATGTAATAAGTAAAAGTTAAAACTAATAGTGAAGTTGAGTACTGATACCGGAAAGATCTAAGTATTTATACTTCGTTACTTCACATATCTCTCTGTAGCACTTATGATACACAGGGTTGCTGAGATCCTAAAGTCTTCCCTAGATGACATAAAGCAAAGGCGGGAACAACACATCAACCAGTCATAATCTCACACACCTTCAGTCTAAGGATCATTTAAAAAATGCCAATCGATCCAAAACACACTTTTCTGGAATGGGAACCTAGAAAACAAATGCTTTTGGTTTAGACTTCTCTCCTGATCCACTTTATCGTATAACCTTTACACAATATACTGTACACACAGGCCGAATGTGCTTCATCTACACACTCTTATCTGTAAATATGCTTTGTGACAGCAAACGAATGACTCTGACTTTTCATGCGGGACCTGGAGCCCGGACCTTTTAACTTTTCTGAGACACTTCTGTTTCACTTAATAATAATAATAATAATAATAATAATAATAATAATACTAATAATAATACTATTTGGTCCTCTACATAGGAACGCTACTTGCATTTGTTACGTACTTATTCAGCATGATCTACATTTATCTCATTTTTTATCCAGCTGAACAGTTAAGGGTTAAAGGGGTTCATTTATTAAGTTTTGCTCAGTCATTCCAAAACATACTAGTGCGTCCTGTATTTCCTGTGCCACTGTTACACAAAGGAGGGGTGGGGTGGGGGTTAAGTCCAGCCAGACAGGTTTTCCAAATGAGGTAAGAACCTGAAACATGGGCTTGGTCAAAGTAGGCAACTTTTAAAACCTTCTTCTAGCTTTTTTCGCATGTGAATAGCTTCAAGGTAAAAAGTTAACATATATTAGTGTAAAAATATAAATGACAGGGTGAACATCAACTTACAAGCCAATGAATACTACAACTTCTAATAAGTGTCCCTGGTCTGAGATTTTTTTTCCAACAACCTTCTTTGTTGAAAGAAGGAAATACATAAGGAATTTATATGTTAATGCAATTGGTATTATTACTGAGACAAGTACGGTCGGGGTATAACAATAGTTATTATAAGGACAACAAGCCACATTCGTCAGCATGTTTGCTATGTAAACACATCGTTTTTTCCCTTCCCTTCAACGCTATTTTAGCAGCATGACTCTCGACTCATATACATTGGATAACATGGATCGTAATTTTTAACATCATGGCGGTTCGTTCCCATGTGCTTAACGGCAATTAAGTCACGGAAACCAGATTCGCTCCTACTTGCTTGCTATAATTATCCTGTAATTGGAAGACGACTGTTTTTCCCTCCTTTGTCTTTCTTGAGTGAAACTGTCGAGTAAAATCTTTTTTACATTAAAAAAAAAAATAAAATTACAAAAATCCTGTATTAAGGTTCAATTGTGTCGCTTAATTCATTTTCAAAGATATACAAGAGACACGTTTGAAGCACAAAAGGGTAATATGGAGTGTCAGTTAGTTTAGTTAGTGTGCAAAGCTTCAGTTCTAATAATGACTAAAATAAACCGGTTCTTTGCCAATATAATCCAAACATTTCTGATGTCTGTAATAGTCCACACTATACTTCTCTAGCACTTCCTGGTTTTATACAATCCATTGATGAATTCAAACATAGTTAATCATTAGTTTCCTAACAAATCACTGATTAAGGGAGTCCAAGGTTTCTAATTCTGTACAGCTCATTAGCGCCACAATATAATATCCATAATTTACAGAATTCTTTAATTTACAGAATTGGCATGCTTTGGAAATATATCCAGAAGATATAACATCGAATTAATAATAAATACACATGCCGCGAAATCATTCTGAAGACTTAAAGAATAGAATGCTTAACAATGTCTCTTTATATTTTGCAGGACTTTAAATCTGAAATTAAATCTGGAGGGTGTGTGGAAAATGAACCATCATCTGCCCAGGTCAGGAGCACACCAGCTTTTGTTGGGGTTCCTGTTCACCTGCATCACAATGATGTTATACTGTTTCTCAGCACCAACATACCAAACCAACACACCAAGGTTTGAAATTTATGTTCTTGATAAAACAAGAGACAGGTTGAGAGGAATGTGGATTGTGATCTAATAAGAATATGGTTAAGACAGGATTAGGGTTATAGCTTGGATATGGTCAGGGTTAGAGTCAGTATAGGGTTTGGGTTATTATATCCTGGATATGGTTAGGTTTAGGGTCATGATAGGGTTAGGGCTATGACAGGGTTACAGTTAGGTTCGGGTTCTGGTTAGGATATGACTATTGCAAGAATCAGGATCAGGTTGGGTTTAAGGTTATGAACAGGATATGTTTAGGGTTAGGGTCAGGATAGGATCGGAATTAGGATCGAGTCAGGGATAAGATAAAGAGGCTGGGTTAATTTTAGGGTTTGGGGTTTTAACCCTTAAACTAATCAGTTTTATACTGTCTGTGTTTTTGTCAGGTTTGATTTTTCATACTATTATACTATTAGGATTATGCAAAGTCATTTTGGTCTGGCTGAATTACCTAATAACCGCTGTTTAACAAATATCAAGTAGGCCTAGTAACCGTGTATTGCATCTATTTCATCCCCAGCTTTCCAGTGCCAGATCTATGTGCAAATAAAACCCCATTGTGGAGAAAGAAGTCCTCTTTCTCCACAAGTGAGGTGGAGAACTGTGTGCCGACAGTTAACCTGATGTTCTTGAAGACCCACAAAGCAGCAAGCAGCACTATTCTTAATATTCTTTTACGCTATGGAGAGAAGAACAGGCTGAAGTTTGCTCTCCCCAATGGTCGCAATGATTTCTATTATCCTACTACGTTCATGCGAACGCACGTGAAGGATTACACGCCGGGAGAATGCTTTAATATCATTTGCAACCACATGCGTTTTAATGCTCCTGAGGTGAAAGCACTTCTTCCCAGTGACACATTCTTTTTTACTGTCCTCCGAGACCCAGCTCTGGTCTTTGAGTCCTCGTTCCATTACTACAAAAGAGTCGTGCCCTTGACATGGAGGATCCATGGGGAGGATAAACTTACAGATTTTCTGAATAATCCACAATTCTACTTTGATTCTGACAGTTTTAACTCTTTTTATCTGAAGAATCTTCATTTTTTTGACCTTGGCTTCGACAACACGTTGGATCCAGATGATCCCTTAGTGGACCGCACCATTCAGGAGATTGCAAATCGCTTCCAACTCATCCTGATTGCTGAACATTTCGAGGAGTCTCTCATTTTGCTTAAAGATGCTCTCTGCTGGCAGATGGAGGACATGTTGTTCTTCAATATGAACACCCGCAGGCCCAAAAGTGTGTCCCAGCTCACGCCTGAGCTGAAGGCCAAGGCACGAGACTGGAACGGTGTGGACTGGAAGCTCTACCGTTACTTTAATGCCACGCTTTGGGCCAAAGTCGACGCCTACGGGAGGAAGCGCATGGAGCAAGAGGTGAGAAAATTGCGCCAAAGGAACAGCGAGATGGCATCCATCTGCATTAACGGTGGGATGGCTGTCGAGGATCAGGACATAAGGGACCAAAGCATGAGGCCCTGGCAGCCTGTTGGAGAGAGCTCTATTTTGGGATACAACATGAGGAGCAACATCGAGCCGCAATACAGAGAGATTTGCCGAAAAATGTTAACGCCTGAAATTCAGTACTTAACAGACCTAGGAGTAAATCTCTGGATGACCAGATTATGGGGTTGGTTCAAATCTATTTTAACAGTATGATTTTTAAACATAGTAAAAATTCTATGTCTGATCTTATGATTTTAAAACGAACAGCTCAGTCTGACGAACGCATTTCCTGACAACCTGGAACGGCAGCACCTTTGCCGAAAAAAAATCATGTTTAGTAATTTTTGTGTGTTTAATAATGTTTGACTGCTAATGACTTAGAATTTGCAGACTTCTGTATGTTTTACCACAACCTATTATCAAGCCCCACACTCCTTGACCTCTCAGCTGCCTTTAACATAGACAATTACAAGAATTTCCCGTCCATCCAAGGGAACAAAGCTTCGGAATTTGTTGCACAGGATGGTAGTGTTATGGCAGATGCAGTGGGGCAGTCATATAAAGTATTATACTAAGAATACACATACTGCCTGCAGAGTCTCCATTGGTGTTCCACAAGACTCAGTTCTTGGGCTCTTTTCAATTCTCCCTCTATAACCGAACCACTGCTGAGGATATATCCACTGTTCTACTGGTGCTACCCAACACGGGTTGGATGCTGTTTAACCCACCCAAGAATTCAGATACCCCCAGATTACACCATCTGACATCCTTTAACCAAGCATCCTTCTTTCTCTATGTTTCAAACCAGACGTTTTTATTAAGGTTTTAACAACAAAAGGATCTCAACCTGAGTGACTCAGTTGTCTTCAAATTAAGACTGAGAAACTACCTCTACAGTAAGAGCATACATTACAATAACTACAAACTTTGCTTGCACTGTCTTTGATGCTATTTGTTAGGCTAACACCTTAGGGCCGGTTCCTGAGCTGATCCCAAACCTGAGCCCTTAAAATCAATGCTTTTGTATGTTATTGTTGCTGTATAAACTTGTTTTGCTAACTCCTCAGGGGGCTGTTATGATTCAGGAAATTACACAGCCACCGAACACCAGCGCCATGTACTGTTGTACCTTAAATACTTGTGGACAATTGATATAGAATATTGAAGCGAGACATGTTTTTTCATGTTATGACTGCCAGCAGTGAGTCGACGTATTTAGAAATGTGTTTATTTTTAGGATTTTTGAATTTATTTATTTATTTATTTATTTATTTATTATTTTTACATTTAAGGCAAGTCGGGGAAAAAAATTCTCAATGCTGCCCTAGGTTTTACAATTATAATTGTTTTTTTAAGGTCATATACAGTATAGGTACGGTTTTGGGTTAGTTCAGGCTCTGTGGTGATTTAATAACTACCTCTGGATGATAAAGTCATGAAAGATTTCACAAGAATAGATTTGGATATTAAATAGTAGTCATAAAAAAGGTCTTTATTTAAACTATTATGTACATTTACTGTATACTCTTTGGAATGTTGTACAAGCATAAAAAATTCAATATAAGTTTTCCCCGTTGTGTGTTTTTATGAATGTGTTTATTATTTATTAGGCATCGGTATCAGTACTGGTACCGGTACTAGTATCGGTGTGCAATATTACTGATATCAGCATCGGGCATGATACTAAGCTTATTTACTCGTACATGATTGACAGAACTTTTAGTGCGTAAAGACTAAAAGTAGCAAACGGTGTGGAAATATTAAAATAAAATTAACAATGACAACCAACGCAATGCAGACTGTTCCTCAAAAATATCAGGAAAATGAGTGTTAATAATACAAGTAATCGGATAAAACACCTGAACTGAAACATGTGAAAATGGCAAGAAATAACCAGACAAATAATCCCAGAAAACCAAAAAAAAGTGCATCTTGATATCAGCGCATCCCTGTTTTTGATCCATTTGATTGCACCTTCTGTTCTAGATGAGGAAGCGCATAATTGCTGTCTTATTGCAGGTAATCTTAAGGAGAACCTGACAGTCATTCCAGAAGGGACTGAGGAACATTTTGGATTACATTAAATTGACAGCGCATTTAATGGAATACCTTAACACAAAGATTAGCACTGTTTAAGATTACATACACCACTGATCGCACGGTGTGTGTGATAGGATTCTAATGTAGCTAAAACTAAATATTCTCTGTAGGAAAGCATAACAGGTTTTGCTGTTTTTTGCTTTTTTGGTTTTTTTTTTATAAAGAATAGCATGAAATCAGGTGAAGTCAGGTGAAAATATGCCTGACTTTGAGAACCAGCTTCGCCTAGAACCGGGCCACACAGAACCCCATTCAATAAAATGTAACTTGGAAAATGTTATTGGTGTGTGTGTGTAATCATACTTTAACCAATTATAAGAAATGAATTTTTTAAATGGATAAAATAGATAATTAAATAAAATAAATAAATAAATAAATAGAGTCTAAAGTGTCATGAGTGTCAGATAAACTATTAGCACGTTAGCCGGACTATGAATATGACAGACTATTCAAACCCCCTTTTTACATTTTCATTCACAGCATGGGAGCTGACTCCCTTATCCAAAGTGACTTACATTTATCTCTTTTTTTATACAACTAAGCAATTGGGGGTTAAGGGCCTTGCTCAGGGGCCCAGCAGTGGCAATTTGGTGGTGCTGGGAATTGAACCCGATCTTCCAGGTATCATTCCAACACCTTACTATTGAGCCGACACTTCCCCATAATGGATATGTACTGCACCAATGCATGTTTTCTAGATTACAGACTTGGAGAAGTGTCCTTATTTGTTTTTAAGAAAGAAAGAAAGAAAGAAAGAAAGAAAGAAACTGTATAAGATAAACATGAAGAGGTTTTTCTTTTCCTAGAAGATTCTAAAAACCCTTCTATACAAATCCGAGGAATAACCCTAAGGTTGTTGTCCTCGAGCTTAATAAGCCAGTTTAAAGCATAAAACCTACTTGTTTTTAAGTGATCCACTTCAAATTGCTATACTCAAGAATGAACATTATTTCACCGCACTGTGTGGGTTTTCAGTCGACTTTGATGAAGAGTCATTTGGCATTACAGGAGCAAATGTATTAGAAAATATAATAGGTGTCCTTGTATAAGATGTGACTGAGAGTATAGTCATCATAATAATGCTGTGGCAATGACTTTCAATGCCTCTATTAGGTTATCTGAAATTCGTAGCTGGTTGTACCTTATTAGCCATTCTGTAACACTTTAGAGCACACAGGCAAACTCTGCACAGTGACATCGCGGGGGCGAACATGACCACAGTCGAACAGCAGTCACACATGCACCAGATGGGCGAGGTACCAGACAGCACACTAGATCACCATGTCTGACAAGAAAAGATGATGCACAAAAAGGAGTGGGTATAAAAAAATAATGTCTTGTTCACTTTTTAGTTGTTCAGAGCAACACATGAAATAAAAAGCCGGAATAAAGTAAAAGTAATAGTAACAAACAGCATTGGTAACTATTGTAACTTTAATAACCCGCGTCATGGCCGATCAAGGGCATTTTTGGGACATTTTGACTATTTTGTAAACTTTAATGGTTTTTCTACACAACATTCTGTTAAAATTCTGGAAATACTCTTTATAAATATTAATAGAAAATGTATTAGTTAGAGGAATAAAACATTGATAACTACATGCAGGATTAAACTGTACTGCCGGCTGGATGCTGTGGATGGCACTGAGGAGTCAGAAGACCGCATGTTCTTCCACAGTTGAGCTTGAGGATTTATAGACGTATAAATGTATTTATTTATTTATATTTTTATTTATCTATTTAGTTAGTTAGTCAAATACTGTAAATTATTGTTATTATTATTGTTGTTGGGTTTTTTTTTTGTTGATAGAAAACAATATGTCTGCCAAATGGCGTAAATGTAATAAGAACATATTATTAAATTACATATATTTACATTTACAGCATTTGGCAGACGTCCTTATCCAGAGCGACTTACATTTATCTCATTTATAGAACTGAGCAATTAGAGGTTAAGGGCCTTGCTCAGGGGCCCAGCAGTGGTGGCTTGGTGGTGCTGGGAATCGAACCCACAATCTTCGGTTTGGTAGTCCATAATTATAAACATTTAATCAATCAATAAAACACTTAATATAAAAGCAATACACCAAATTATATTCCTTTTTAAACTTTACCAAGTATGTCTCTTTAAAGCACTACGACCATTTCTGATCTACAAAAAAAAAAAATAGAAAACAACAGCAGACACCTGTCCGCCTTCTGATTGGATAACGGGAAAGAACCCTCCGTCCAATCATCAATGGTTTCCTGCCGGAAGCAAACTGCTGTCCTGTAAGCGCGCCTTTTTGGCTGTTCCCGCTGATTGGTTGAGTTCCAAACCAGCGCTTGTCTCCCTGAATAGGGTCACTACATTAGTGTAGCATGTGTCTATCTAGTAGCGCTGTGATAGTGATCGTGGCGTGATTTGGGATCGAGCCCGTCCCTCGTCAGACAGAGGGGAGTCTGGAGGATTCTTCTCGCTGCCGTGCCGAGTAAGCAGTCTGGCTGAGGCTGCAGTGCAGCCCGAATGGGGCTCCTGGCCTCACGCCATTAATAGCAGGCAGAATTAACTCAGGGTGGACTAGAATCAGCAGCGCTTAATATTAGATTCCTGACCACCTTTGGAAAAACCTATTTTAAGGGGTTTTTTTATATTACGGAGCCGCATTTTTATATGCCATAAAAACCAGTGTGTGTTTTAGTATTTTAAAGCATTTTTGGAAACTTGAAAGAAAAAAAAGGACAAGACTTTAAAAAATGTAAGTCGGAGTAAAAATTATTATTATTATTATTATTTGTGCAGGAAAAAAAGTTAGTGTCTAATCTAACACACTATTCAATGGCACTGGATCTCGGGTCAAATAAGGACTCGATAAGTTCACAACTCGAGTGAATTTAGTTGTAAAAACTCGACGGATTGTTTCATTTCCAGTGCGAGTCGATTGAAAATATACATAAATTATAAAAAAATTAATTAATCAAAAATAAGAACAATGTGTACCGACATAACCGATTCTCCGTTTGACATGACTGGCTACCATTTTAGCAAACTAGCAAACGCCGTTCCTTTGTTCCGAAAACCTCGTTTTACGGGTTTTCTAGCAGGGCTGTTGACTCTGGGGTGTGTTAACGTAAATCTATTTAGAATTTAAAACTCGTTTCAGGCAATGTCGTAAAAAAAAAAAAAAACCCAACCCAAACAATTCGGATTGAAGTTTGTGTTTGGCGGTTGGATAGTGTGTGTGCTAATGTTAGCATTAAGAGCTAAAGAAAGAAAAGAAAAAACATGGCAAGAAGCTGTGGTGCTTTCGTTTTCGACGTGTTTTTGGCAGAAGGTTTGTGTTTAACCACAGTAAGGAAAAAAAAAATGTCTGTAAAATGTGCAGAGTGAAAGTGTTTCCTCTGAATGTCAGGATTTTCCTCTGGAAGTTGGTGGGGATGTAGATTTTAGGTGGGAAAAAAAAAGATCCAGGCTTGTCTGGGCTATTGATGAGGTTCCAGCAGCTCTATGGATTGATTACACACTCCTACATTTAGGCAGCTGCAGGGGCCGATGAGGTCATACAGGCGGGCTGCGACATGCCAGTGTGTCTCCCATCTTAAAATGCTCTATGCGTCCACACACACACACACATATCAAGGGCAAAGCACAGTGTGCTCCACATAAGCAGCCAGTTTGACGAGACACATTCTCTGTTCTGTTTGTCTGACAGACGTCTCCAGTCCTCTGCGTTGAAGGAGCCGCTCCTGCAGACCGACAATCATGGTAAGCTGGTGCGTCCTCTCGAATTTTTATTATTGTTCACGAGTATGTTTTTTTTTTTTCTGATTGGTTGCTTTGATTCTTCTGCATGAATGGCTTCTGTTTGGATTTCTGACTCTGCAGCGGTACCACAGCCAGCATTCCTTGCTCAGTTGGAAGTTAGCATTTGTGTATGTGTGTGTGTGCGCGCGTGCGCTCGCTGCAGCAGCGCCGAGGGTTCATCGGGTTTGCAGTTGGTGGGTAGAGACGGGACGGGAGGAGGAGGCGGGGGGAAAGGGAGAAGGGAAGGGAAGGGAAGGGGGGGGTGACCTCTTTTCACTCAGCTTGGAAGAGCTCCAGAACTGCAGTCGGGGAAGCGGAAAAGAAGGGATTTGAACAGGTGCCGGGCTGTGTTATTGTAGCCGTGTGTGTGTGTTTGGTCAGTTTTCTCCGGTTTAGTCGAGATCGTTTGGAAAATGTCTTATTTGGAAATATATTTAAGGAGGATACGATTACGGTTATTCAAACTCTTGGCATAGTTACTAAATGTCCGTGTTTCTTTTTCAAGCTTCCGGCTGCAGAGCTGAACTAACAGGAGTGATGGAGGATCCCCAGAGGTAGGTTCTCCTACTCCACATTCTAAAACCCTCAACGTGAAACCAGGCTGTATGTGCTGCAGATGCCTCGACATGTCACTTTTGTTTTTATTTATATGGTTAAATATATATTTTTGTCTTTGTTCGTCTCCGTTTCAGGGTTAACATCTGTATCCCGGCGCAGACCAGGGTGATGGGGAACCCCGGTGAAAATTTAGCATTCCTTCAGCCTGATGTAGGATAGAAGTGGTTTTATTAACATGGAGTCTCCTCCACCAGAGTCTGAGGAGCCTCCCTGTATAGTCTCTGTTTTTCCGAATTTGTGTAAAGTTTTGTTTTTAATGGTATGTGGTGAAGATGAAATACGACTCTGGGACTGTTTTTCCTCTCCATCTGTGTGATTTTATTATTTTTATTTTTTATTTTTTCTTAAATACTATGATAGAAAAAAAAACGCTCGGGACTCTAAGCCTTGATGATAAGTTCACCTTCTCGGGAGGACACAAAGTAGCGGCAAGCACCACAAAGCACCTTGTTGACAAAGAGCTGACAGATTTTGGAGCTGTGCATCGTTTACAAACCTCCACACAGGGCTGAGAAAACCTGCAGCAGCATGTCATCCACTTGTCCACTACCTACAGACGCAGGATCCATTTATATATATTCCTTTTTTTTTTTTTTTTTTTTTTTGTGGTCCTTTTCCCCGTTTTTGTACCATTTCGTATTTCTTCACGCAAAGTTCTTCCAAGACTTTAGTGTTAAATATGTTCCAATGTTACATCTTCAGTCACACCGCTAGGGGCAAATACTCATTAATCAGTATATACCCACAAACCAACTCCACATTTTACCTGTACACACACACACAGACGCTAAACTCTGCTAGATTTCATCAGAGAGTTTGTCTTTTTTCTTTTTTCTTTTTTTTTTAATCCACCCCTTAACCGACAGTGATTGAGCTCGCCTTCACACTAAACTACCAAAATCGATATTCTCGCACTCGACAGTATTTACTGAGGCTAAGAGTCCCCGATTTCCCTCGCAGTTACTAGACGCTTCGTAGTACACAGCTTGCTTTGTATATATATATTTTTTTTGCCTTTTTTTTTTTTTTTTTTTTTTTTTTTTTTTTTGTTTTTGTTTGTTCTTTTTGCTTCGCCAGTATATTCAAGTGTAATCATGTGCGTTGTGATATAGAAGTAGCTGTAGAAACCGCATTGTTTCCTTGTGGTAAGTGATTGAGATGCTGCCACGGATTTGAGACACTGATGAATGGTGCTATTTTGGACTTTAATCTGCTCCTTAAGGGTAAGGTAGCTGAGATGGTTTTTATTTCATATCTCTTCCCGTCTGGAGAAGGTGTTTGGTTCTTTGTCGTATGCTCGTTGTAACTTGGTCTGGATCGACTCCTCCCCCCTCCTTTCCTCCCTCCCTCATTAGTCCCGCCCTCTTTTGTCCCACTGTCGTTTCCGTGCGGCTTTCGCTTTGGATTAAACAAGATAAAAAAAAAAAAAAACAATAGGATGCACACTAGCAAAGACCATAAAGTATTTTTTTTTTTCCTCTTTCACACAGGGTGATCACAAAAAACACCAAGCAGGAGCAATCACGAAACTGCAATTGTTAGCGTTCCTCTTTAAGGTCAGGAGCTGATTCAATGAGATATTCACACTTACTGGCTCTAGATCATCCGTCAGCAGTCAAAATAGCGTATCTTCTGTGAGCATTTTCTCCTTGAGAAGAATAACAGCAGCAAGGACAGTCCTTAGGACAGTCTTCAGCATGTAAAGCTGGTCGGTTTCTTTCGCTTGATATGTAAGTATACGTTCGATATAAGTCAGGCATCATCAAGAGCTTTTCCTGTAGGACAACCCTAGAACCATCTTTTTTTTTTCCCCCCTGGGAAATAGTTCTCTGATATGTTGGGTCGGGTTTTAGGGTTCCAAATCTGCTGCATAGTCTTCATCAGCCAGTAAGTAGAAGATGCTTCCAGCAACTAAGACCTTTACATCACATGATCTGATCATGCTCGCTCCTAAAATGAACAACGGTCGTCAGTTTTGCTTTTCGTCGTCCAACAAGTGGTTTCCTGAACAACCTTTAGGTCACCTTGAGGTTGTTAACTCTTCCGGGGTGATTAAGACGCAAAAACAGGTGTCCTTTTTTCGTGTCCGCAGTTTTGTCTTTGCTTCCAGTTCATCATCCACGTTGAACAGGTTCAAAATTCAACAACCAACTTGAAAGCCCACTTTAATTTCCTTTGTCTGACCCACCCCCCACCCCTCCAGCTTGCTCTAGATCTTCCCTAGCGCATCATGCTTTCCGCTTCGATATGTTTTCATCTTCATCTCGACTGTTTGCGTTTCCTCTCACAGGCTAGGTGTTCTAGCTCCTGTAAATATCGTAGATTAGGTAGGGTCTGTAATAAGTTGAAATACTATCACTATTGGTGTAAAAAAAAAAAAAAAGTCAGCTTGTGATTAATATTAAAGCATTCTGTATCGTACGAGTCATTTTGACAATTTAAGCAGTAACTCAATAAACATGCAAGCTTTGTAAGTGTTTCTTGTGTTTTTTCTTTCATCCAAACCTCCCTCCTTTTATTGAAGGGTTTTTTGTCAGAAATGCTTGATCGACATTGGTCAAATCACCGTTATTCTCCATTATTCCATGATAAGTTAAGGCAAGAAATCTAAAATAAAAACTATGTTTAGTCGTTAAACTCCAAAATTTGATCCATACACTAATCACAATTTAGTTTGAACAGAGAAGTGTGTTAGCAAGAGATTGATAATCGCACAATCCAGTGTCACTCAGATGAGCATGGGTTCCTCCTTGAACCTGGTCCCTTCCTTATATTATCTAAGGCAGTGTTTTCTTGACACACTTGCTGCCCGTTTGCCTATTAAGGCTGGATATGAATGATATCTTAAAGCTGACATTAACAAAACCGACCTATCAGAAAGCTCCCAGGAGTGATCTTTAGGATTAATCAAATCCCCAAGAAGGGGGTATCAAAAAGTTTTGATATGGCAGCACAGGGCTGTGCTCACTGTGCTTTAATCTGTTGGTGTGTCTCCTTGATACCTTAACGTATCTGATCTCTAGCCTTATTAGAGCAGCAATCTTCTTATCTTTTAGGTTTTTCTTTTCTCCACGGTGAGGTTTCGACCCTTTAGGCATAAATTATTAATGTCTTTAACTCGTGCCCTGAAATGGTAGAAAATAAATTCCACGATAATAAGCTGTATTAGTAATTTCTTTTTGTGGTGACCTTTGGAGAGGAAAAAAAAAAACCCCATCTCTGTTCTAATCACATGGAAACTTCTGCATGGAAGCTCGAGTTGCACAAAGCGCCGCTGATCTCGACCTACTTAAAACAGACGTATTTGGTCTTGTGGTAAAGTTCGTGCATAGTTTGGAAAAAGATGGTATTTAGAATGCATCGTTTCATGAAGGGTTACTATAGACCAGGAGATTTGGTTTTTCTAATCTAAATGATTAGATATGAAATGTATTTACAATGATGAGACGTCCATGGAAAGTAAACACATCTTCTTCTTCTGGGATTGAATCCGATCTACATTTACACTGTCATTTGGCAGACTCTTTTACACAACTGAGCAATTAGGGATTAAGGGAAACTCGGTGGTGCTGAGAATCCAACCCCTTTCTTCCAACATCTTAACCAGTGAACTACAACAACAAAATAAAAAAAACAACCTTTCATTGCCAACGCGTTACTAGCAGTGTTTGTTACGTGCTCACGTCACGTTGATGCTTTTAACCGAGTTCGAGAAGCGAATTAACACGGTGTCCATTTCACGGTTAATAGGTACACATGGGTTACTGCCAGGATAAAAGGTTAAATAAAATAGCGGAGAAAAATTCCCTGTACAGGTCTACCTGAATGTGATTAGCTTCATCAAAATGTTCTGTCCCTGGCAGGTTTTTACTCTTCTGCTTCCATATCACACTTCCACATCACATATACACCAGGTGCTTATCACCTAGACATGCCACAGATAAAGTCAAAGGACACGCAAACAAAATAGCATGCATCGGGTTAAACCTAGAAGCAGAACCGGCTAGACTTTTAAAAGTCCTGCTGCAGTTCTACCATCAATCTCCCCTACCTTAAAACCAAAATATGGTGTGGTTGAGAGGTGCAGCCCGGATATTCACACATTCCTTAAGATTAAGATTCTCTAACTCTATTCCTCAATTTCGAGGACAAAAAAGAGCTTTAGAATGATGAGTCAGGTGGGTCACAGTTTAATGGCTTCAAGAAGGTGTTCCCAAACCCCTTTTATTGCTTTATTGGTGTTGTTAACAGTGTATTAGTTACTAGTGTTAACTGGTGTTACTTGTGTTGAAAAGTGGTAGGAGAGTTAAAAGGTTGGACTGATGCTCGGACGATTAAACTGCCATTGCTAGGCAACTAAACAAGATCCTTCACCCTCAATTACCACTTCTTCTCTTCTTCTTCTTCTCCTTTCTGCTGTTCCCTTTTAGGGGCCGCCACAGCGAATCATCTGTCTCCACCGAACCCTATTCTCTACATCCTCTTCACTCACACCCACTAACTTCATGTCTTCGTTTTCCTACACTCTTGCCTTTCCTTCTTTCTTTCTGTCCATTCACGCTTCCTCCTCCTCTCCTTCTTTGACCAACAGTGGCCCTGGTTTTTTTCATTTTTCGCATTTTTCAACCGCTGTGGGTCACGCCTGTGGGTCAACGCCACGGTGGCGGTCGGTGTTAACCCGGGCTTCGACCGATCCAGGTATAAAATTCTAACGGATGATTTGCATATTTAGGTTTGGTAAAGTTTTACGTCGGATGCCCTTCCTGACACAACCTTCTCTATTTATCCAGGCTTGGTGACCCCTGTGGTTAGATTGTCCTTCACCCTCAACAAAATTTAGATCGGTCTGGATAAGAGCGTCTGCCAAATACCAGAAATGTAAATGTGTTAGGATAGTATCTGAATTTTAATCTCGGTATTTTATTTGCAGAAAGATGGCTAAATAATTAATGATTGTTTTTTTGTTTTTTTACCTTGGTATATCATGCAGCCAGAAGCCTCGTTTAAGAACAATACAAGGGGCTTTAACAGCTGAAGAAACCATTAAGACGCACCATAAATGACGGGTGTTTACTGTGCTAATTTGATAATAGCTCTCCACACAGGAAAGGGTGATATCCTGTTTATGCGAGGCCCTGTGCAGTAAGCTGTTGTCCCTAAAGACCCACAGGATGCTTTCAGGTTGCCAGATGCAGCCATTTTTCAATTTGCAAAGAAAAAGAATCGACAGAATCTCTACTTTGGAGGAAAGGGTTAAACATCAGTGTAATGAGTTCATCTGTAAACTGTTAGTTTTACAGTCTATGCCTGAAAACGGCTGGGCAGAATTAACTACAAGTACAACCCTTCTCAAAGAATGTTTGGGGAAAAAAATCTATAAAATCACAAAACTTTTCATCAGTTTTTCATCATTTCAAGCTCCCATGTGGTGGGAAAAAACCCCCCCAAAAAAACGGTCCGTCCCAAAACACAAATCAAAGTCAGAATCTCAGCTCTTTCAGAATCTCGCCCCTCCTCTCTCCCTTTTTCCCAATTCACAGAGGTGAACGAGTGCATTTGGCATATATTTGTTGGAGCTCTGCCACCATGCACAGAACTCTGTTACTGCTTTAGCTTAGCTGCAAATGTAAAACGACAGACACGGGCGTGCACATAATTACCACACCATAAGGGGTTTTACTGACTGCGGCTTTGGGTGACACACCTTTGTGTTCACATCTTGACTAAAATTAAATGGTGAGCTTTGGTTCTGCTAGACCAAACATGTTTCCAGTGTAGACTGAAGTTAAGCATAGTCGGTGCTGGATCAAGTTGAGATAAGGACACGGAGAAAGTGAACATGGAATCCAGCTGCCTCACAGAATCCAGAAAAAACAGACGTCGAATTTTGATCCTGATGAACGGGATTAGGTCGATGTAAATGTTTTTAGGGAATAGAAACGAGGTTAACTTGGTGTTCCACCAGTGATAAAGGTGTAATGGAAAAGATTTCAGTCTATGAAAAGTCTACATATGAAAGCTCTGGATCCCAGGGGTGCTGCTAAAGGGTTGAAGGTTAGGACAATCCTATGGGTCAACGCTCTTTCAGGACCTCCGCTGAGATCTGTTTTACTAGTAGTAACCGTGAGGAACTGGTTACTACTAGTAAAATTGCTAGAGGTGCCCCTGCTGGATCCGTCCGAAGTCGCATACTTACATTTACAGCATTCGGCAGACGCCCTTATCCAATTTATCTAATTTATACAACTGAGCAATTGGGGGGTTGAGGGCCTTGCTCAGGGACCCAGTAGTGAAGGCTTGGTGGAGCTGGGAATCGAACCCACAATCTTCAGGTTGGTAGTCCAACACCTTCCCCCATACTTATGTACTATATAGTAGTTAGTTTGCGAAACCAAATATATCTACAGTAGGTGAGAAGTTCATGGATGATCTACTACTCCTGCCTAGATTTTGAAGTATACCTACGATGCACACTTTACTATCCCATAATGATCTCGCGAGAGAGACAATCCGTCATATGCAGGTGGGCGGTGTTAAGCGGTGACGTGGCACTTAAAGTAGTTAAACAAAAGTTCATTTGCACTCGTTTAACATCATTCAAATAAAACAGGATCCAGGATTAACAGGATTAACAAGGTGGCTGTGTGTGTGTGTTTACATATTCAGTGTATGTATAGTGCCTGTGATGGACTGGCAACCCATCCTGGTTAAAATTCTCCAGACTTCCAGCCATTGAATTAAATAAACTGCACACATCTATAACATTAATTCTTGGTATAACAGCTTTAAAAACATTCATTATTACCTTCGACTGACTGATGATTTTTTTTTTCTTGAAGAAAAGTTGAATTACTGAGCCATCAGGACATGTTGAGTGGCTCCCCCTAGTGTCAGGAAATTGTAACCAACCCTAAATATCTGAGATAAAATGGTAAAGACTAGTCATCACTGTAGGAAAGGATCCTGAAATGACATTCATTAAAAAAAAAATACTCAGCATTTAATAAATGACTAAAAATTCACTACAAATATTAATTAAATTATATATAATATATCTCAAGTTATAACGTGTCTTTTAAGTGCCGAACCTTTAAGTGTCTTTGCAGATTTTCTGGTAAATTTCCACATTTTAATATTTCAGGCATGTCCTTTTCTTGGTCTCTTAATTTTTCTGCTTCCTGACCGTTAAAAAAATATGTTCTATATAATATGATTCTATTTAGCATAAATAAAATTTGGATGTACCGCATTAGCCATGTTGATCACATGATCTATAGCACAATTGGTAAAGTTGGATAATGTTTACTTACAATGTAATTACAAGGAATGATGTTTTTTCTCTTGAAGTACTTAAAAAAACACCTTAATGTCCAGCTGGGTCTCCCCCGGGACAGTGGGTAAACTTTCTAAAATGTTCTGGCTGGTCATTATCTGCAGTTGATCAGAATCACTTTAGTAATAAAAGCGGTTTGATAAATACTTTGGAAGATGAACGTTTGGTTCATCGTCGATTATGAAAGAGTGTCTGCACTTCCGTACCCAGCTTTCGTTCTCCTCTTTAACCTTGAAATTTATGCTAAGGCTAGAAAAAGGCTAGAAGGTGGTGGCATAGTGGTTAAGGTGTTGGACCGCTAGTTGGAAGATTGTGGGTTTGATTCTGAGCATCACTAAGTTGCCACTGTTGGGCCTCTGAGCAACCCCTAACTGCCCTGGATGAGGGCGTGTGCCAAATTGCTGTAAATGTAAAAAAAAAAAAAAGAGTGACTTCATGGTTGACATGAATTTTTCGTTTTATTGAGTGTCCAGCTCAGCTACATTTATCCATATACAGTGTGTTTCCTAACAGCAGAGAAAAGACAATACAAAGACGTACAGCAGCAACGATTTCCCACACAGGACACGAATACTTATTTCTTTTGCGTGATAATAACCACATGTACGATAACGAGTTCGAGAATAATTAATACTGTGTAAAACGTCCAAATCGGTGTTCTGCGCCGTGTTCGTTCTCTAGAAATGATTCATTATCCTTCAACTGATTGTCAGAATCCGGTGGATTTAGAACACGTGTGATGATCGTTTTCGAAATGTACAAAATGCAAACTTATTTACTAGATAAGCTCATGTTATATTCCAGTGGAGATCCTTCCCTCCATGTGTCATTGTATCTGTCAGTGTTAAATACTTCCAGGTTTCAGGATAGGGTCTGTTACCTCTCCGGAAATGTCATGGTGAAAAAAAAGGGCGGGGGTCATGTTTCGGTTTTCACCCGAGCGCTACGTGGGTTCTTCACAGACTTGACGCTGATTTTTGTCTCCTGTCCGGAGCTTTCCGACAGGTTGTCTTTGGAGCCGTCCTTTTTCTGCAGACACAAGGTGGTAAATACATCACGATTTTCAGGCAAAATGCAAACCTGTCTAACCTTTATTAAAAATTACAAAAAAAAACAACAATAAAGTGACACAAATACACAAATTACACAAATAATTTCTTACAATTTTAGCCTACACAAAATATATTCCTAAAAATACTAATTCACACCTATTTTATACCTCATCTACCACCTCATTCGCTTGACCCATACCGTGTTACACAACAGTTACCAGTGAGGACGGATAAATGCTCATGCATGCATGTTCAATTAACTGCTAATCAGAAGATTATGGGTTCAACTCCCAGGACCACCAAGCTGCCACTGCTGGGCCCATAACCCACAGCTTCTCACTTGGATAAGGGATGTAGATGAACATCTAAAAAGGCTGACCCCTTTTCCTCACACATGACCTGACAGAGTGATTATTGGCTGTTATGACTGACTGAATCAAAAAAAAAAAACCCAAACGGACCTGTGAGGTTGCAGTACCGGACCCTGTCAGGTCTACCGTACGTGTAACAGGAAGTGGAGGCACCAGATCGGTCCGAGAGCTGAAAAACAAACTCGGTTATAAATCTTGTGTGTGTGTGTGTGTTTGACACATCGAGAGAAACGTGATCTTTCGATTGACACAAATTATTCCTGGACTCACTTGACCTCTGAGAGGACAGACCTCTCTCCGTCGGAGCAGTGAGAGCGCCGGTACTGTCGGTAGCTCCGGGGAGAGTGAGAGTGACGGATACGGATAGGGTCACCTTGAGTTCTGAGAGGAAAAGAATCAAAGCATCATTTTTGGGGGGGAAAAGTTCTTCGTAAGCCAGATTTTGGCTCTAATATCTCACTAATAAAATGATTCTAACTGTCTGAATCAACTAATTGAATCGTTTTATTCGAGTCGACTCCTTTTCTGCTTTTTTTTTTTTTTTTAACAAATCATTTTGACAAATAATTATTTCTTATTGAATCGGAAGGATTGAAAAAAAAATTCCTCGTGAAATGTGTAGTGATAAATTATTTTATTTTATCTGGCGTGTCCGTTAGTTTTTTATATATATATATTATATATAAAAAAAAAGTTCGTTCACAGTCATCATAATATGTGCGGGATTTTAGATTTGTTGATGTTCGAATGAAATAACTAACTAGCGTCAGGCTGAAATCTTTATCCTTTAAAATTTTCATATTTTCAGTAACACACTTAGCAAAGACAGAAGAAATTGATCCACTTACTCTACTTTCTTATATGGAATCTCTTTCAGTTGTTCCTCAGACAGACCCAGATGGATCCACTAACTCCTTCTCCTGCACAAACACACACACACACCACACACACACGCAAATAATACAGAATGATGCTTTACCCGAAGCAGAGCATCTGTCCTTCAGAAGATATATAGTTAACATAGGGTTACGTACTGTATATGCTTCCACAGCTGCTCTTTAGCCTGCACATCTGGACTCCTCCTACAAAAGAGAAAGAGCATAAAGGAGCTGCTGTGCAGTGTTGTTTTTTTCTAATCGAGTGTGAAACGTTCTCTTATCCTTCTTTTAAATAATTTTTATAAGTGAATTTCGCTGTTGTTCATTATGACCAAATGTTTTAACCTCAGCAAAAATAAAAAGAAATGGAACCTGCAACCAGGTACTGGAAGAAAACTTAGTAAGTTGGGGGGCAGAGCGCAGGGTCAGCTATGATACCAGCGCCCCTGGAGCAGGAAGGGTTAAGGGTCTTGCTCAAGGACCCAACAGTGGCTGGCTTGCCGGTGGTGGGGCTTGAACCCAGGTGTTTCTGGTCTTCAGATCAGCAACTCAGCACCTTAACCATTTGAGCCACCACTGCCCAAACATGTTATGTTCTGTTAAGCTGTTTTTAGACATTGTTCAAAGCGCTGTATAAATAAAAACAATAACAATAAATACTAACGATCTGGATCGGTGCCGTGAGCGGCGATTGTTTGGGTCGTTTGTGTTTTTCTCCTTTGCCTCCGAAGCACAGCCTCCCATTGCGGCCGCCCGGAGTCCACCATCTCGTTTTCCTGTCGGGACCTTAAGCAAAGACGTCCAAACACCTGTTACAGTCTCAAATCTGCTTTATTAGACGATACATTAAAATAATGTTGGGGTTTTTTTGCCTTTATTAATAAAACAGAGGGATAAAATGGGGGAGATAGAGAAAGGAGTGGGACCAGAAAGGACCCAAGCCAGAATCGAACCCGGGTCGCCGGAGGGAAACAAATGGATGCCGGCGTCTTAATAATGTTTTTATACACGGTGTCATCATCTACTGTATTTACCAGGTGATGGGGGATTCAGTTATTTTTAGTTTGTGTGTGTGTGTGTGTTGTGTGTGGGAGGGGGGGCACGACTACATACCGATTCCTCTTTTTACGATGCTCTCGGTTGGAATTCTCGGACTCGCTGCCGCTGCTTGTGTTGCCACGGGAACGTGACCTGAGAGGACATAAAAGTTAAAAGTTGAAAAAAATTTTATTATTCGTGGTAATATAAAAAAAAAATTATAATAATAATAGTAATAATAAGGTATATAGCTGCATGGAGTTGGTTTAATTAAATTTAAATACATCTCACGCTCTTTTTTTTTTTTTTTTTTTTCATTAGAAAACCTTTTTACCAATCGAGTGAACTGCCCACCTTCTCCGATGCTGTTTGCTGGATGGGTCCTCGCTGCTCTGGCCTTTTCTGTAGGAGCACATGATCATAACAGTTGATTTTTTTTAATACATTCAGAGATAAGCCCCCTGTGAGCTTTGATGCTTGATCTTTATTTATTTATTCAGAAGGTTTCTTTCATCACTTTATAGCCTCAGAAAAGGACCAAGCGGCTCTCCGCTCCGAGTCTAAAGCCCCAGGATGGTAATGATCTGAATCTCTTTATGCTTTCCAGGAAATCATGATGCGCTGGATGCACATAATAAATAGTGCTGAGATGACATACGTAATAAAAATACTGACACACTTTACTCATTTTTGTCTCATTTTGTGCTAATAAAATCAAAAGTCAAAGTGTTTTTATCTTGTTTGCTCTGTTTCAGCTTAATATATTCAGACAAGTTACAGACAACTGGTATCTTAGTGGTTCAGGACCACCAAGCTGTGGCCCCCGGGGCCCCTGAGCAAGGCCCTTCACTCTTAACTGCTCCAAAAACAAGTCGGTTACCAAATGCCAGAGATATAAATGTAAAAACTGATGCTATACATTATAAAAGAAAACTGTCTTACACTGATTTATCACTAGGGGGAGTCCAAGTACCACATGAACATTTCCACCAACACAGAGTAAGTAAAAATATAGGAATAAGGAAAATGGGGTCAGAGTTTAGGGTCATAATGTGGCACAGAAAGTGTTTACTTACTGCTCGAGCTGTGGAAATCAATCTAATGTCCATCTGATCACTAGACTAAAACATTGAGCATCCCACTGAGCTGCTACTGCTGGGAGAATTTCTCAAGAAAGTGTGAGAGCGTGTTAGAGAAATGATGCAACTAAGATTCATACTTCAAGAAAATTTGGGAATTGAATATAGACCAAAGGAAAAACTCATATAAAAGCCAGTAAAAAATCTGAAATGTGACGAGTATTTAAAAATAAAGCATGGCGAGTTGCCAATCAAAAATGTTTTTTTTAATGATAGAACAACACAGTCTGCATCCCATGTACTCTGTCTGACATCACATACTACTTTGTACTACGTTCAAATAAGTACCTACTTCCTGACTCTTTTAGAGTTTGATTACTGAATGATTAGTGGGCGTCCTACATCCGCCATGTTGATATTGTCATGTGACAGCAGAGCGAATTTAACATAGGGTAATAGTTGACATGAATGATGTCAATATTTGGACATACTGCTTGCCTTGCATACTCCGTTTCCCCTACTATACAGTATAAATGTATGCAATCTTAGCAATGTTTAATTTATTAATAAACGTCACGTTCAGGCAATTAAAGTTGCGGAATGTCTGCGAGACAAGTTAGTTCCTGTAATCACATGTGTTCTCACAGCAATAAACAGTCACCAATCTCTTACTCTCTCTCTTTCTCTCACTCACTCTCTCTCTCTTCCTCTGTCTGTCTGTCTGTCTGTCTGTCTCTCGCTCTCCATTTGTTTCTTGCTTCCTTTGTTTCTCTTTCTCTCTTGCTCTTCCTCTGTCTCTCTCTCTCTTGCTCTTTCTTTCGTTCCCTCTGTCTCTCTCTCTCGCTGTCTCTCTCTCTCTTTCTCTGTCTGCCTCTCTCTCTCGCTCTCTCTTTTTTTTTCTTTCTCGCCGTCCCTCTGTCTCTGTCTCTCCATCTGTGTCTCTCTCTCTTTCTGTCTGTCTCTCTCTTTCTCGCTCTCCCTCTCTTTCTCTCTTTCTGTCTGTCTCTCTTTGTCACTCTTTCACATTGTCTCTGTCTCTCTCCCTCTACTCCTCTCTCTTTCTGGCTCTTGTTTCTTTCTCTATCACTCTCTTTGTCTCTCTCTCTCTCTCTCTCTTTGTCTCTCTCTCTCTCTCCTACTCTCTCTCTTTGTCGCTTCCTCTTTACTTCTTGGGACTGTACTTTCCTGTTCCGGAAAACGTATCAGATACTAAGCGCAGAAAACTTTATCCGGACTCTCCTGGGGTCTCCTGAGCAAAACCAGTCACCGCTTTAACGATAATATATTTTACTTTTCAGTTATATAAATCTCTGTGTATTAGCGGGTACTATAGAAACAATGAGCATATACATAAACCTATTGCCGATGTTAGGACTGGAGCTCTGCGGTAAGTATATTTGTAAGTCATACTTCATATTACGTATCTTTGATTGCATTTCCTGCTTCGACGTGCTTGACTCAGCTCGATAATTAGCTCGTTCGGGTGGGTCACAGTCAGCGAATTATCAGAAATATGCAGAAGTTGAAACGGGAACACCTGTGAAAAGTGCTCAGTCCTGCCTGATACACACTTGAGCTGACTTACTACTAAAGAAATGTTAACACCAGCGGTGTTATGAAGCTAAGATATGATATCACAGTAGCAGATCTCAACCCTGGCCATACTAACTGTTTTGGGATGTTGTTTTTCCTGAAATATTTTCTGCACAGATTTCTTTTAAAGTTTTAAAGATTAGTTCTTTTAAAAAGTATTACTCGTTTACTTAAAAAGAGAAACAAATATTATACTCAAATACCGAGAAAGCAAATATCATAACTTTATACTGAATAAGTTATATTTACATTTCTGGCAATCGTTTTATATCTTTTTTTCCCAATCTAGTCAGTTGAGGATTAAGGGCCTTGTTCTATGGGCCCAGCAGTGGCAGCATGGTTACGCTGGTGATTAAACCCACGACCTTCCGATCAGCAGTCCAACCAGGCCCACCTCTAAAGAGGGGAGGAGTTAGGACAATTCTAAGGGCCCACACGCTTTGGGTCCTCAAAAATCTGTTTTGTAATAGTATGTTTGGTGTGGAAGGGGGCCCAACTCTGACCCCTGAGTCTAACACCTTATTCATCCAACACTTTGGTGTGTGATGACGTATCAAAATAAAAATGTTGTATTAGTATCTGTTTTAGGTTAAACTAAATCTTAAATCGAAATGTTTACTGGAATAACCACATGTCCCACATGTCAGAATATTAGCTCAATGGATAATTGTGAAAGAATTCGTTTTTGTGTTGCTTAAAACATCCAATTAATAGAAAAGAAATGTGTGGCGTCAGACTATTTCCACCCAAATATCTTGGCATAATTTGTTTTTTTTAATGAATTGATGTTCGATGCTTATAAAATAATTGTTAATTGTTGATCTGGATATACAAATAAACACACACATAGGCTGTACCTCTGCCTGGAAGAGTTTAAAACCTCGTTCTCGCTGCCTCCCGAGGGCGAACGCCGGCGTGTGTTGGGGAATTTAGGAGATTTGTTTCGCTCGCTGGCCGAGTTGTACAGCCCGCTGAGTTAAAACAAAAGAACGGCAGATTTTCAGTTTGAAAAAAAATGTGGCATGGAATAAAAGAGAAAAAAATCTGTTAATCCAAAGCTGTTGGCATTCGGTTTAGAAAGCTTAGCTTGGGTTCTGCGGTCCCACATGAAGAAAATACTTAAAAATGGAATACAGTACGATTAGTAATAAAGTAGTGAAGTGTAGTATATTACAGCATTTACTTCATCTTTCTGCAGCATAGTATTATATTATAGTATTATTATAGTATTAACTTTAGTGGATTGACAGTCAAGTTAAGTTAAGTTAAGTCAAGTTAAGTTCATGTTCATTCTATTGCCAAGAGTTTCCTTTTTTTTGTCACATTGTAAATAAACTGCACCGTCGGGTTCTACGATACTACTCGCCTCAGTGGACTCAGTGGACAGATTTTCATTTCTAATGGACAGCAATATCAGACTGAGTTCAACAACGCAACTAAAAATATTTAACAAAAACCAGCTATTAAAAATGATTTGTTAACGTGTTGTTTAGCGTTATTTTGTGTGTGTTGCAGTGGTCGACGTTTTGTTTCCGGGCTGTGCTGTAAAGGTTTTCACACTTTATAGTATTATATAGTATTATATACAGTATTATATAGTAAAATAATGTTCTATAGTAGTCATTTGTTTATTTTACTATAGTAAAGTTACTAAAACAAGTGTAGAAGAAATTGTTACAATTTACAATAATAATATTTAAAAACACTACGGTATGTACCACAGGAAAATTTACGACATGTTCTATAGTAAAGTTACTCTACAATACTCTAGTATTTCTTTTTCATATGAGGGTAATAGGAGACACAGTTGACCTTTAATACCTTTGGCGTGTTTAAAGAAGTTTGACTTAATCCAGTATGTGATCTTTATCTTGCTGGAAGTCGTAGCTTGTGTGTGTGTATTTGTGCATGTTTGCGTGTATTCAGAAAGGATTAACACCTTTCAGCACAACCTCCATTATAAAACCCTACCTTTGTGGCGCGTTCTCGTTCCAGGGGGCCGTGGGCTTGTTCGGCTGGTCCTGGGAGACGCTCTCCGTCTTGGACACTTTAGGGCTTGGACAAAATTAAACAAAAGTAAAACAAAAAACAACCTCATTTTGTTATCCTGAATAGATAACAGTGTTACCATCTGCCTCACTGCACCGTCCGAGGTCAGTACCTTTTGGCTGGTGGAAGCGTGCTGGCTTTAGCCTGGCCTTCACCCAGGGAATTTCCTGCCTTTGTGACTGATCGGCTTCCATTGTTTAAGCCTGGAAGATACAGTGAAAGAGTCTGTTTTGTGCCTTGTTTTGCTTTTAGATTAATGTTACAGCTCGATAGCACAATACATCACTGTCAGAATTAAGCCTAAGATCCGGTCTCTACGGGGATCTATCGCTTAAATAAAGTCACCGGCTAAAGTAATAGAATCTAATCATCTCAGACTGAAACCGCCGATTTAGTCTGTTTCACGTGTCCATGATTTGCATGCCTTTCATCCCATCCGGTCGGAATTCGGAGCACAGTTTGTACTTGAGATAATATGTACAACGGGTAAAATTGTGGCAGTTCTACATCTCTCGGTAGAACTTAACTCAGTTTAGCAGCTTATGTACCAAAAAAAACCCCAGCAATAGTACAACACTAGGCTTCAATTTTTTTTTAGATCCACTTGCTTTATTCCCTACCAGTGCGATTGTTATGTTTATCATTTCAATGAAGCTGGAAAAATTGACCAATTAAAGCATGTTTAGTCTGTTTAGAATGGAGTGGGTGGAAGACAGAAACACTCTTACAAAAATGGGCAACCCCTTCAACCCTTCGAGGAAATAATTGTGGCTACAGATTCATATTACTCTTCTCTCTTTCTCTCTCTCTCTCTCTCTCTCTCTCTCTCTCTCATATACTATACAGAGCATTTGTTTTGGAGTTTAAATAATTCATAGATATGACTGGATAATATTCCTAAGGATAAATAACATTGCTTTCCCCTTATGAGAGCCGCATCTATTTATTTGCCATTCGTCTCTGTACTGGAAATAATTTTCAGAACGAATAAGACCAGTTTAACACTGCGGCAAAAAAAATTCACAATAATTTTACACGGCCCAAGTTGGTTTCTTTTTATATTTGATATGCTTCTGTTCATTTTCTTACTGTCTACAAAGCAATCCAATTCTTTTCTCCGTCTTGGCGTCTGAAAAGCTTTTGACAGTGTCAATAGAAAAAAAAAAAAATTCTTTGATACTCAAAATTTGGCATGAAAGTGGAGGCTGTTTTGTCGGTGGAGATGCTTAGAAAAGTGTAGGTGTGCTGATTTCAAAAAAACATCCTGCAATCCTACAATCACTATAATTTGCAATGTGCTGCGACATGCACCCTGTATAATCGAGCAATATTTGTGAAAGAGAGACGACGTGAATACATATTTGAGTAATAAAAAAAAAAAAAAACCATAGGGAATCAGGCTATCATTTTGGCAGACAGCTAAATAAAAGCTGTAATATGGGTTGAACTTGCTTGCTTCGACACACCTGAGATTTGCTGAAGTGAAGCAATTCATGCAATCCAGCAGAACAGGATTAATGCGTGCCAGGGCTGCACATGACAACATAAATGTTAATTCCGATGGTAATAATTACATCTTAACACTTTTGCTGAGGTTTCATTTTCCAGAGGCTATGCTGGAATAGCTTTAAAAAATGTTATGTAAGGAATAAACTGCTACGGGATGTGCCATGGCATTGTTTCAGGAAGGTTTTACGACAGGATCTCATCCCAATAACAGGAATATTTTATTTCATTGTATTTATTAATGATATCTGACCCAGGAAGAAAAGTGGTGGGTCAGTGGTTACGCTGTTGGACTGCTGATTAAAAGCTTGTGGGTTCGATTCCCAGCTCCACCAAGCTGCCACTTCCATTAAAGCTCGACTGCCCGATTGGTTAAATGAGATAAATGAACAGAATGCTGCAAAGTTCTAACTCTGGAGACTCCTTTGATGAATGATAGATAAACAAACATCTTTCATTCATCTTCTATACCTGCCTATTCTCTAATTTGGGGTCACAGGGATCTGCTGGAGTCTATCCCAGCCGTCTATGAAAGGGCGAAAGCCAGTCCATCACAGAGCCACACACACACACACACTAACACTCACTCCTATGGGCAATTTAAAATTACCAATCAGCCTAACATACATGTCTTTGGACCGTGGAAGGAAGTACCAATAGTAAACCCACGCAAGCTTGGGAATCGAACCCAGGACCTTCTTGCTGTGAGGCAACAGTGCTAACCACTAAGCCACAGTGTTGCCCTAAATAAACATCTTCTTATCTGTATTTGTTAACCACATTGCGTTGTTTGTTTATTATCCCCAAGCCCCACTTGACTGGTCCGACCATACCTCAGAATTCAAGGCTCTTTTCTAGCTCCGATCTGGTGGATTAAATGTCTTATCGATGTCTGAACAGTCGAGTCGCTGGCTGTCTTCAAGAGAAACCCCTCCTTTTTTATATTTAATTAAAAGAAAAAAAAAACTTTGCTACTTTATCCTTTATTCTTTTTTTGGGATTATGTTGCACCTAGTAACCAGAATAGATTTTTTCATTTATAGACACTTGAGAAAAAAAAAAAGTATTAAATGCTGTAAAATATCGACACCTTTATATCAGTCCCTGTATTTTTAATCGTAGTCTCGCCAAACAAGTCCCTGGGATTGAGCTGTTGGAGTCATATAGATGAAGCTATTGATTTTTGAGAGCGAGAAACAGCATGATGAAGGTGTTAAATAAATAAATAGATGCTTACTTGTAGACTGAATGCTCCTCTTTGGGTAAGTCTTACTGCGAGTGCGAACCACCTCCAGATTCGGCCTGGGCAAACCGACACACTCATCTTTTCCCATTTGCATGGCCGTCTTTCCGCTAAGAAAAAAAATCAAGGGATATAAACAGTTTATGTGCCTGTTTTACCTGTCAGTACACATCTATGCAACTAAAAACAAAATAAAAATCAATAGATTTTGCCATAAACTAGCCTTTTTGGGAAATTGTACATGTTTCCTAGCATGCTACATCATGCTCTAAACTCATTGATGAAGCTAGCACCTCTGTTACCTTCTTTTAAGCTAAGAATGTTCTGTTTTTTTGTTCCTATTCATCATAATGTCAGTTCCTCATGTTAGCCTCCGAGTTCATGTGTCAGTCTGATTACTGTTACGCTAGTTTAGGGTTTAGCCTGGACATGCTAACTCGTGTAAGTCTGTTTACTGTTGTGCGAGCACGTGTTTCAGCTCATGTACTGTAATTATTCTACAGGTTTTAACTTGTTGTGTTGGATGTCAGTAAAGTTCACAAAGACTCGGATGAAGACCGGGTGTCATTAATGGGGAGGTTTAAGAGAGGATGCAAGGGCGGAGTAATTTCTTTAAGTGAAAACACAGAAACAAACAAAGACCGTTAGTATAAAGAAGAATGCGGCAATAAAAACAAGAAACTAGGGTTAGCTTTACCAACAGAGAAAGCGATGCAACATTGCATATTTGCAGACTGTATAGTGGGTGAAACTGAGTATGCAAGGCAAGTAGTATGTCCGAATTCTTAGTATGCGAAATACAGTATGTGAATTCCCTTGGTCTGGATTGTAAAGTATTAAAGTATTAATAAGCTTTCTGATAAAAAATATGAAGTTTGGATGAATTAAAGGTCATGGTTAAAGAGGTAGTGCAGGCTAAATAAGCAGAATCTTATAACACGACATATGGAACAGAAATTTTATTTTCTTTATCTCGGTCACTGGGCGTGTTCACATGGAGTAATAGAGATAAAAAAATGCTTAATGTAAATGCCTTTATAGGAATAAAAAGGCAATTTAAAATATTGATGGGGATGAGAGGTGGGATAACCCGATGAATTAAAAACATTTTTCCATGTAAACGACTTATTCCAGTTGCTTTGCTTGTACGTCTTGCCACGCATGCCTTTTCTTGGCGTAATTTCTTGGGAAATAATGTAAATTTTCCTGGGAAATGATTGTCTTTTCATTAAAAGGTATTTGTATTTATTTCAATTGATGTAACCCTCACCAGTGCCTAATGCAGACTTTCATTTCGACAATTCTGCTCCTCGTACGAGGGGGATGGGCTGGGGATTGATGGCTCGTGACAAAGCCCTGCTATACAAAAGCTCAAATTCTTGCCATCTTTTCATCAAATCTGTAGGCAACAGTGCGTACTTACGTACTCGCGCACTCAAGTGCAACCTAATACCTATAACTAGCACGATGAGGCGATGCAGCTCATCTTTAAAGGATTAAGAACACTGATATTGATGTCATTAAATTATTCCGATCGAAAGTGTCGGTTGACCTAAAAACACCAGTTCTACAAAAAACACGTGTCATGTAACCCGTAACCCGAAAAATACGTGTCATGTAACCCGTAACCCGAAGTATTTGAATTGTAATGATTTTATTCGAAAACAGAGCTCCTGTTGTAGTTCTCACGCATTTGTCACTAACCTGTAACGATGTTTGGAGCCCAAAGAGCTGAATTTGGACAGCTTGCTCGACAGCGTGTTGACTTCATTTTCCGGCATTCTAAATTATTCCAAAACACCAGAGAGAAAGAGAGAGAGAGAGAGAGAGAGAGAGAGAGAGAGAGAGAGAGACAGATGTGTTTCTGTTCAGTATAAAAAAACCCCAAACCCTTTAATCCACTAAATCATGCTTGAACTCAGTAAAGAACAGTGTGATTAATCAGCAGGAGTCAATAGTCATTTTACACAGAAACAAACAGAACCAAAATGATCAAGAGATTAAACCTATAACCTACAGTATCGTCTAAAAGCCTGTCTATAAAAAAAAAAAAAAAATCTGTAAATGTTTTAATTCTTCCCGTCTCTGTGTAATCTTCTGAGACTGTTCGGAACTGTTTTTTAATGAGCTTAATTAAAGGTGGAAAACACCACAGAGAGCTTTTGGTAGGAATTAACATTCCCGGCTTTGAAGTGTTCCACTAAGGAGTAAAAAATAGGCACGGTTTTACTACTGCAGAAAAGTCCACATAATGAAAACACCTGATGTGTGTTTATTAATAATAACAAAGCTTTTATATACTTTTATACCGCCTGGCTATTGTAGTAATCAGAGACTGGTGTCTCCTCAGAATCAGCATATCAAATCTGATTAGCATTATGATAACTAGCGTTTGTTTATGCGACGCTATATTACCATAC
Source organism: Bagarius yarrelli (assembly GCA_005784505.1). Taxonomy (NCBI): domain Eukaryota; kingdom Metazoa; phylum Chordata; class Actinopteri; order Siluriformes; family Sisoridae; genus Bagarius; species Bagarius yarrelli. The sequence goes on along the minus strand of VCAZ01000043.1, from coordinate 1,949,532 downwards.
ATGGCAGAAGTAACCGTTTGAACACTAATTAATTTAAATGATCTTTATGCTAATGAGATAGTAGCGATTAACTGGTAGTTTATTGTCTCTTGTAAATCAGTTATTAATTAGTTAGACGAGATGACAATTATGGTAATGAGACTGCGCTAATTTATAAAATTTAGGCTTCCCTCAAGTCTAGAATAACGATTCTTTTTTATGTATTAGGTTTTACATACCTCATCCAAATATTTTTATTTAAGCAATAAAACTAGCTTGTGGTGTGTCTGTATTTTGTTGCCAAAGCAACAAAAGATATTTTTGGTACGATGTACATTTATTTGTAAAAAAAAAAAAAAAAACTGCCCCTAAACTCTTGGTCTTCTGATTCTAATACACTTTTACATGTAAATTAGACAGATGTTCAAAAAATTGTTGATTTTGTCATTCGAGGCTGATCTGCAGAGAAATTTCTGTTTATTCAAGCATCAGCAGTCAGTTTGGCGTGAGGCGTGTGACTTATTCTCGAAGACGGAGCCTAATTACAAACCTAGGGTAGCACATTTTAAGCCGAGGATTCCAAGAGTAGAAGCGACTAAAAATGGACCTAATACATTAGAAGATTATTGCAGCTTGTTCGTTTTAGGCTTTTTATGATTTCCAGCTTGACACAAGCTCAATAAAAATGCATAACAGGCAAAACATCTCTTTGTGCTTTTATTGTAGACAAATTCCAAATGGCACACGACTGATGAAATTCCCGAATGGAAATGTTTTAATCTGATTTAACGTGTAACATTAATCTAGACTAGTGGTTCCCTGTGCTTTTATTGCCGGGCTGCCCTTTCACTGATTTAGAAAAGGATTTATTTACAGAAATTAGAGATATTCTTACTCGCCCCAGAGTCTTTTCAGTGATTCTAATGGGCTTGTTTTGTGTTGCAGAGCCTCTCAAATCGGGGCTGCAGCTGTGAGACTGTCACTCTTAGCTCATTTTTACTGTCTGAGTAAAGCATTCATATGGGGCATAATCAACTCAATGGAAGGCACAGCTAGAGAGTGAGTGCAAAACCTGCGTGCCAAAAGCTTTTCTTGTTGAAAATTGCAGGGAATCTCTGTAAAAATCTGCCCCTTATTATAACTCAGCGTACCTCAGTTTGGGATCTACTGGTCTAGACACTAACAAATACTAGTTTAAAAAGAGATTGGATATAAGATGAATAAAAACGCAGACAGGAGCACAATAATCCCAGGAGCCAGTCACAATCAGCTGTATGACAGTCTGAGCCATTCCCAACAGAGAGGTCCCTCAGCCTCAGCGAGCTCTGTGGGGGGTTGCATCATATTTTAGAAAGTGTTGAGCAGTGAGAATTAAAGAGAACGATCATATTGCATTAGCTAATTTTCTCCACGATCCACTGGTTGACCAAAAAAAATTGGCAAATGTTTGGTATATTTCGGGTTGCAGTGTAGCAATACTGGAAACATGAAATGGAGGAAATACCAAGAGCGATAATATCATTAAATGTGGGTCGACCTAAAATATTTTATAAGGGGGAAAAAAAACAGGTCTCAGATAAAAAAAGGTTGGGAACAACTGTATTATGGGAATAGAGTCCCCTCTAGCTCAGTGGTTAAGGTGTTGGACTGCTTGTAGATCAATTCCCAGTACCAACAAGCTGCCACTGCTGGGCCCCTGAGAAAAGCCCTTAACTGCTCGGTTGGTGCTTTCCAGAATGCCATTAATAAAAATGTAAACTCTTAATATTTTTTTTTTCAATGATTAATCCAAAAAACCTCCAAAAAAAACAGAAGCTATTTAGATTTGCTAATGCTATGCATGTGTGCAAGGAGGTATGAATTCAGAATGATTCATTTTTGTGTGTTTCTATTAATCAATTTGTAATTTGATCAATAAATAATAATGAAGAATGATAATAGAAGAAGAGCTCCTGTCTCAAGCCAGTGAAATGTTTTTTTGAGTTAGGGAACAGGGGACAGAGAACAGGGTTAGTCGTGATGCAGCTCTGAAGCAGTAAAAGGTAAGAGCTGTGCTTAAGGGCCAGCCCGAGGCGTTAACCTTTTGATTCGAAGTTCAGAGTGTAAATTGCTGAATGCTTTACATTCTTATTCTCACAGTTAGAGAATGAGAAAAGTCTATAAAAGGATAATAACAAGAAACGATTCTGTTTTTGTGATGATGTCACATAACATGCCACATGGCTACACTTCTGCTACGAATAATGATTTGGATTATTAAATAGTAAATCCTGTCAGGGAAAATTTGACTTTAATTATTAGCAAGCTTGATTTTCTCATACTTGGGAAAGTAACACCTGGAACCCAAACCTGCACTACGGCTGCACTACAATTGACCCCAGACTGGAGCAGTTCATACACTTGAAAAGGCGAAAATTTACTGCAGTTATTTCAAAGCTTTTGTTGTGGAAAAAAAACCTTGTCAAGGCCCCTGATTTGTTGCTCGAAGAGGTCGAAGAGCAAACCGCTTTCGTACCTGAAGAAGGTGTGGTGTTCTACACAACACTTCCAAAGGTTTTTACACGACGCCTTGCTGGGAGCTTCGAAGAAGTAGGAGGTCTCGTTGCACTGCAAAAAAAATAATACAACTTTACGAGTAAGAATTATTTGTCTATCAAAAAAATAATTTAGCTTATCCTCATTTTAACAATTTTTCCCCCTAAATTAAGTTTTTGCACAAATATGTTGTGTACCATGTAACCATGACTTCACTGAGGTATAAATAAGACCTCGTACACACACACATGCCAAATTCCTCAACATTTAGCATCATAAACTTGTACCAAACAAACATGTACCAGATATCCGACACTGGCTACCCACTGTTGGGGTAACAATTAAGAAGTTTAAAACTACTGCGTCTGGAAGAATATTTTCCAAAGCGAGATTTGTGGCATTTCTATTTCCGGATCACTGAGTCTCCCAATCTACAATTAGAATGCCAGCAAGCTATTTGTGGACTATTTAAGCACAAACATAGGTTTGCTTGATGCTGCCTGAACTTTATGGCCAGATGAGACAAAAAATTGATTATTTGAGCAACACTGTTGGGGGTTGTGCATAAAAGAAAATTAAAAGTGCATGAATATTGAATTGTTTGTAATTACATAATAATGGACTTCCAGGAAGTAGGTTGTGGATTGTTCACCAGAAGCACGACAAAAGTCCGCTTTAGTTATCTCCATATCCTGATGAGTTACACACTAGTGTCTCTTGTTTGGTTGAGCTGGAGCTCTGTAGTCCAGTGGTGCCACTAATTATGATCTAATTTGATCAAAGACAGGATTTCTCCTATATTTGGGATCATGAGATTAAACCACGATCAGTTACCCTTTCTTTGTTTCGGGCAATTAATCTGTGCGCAGTTGTGGTTCTTTCTCATTGAAAAGACCTGCTGAATACTTATTAAGCACCGACTGGCTGTTCTTCTCTTTCATTTGAAGCGTAAATTGGCCTGTAAGAGAAGGAGTGTGCAGGAATTCTGTACAGGAATCTCATTTAAAGGCCCGGGAAGGAGGTGGGGGGGTTTGTAATGGTAGTCCCAGGTCAATAATCGCTTTTTTAGTCCTGCGTTAGAAGTATTTTTGCCTTCTTCAAAGATTCTTTTTTTCTGAGTGGCTTTGTATTCGCACAGTAAGACATAAAGTGGATAAAGTAAAAAAAACTTTAAAAACTTTTCATTCCAATGCCATTAAAATGTAATGCTAGTATCTAAATGTAAATGTAATGTAGGAAAATGATCTTGGGACAACAAATAATTTTTTTTAAGATATATTCTTTTGAGCATTTTTGCCTTTATTGAGCAGGTAAGGGCAGTAGGTAAGAGAAAAGGAGGTTGGGGACAAGGGATACAAGACTAGATGCGCAATAGTGCCATATATGTTGATGTGCTACCCACCACAGTAGGCTACCGCTCACGACGGGATGGGGAAAATATTTGACAATATATTTTGTCTATTCAAATAAAACTTTTGTCTGTATGTTTCTGCCAATCCTCCAGTTTCCATGGTAATGTACCCACATAAACAGTAATGAGACTTACATCTTTCCCCAGAACGCGCAGCTCAAACTGGGTTTCTTTGAAAAATATTTTCGTAATTCTTGGCCTGAAACATCAAAGAAACATAGAAATGCCTTCATGGAACTATCAAGCTTTGACTTCCTCTGCAGAAAAAAAAGGTATTTCCTCTATGAAGACTTAAAAATGGCCGTTTCTATTTTAGAAAATGTGCATAGACTGGAGAGACTTCCTGGTAAACTAAACACAATGAGAAATGTAATAAAAAGTCTGACAGACTTTGGGTTAGTAGGTTTACTTACCAGAAATACTTTCCAACCTGGGTTTTATTTTTGTAAACTACAACTCCAACCGGTGTCAATCCCAGAAAATATTCAGACTGCTTCTCGCCCTGAAATCAAACCAGGAAGGTTATATCGAACATACTAATGAATTACAGTGACCATATCGAGCGTATAAATATTTAATATTCCTACATACAAACACAGGATGAAGGTCCACCCCGTACATCTCCAGCGTCTTGGCCATGCCTAAATAATTCATCTCGGCTTCGGAAGGCGTCTGACCCCTGTGTAGAGATCTCTCATCACTATGCAGAAACCCTTAATGCCTTTTATTTTTTTATTTTTACGGTCTATCATTTTTGGTGCCTTGTAGTATTGAGAAAGTCGATTGGTTGGAAGATGCTTGTTAATTTTTGACATTTTAATAATAAAAATTTTACCACAACAATCAACATCATAGTCAGTATGTCCTTTCGTCTTTTTATCTTTACTTCTACATCTTAGATTTTATTTGACGTTAAACAATAACGTCACCGGTGACCTAAGGTGAGCATACCATTGTTCAAGCTTTTCCCACGCTGTAAATGATTAACCTTCTAAATATATCTCTTGGAATTTTTATCACTGCTTCAAAAAATATTTTCTACCACTAGTTGAGGACGTGTGCGTTCCTGTTACCGATTAACAGGACGTGCAAATATCCTCCATCGTTAAATTCTCTTTCTATGATTTATATGTTTGCCTTTGTGGCTTACAAAGATTTGATGAATCGGGCCAAAATCTTCCTTGAAGCTAATTCCACATTCATCTGCAAAAAAAACTGGACCGTTAACATCTGTCTGCGTTTTTATTTATATTTCCGGCATTTGGCAGACCCCACTTACAATTATGATGTTAATCTGACTGAGCAGTTGAGGGTCAAGGGTTTTAAATTGAACCCACAATCGTCCAGTCAGAACCATAACCACCGATCTACCACTTCCCCAGATGAAACCCCCTTGTGCACTTTCCACCATTCCACCATTTTTGCTGAATCAAGAGCTGTGTGTTACGGACATTACTGTAATTTGCAGTTAACATAAACCAACATTAAAGGTGAATCCATCCATCCATCCATTGTCTATACCTGCTTATTTCTAATCAGGGTCACAGGGATCTGCTGAAGTCTATCCCAGCTGTCATTGGGTAAAAGGCAGGGGTCACCCCGGACAGGTCGCCAGTCCATTGCACAGTCACATACAGACGAACAACCTCACACACTCACTCTTATTCTTATGAGCCGGAAGAAACCGGAGTTACTGGGGTAAACCCATGCTGGCATGGGAAAACATGCAAACCTCACACAGAAAGACCCCTGCAGGTGAAACCAGACATGCAAAATAACTGCACATGGTATTGCAAAGTATCGCATATTGTACCATATGCAGGGTGGACATTTTTTGCATCAGCATGGTGTGAACCCCCCCACCCCATTATTTCAGCTGGAGGATATGTGCGGCTGGGTGGAGCGGTAGATGATTGCAGATGGTGGGTTCTATGTGCCCTGTTATTTATCGCCGCTGCGGGGATTTCGCTTTGCTTTATCCCTTTCATTACGCTTTCATCCGACTGTGGAAAAAGACTTTAGAGATGTTACTGGTGTAGGGAATAAGATCGGGGTGTCAAACTAGGGTAGGTTAATCAGGGTTACTCCTATTACAACTTCTACCTACATTGATCTTAGAGCATTTCTCGCCTTGCTCGAATGTTACTTTTAAGAGCTTGTAAAGTGTCACTACATCTATCACGGCGATGCTGAATGAGGAGAAATCCATCTGCCTGAAGAAGTGGCGGCGTGCGGGTAATAATAATTCAGAACCAAAGGCAATTCAAGGAGCTGGAAAGGAAACTTAGGGACCAGCAGCATGACCAATGCGACTGTCATGAATCACACACACACACACACCAGCACACCATGAGAATTCTGGGTAATAGGAACATGACTCAGTCTACGACTCAGTTGTTCGCTTTAATCACAAAGCATGTCATCGGATTTACAAACTTGATTTACAACTTGTGGTAGAAGTGTTGTGTGAATGGCGGGGCATCAATATCGTCTCTGTCTGGTAGACATTTATTTGATTTTGTCCTGTATATGAGGTTCCTAATGCTGAAATAGTCTGTGTCTTTTGTACAGTAGGGTTTTTACCCCTTTCACACACAAATGTTGTGTCTTTGGCACAGAAGTGGTTCTACCCCTTTTGCACACAAATATTTAGTGGCTTTGGCACAGAAGAGGTTCTACCCCTTTCAACACCAAATATTTAGTGCTTTGGCACAGAAGAAGGTTTCTTCAAACACAAATATTAGTGGCCTTTTTCAAACACAATATTTAGTGGCTTTGGCACAGAAGAGGTTCTACCCCTTTCGCACACAAATATTTAGTGGCTTTGGCACAGAAGAGGTTCTACCCCTTTCGCACACAAATATTTAGTGGCTTTGGCACAGAAGAGGTTCTACCCCTTTCGCACACAAATATTTAGTGGTCTTTGGCACAGAAGAAAGGTCTACCTACCCTACCCTTTGCGACACACAAATATTTAGTGGCTTTTTGCACAGAAGAGGTTCTACCCCTTTCACACACAAATATTTAGTGTCTTTGGCACAGAAGAGGTTCTACCCCTTTCACACACAAATATTTAGTGTCTTTGGCACAGAAGAGGTTCTACCCCTTTCACACACAAATATTTAGTGTCTTTGGCACAGAAGAGGTTCTACCCCTTTCACACAAAGAAGAGGTTTTAATCCTTTTTGCACACAAATGTTCTGCCTCTCACTTAAACTAGAGAACGAACCTCTCATGGAAATAAATTGGTGGAAGATTCTTTTTTATGTAGACTGATATTGTATATATTTAATATAATAATGTATTCGAAATTTCCACCAATTTACATATTTATGATTTATTTCATTTGTGAGTAATTACACACAACTCTCACACGTCTGATTGCCTTTCTAATAATGTGAACGATCCTGATTTGGTGGTTCTGCGCTGCCGTCACTCACCTGAATGGTTTTAACCCCTTTTCTCACAGTTCTTTATCAGGGATATACCGAGCCAATCATCCTAATCTCTATTCTTAACACTAAGCTGTGCACAGGATCCCAGACTGCCAAAAAAGAAATTCAAGGTCATGGGCAGAGATATGTGATTTTTTTTGCTGGTAATAAGCAGGTGTGCAATGCTAATGTTAGAAGCTACTACGGCATTAAAGATGGGCACTCAGGCACAGGTTCTATATTCCCCCTAATGAGGAACGTACTTAAATCTTTCATGTTCAGATGGATGGATGTCTCTTCTGTATTTTTTTTTAATTAAACATTTGACCAATTCCCACCCATCAGCCAGCTCTCCAATCACAAGACGGCTATGAAATTCCGTTTCCTCTATGGAACGACATCAAGCCATCCCTCTATAATTTCTCTTTTGCTCATAAATGTTTAGGTTCCTTCAGTGTAACTGTGATTGACAGCCGAGAGGGATGGATATATTATATTCCAAATAAGATCAATCCGGTTAAAATATTCCGGGCTACTGTTATTCCAAACTGGTGTTTACATGTGCCGGCGCTTTCAATCGGAATCATTTTGTGATGTGTGCGTAATCAATTCATTTTTTTGTGTTTTTAAGGTGGAGCGCAGGAATCGGAACTTTTCTATAGCGGTGCTTTGCTACGAGTTCTCAGTATCCAGTCCCTCCCCACTTGTCTTAGGAGCAGAAGCATGTGAATAAAAGTCAGTGATAAAGAAAGGTGAGTTTTGCAGGACTTTTGCATGACACACAGGTCGTTTCCTGGGAAATTGGCGTTACTTCCTATAAGATTACCTCAAGACCAGGCATACAAAGAAAGGACATGCAATCAAAGTTTACATGGAGGTTTTTTTTTGTTTGATGTGAAAGTTTTATCCCACCTCTGTCAACTCGATGGAAATATGAATCTAGTTTTGGATACCGATGAAGATTTTTACACAGAACATTTTCTAATTCTAATTCTAATAGGACTTTTAAAGTAAACGAATTGTTTCATGTAAACGCAAACAAGACAAACATTTACAATATTTGGTTATTGGGTGAATCGTTACATTCTAAAGGTCAACCACATATATCCACAACACATGCGCTCATGTTTTGACCTTTCCCCAGTGGCGTGATCTTTTCTTCTATGTTAACCATTCATCCTTTCAGAGAGAAAGTGCAGATTGTGGAAGTCCTGTTTTAAAGAACACACGCTGTAGCCGAAGGGAGAAATACGGATTCATCTTTAAACAACATTCCAGCACCAATGAAAAGGACCTGTTAACCTGTGAACTGTAAACACATGTTCTTTCATACAGTTAACGGGGAAAAACAGGGAAGCAGAAGGGTTTTCAAAGGGGTGCGTGGGGACGGAGGGGGCGGTAGGTTGTCAGGCGTACATGGTGGGATGGTGTGAGTTGTAATTACTGCATTCCATGACTTGGTAAACATTGTAAACATGCTGGAGGTTACAGGAAGTGTTGCTACGGTGTTTAAAGCACTATGTTAGCTATGTATGCTTTTATATTAGGATTATAAGGTAGAAAGTGGTAGCTCAGTGGTTAAGGTATTGGACTACTGATCGAAAGGCCATGAGTTTAAATCCCAAGATCAACAAATTGCTACTGTCGGGCAGTACATGACAAGATCAAAAATTGTTGCATATTGTGTATGTTAATTTAGACGTTATACGTTTTTGATGTTTAATTATTTTTTTATTTAATACGGCACCAGCGAACAAATTTTTATTTTGCAATTTAATATAAAATATTAAATTCAATATAAGACAAAATGTGATCTGAAGGCTTGGCTTATATGTCCAAAAGTCCACACGACACACATGCCATTTGAAACCCAGTTCACGTTTTACGCTCCTTAACAGAGTGATTTTTTTTTCAAGAGTGAAAAGTTTGCTTACATTAGTGTTTTGTGATTCTGCTCGATCGCGTCCTCTAAGTCTTCCTGCTGATCTGGAACAAAGCGATACTCTGAGACGTAGCCCGGCATGTGCTTGTATGGGTCGTAATCTCCGAGCTCAGCTGGAAGAGAGCAAATCAATCATGAAGATTAGCGAGTCTGAGAGGAGGGTTTTGACCTGGGTTTTGATATCCAGCTACAAACATGGCTTTCAATGGAAATCCATGGGGGCAAAAACTTAATATTCATACTCACACTGGATCGCCAAAGCCGCCATCTGTGTGCTGACATTGAAGGGACACGGGAGTCTTCCCTGCAGCACATCCTGCTTTATCTGAAGGAAAAACTGGTACCTGACACAAGACAATAAGGCCACAAATCACACACAGTTTTTAAACTACACAAAAAACCTCTATACTGTAACACACACCTGGTTACTTCCTCCTTCAGTTTACAGGGATCCTCGGCATAAAATTTAACTCCAAAATACAGCGTGTAGGGCGGCCCGGCTGCAAAGAGAAACCGATATCAGGAACAATGTTTCATTTTTATTTTATTAGAATAAGTTCAGGAGGTAATTTAGGCCCAATCCTAATTCTCTTTTATATCTTTCCCCCCTTCCCCTACCCCTACCCCTACGCCCAAATAAGTGACAAGGGTTAGAGATGAAAATAAATCTCCCCTATGAAATGGGACACCACTACTACACCAGTTGACGTCATTGTATGTGCGGTAAAAAAATGGTCTGCCACTACACGTATATTTCAGGTAACATCATCAGGGATAAAAAACATGTTGTGGGACTATTAATGCAACAGTGTAACGCTAACAGATTTTTTTTTAACTTTATACAACATATGACATTCTATTGCTAAATGTCAAAAAATATTTCTATGACAGAAAAAAAACCCATCTTGGTCACTTGGGCGGCCATGTTTCCGCTGTAGCTAATGTATCTTGGCAGATTTCTTGGACCCCTACGTTTGAAGTGTGGTCCCGAACAAACCTCCATATGAAGGGGTATCTGGCCCTTCCCTTTACCCCTACGTCTTCAAGCAAAAGAGAATTGAGACCCCTTTACATAAATGTGTAAAACAGGAGAGTAGGGGTAAGGGGTAGGGCTAAGGGGTGGAAATGGGATTGGGCCTTAATGTCATTGTTAATGCCGTACACTCTACAATAAAGTTCTACTTACTTGCCATAAGGTCTTTGTGCTCTGCCAGAGTTTTTGTTGGATCTAGCCAATACTGCAAAAAAGAAATAAATAATAATGAGCAATTAACTGCTTTAGAGCACAGGGTAGCCCCGGTTCTAGAGTACAATTTCCATCCAGCCATCCAATTTGTTCTCTACTGTCTAATTTGCACTGTCCTTGTAATATTTGTACTGTTTGTTGCACTGTCTGTCTGCACTAGGTTGCACACATGCACTTTATGTCTATCCAGTTTAGTGGCTCTTTGTTGTTTTGTAAATTCTATGTTTTGTGTGGCACCAGCACAATAAAGCTCCTTGAACTTGAACTTGAATTTTTTGTACTTCTTGTCCTACACAGAGTCACAAAAAAATCCCAGACAGCCTTGGGCAACATGTAGGTGGGCAACAAAACATTTCAGGGACTCTTACACAATGGAAAAATCCCCAGCCAATCAGCCTACAACAGATGTCTATGGAGTAAAAGAAGGGACCCCCCCAACACCCCCCAGAGGTGGAGGACATCAATAGCACTAGATTCCACTGTCCAGTTCAAACTAAAAATACATTTTGGATTTCCACTAGAAATTTCCTTTCAGTGGTCAGTCAAACGCCGAATGATTATGTGATGATAAAAAAAAAAACTTATAAACAAAAACTTGCAAATGCGATGTGCTCATACTGTTGCTGATCTGTCTGGGCGCATAATGTAAAGCCTATTGAAATCAGACTGTAAAACGGGCTTGTTAAAAATTCAGGATAAGAGTCATCACTGACTGCATCAATAAAACACGAAGGAGCGGCAGGTCACGGCACGTCGGTTGGAGGCGAGGGGAACGAGCTTCGTTTGTATTAAACGGGGTTCAAACGCTTAACAGGACATGTTGTGCTCAGGCTGATCGATTAGACGGGTCAGAGGAACAGATCGGATTTACAGTATTACATATTCAGCAGATCCACTCTGTCAGGTTTACGGCAGCAGGTCTAGACGAGGTTACTCAAAGATAGTTTTAAGCTTTTAGACTTGTTTCCGGTGGAAGTCATCATGCTGTTCCAGTTCTATGAAATATGGCACTGTTTAGAATTTTTATGTATATAAATGGAAAACTTAACTGAGGAGATAAAAGTCACCGAAACAGTGAGTGGTGAGAATTTATTGCACCAGATGTCTGATAGAATTAAAAGCTCGGGGTGTGAATTTATGACTCTGATTAATCGGATCTTTTACAAAGGATATAAATACTTCACTGTCCTTATGGGTTTGTAGAAGGAAAGGGTGTTATGGCATGTGGTGATGCCCCAGACAACAATAAGGCCACATAAGCAGGAGGTTTGAACCTTCATTGGAATGGCAACACTAAGTCATAATTCCTGGTGGGAAAATTTCCTTACAACTTGGAGTGTCATTAAGAAAACATAATGGAGGCACGTGTCTAAAGAAACAGGATAGTGAAATGGAAAAAAAATAACGAGAGCTAGTAAAAGTAAAATATACCCCAACCTACTATAACAAGATACTTCTGCATGTTTATGTTTATTATGTCATGCTTGTGTTTACTTCCTGTCTCGTATTTGTCATGTGTTCCTATCGCGTGATCTCCTTGTCCATGTGTCTTTTTCTTATTGGTTAGTCATGTGTATTTATAGCCCTTGTGTTTCCCTTTGTCATGTTCATGGATTTCGGGTTGTGTCCCTGTAGCGCTGTCGCGAGTCTGTGTGTCATGCTAAGTCAAGTTAAGTTTCTTACAGACAAGTTCATATTTGCTGTTTATGTTTTTGCTAAGTAGTCAAGCTAAGCTAAGGTAGGCTAAGCTACTCTAAGATAAGATTCTCTAAGCTAAGATAAGCTACTCTAAGATAAGGTAAGATAACATACTCCAAGCTAAGATAAGATACTCTAAGCTAAGATACTCTAAGCTAAGCTAAGTCAAGTCTTGTTACGTTTGTTTATTGTTTTGTCACTTTGTAAATAAACTGCACCTTTGGGTTCTGAAACTATCGTTACAATCATTTTTCTTTTGGACTGCAGATATTCAGAAAAAATGATGGTAAGTATTATTATAAAAAATGCCAGCTGAACAAAATGCTAATCTCTTAGGAAGTCGGAATTCACACCATGCTAATGCTTGGACCTACAGCGCTACTTGGTTTAAGCTCCACCCACTTTGGGTTATGAACCGAATAGCGATAGGAATAATTCACGCGTAGGATTAAAGTGCCTAAATATTTTAAATCTTTATTATGCAGTGCTGTTATTTATTGCTGTAACCTCTTATTCATACCCCACCCCCCCCTCCTCCCAATCCCTCCATCCTTTCCGTGATTGTCCTGCGTACATACAGACTACAGAGGGAGGTCAATTACCGCTGGGCATGATGAAATTAGAATAGGTTCATTGAATTAGCCGATGTTATCTAATAATCATGCTGTGACAGCTGGTGTGTCCCGCTGAGTTATGCAAATGTGACAGCGAATAAAAAAAAAAAAAAAAAAGCAAAGAGGCGGTCCAGTTCTTTAAAATCTTCTTTTTGTGTGGACATTTGACAGATTGTACAATGATTATGAAATTATTGCGCTGGGATACGGTACGAGTCGAAATTCTTTCTTTATTGGATGCAACGATGAGTCATGAAATCAGGTAAACCGCATGAGCCCGAAGTAAAAATATGCCAACGTGTCCCTGATAATCATGTCTTTCTTTGTGTTAATTGCTATTTCTGCATCAGCGATCTTCGCAATAAATCTCCACAGACTGTAAAAGGACGGTTGTAAAGACAAGCCCTGATAGGTTCTGTGGCTCGTGTCTCCATTGGGAAAAAGGTTACGGAAAAAAAATTGCTGGCATGTTTTTCTTTGTCGACTCTGTCATCGCCTCGCCCGGTGTTTACACCCTCCCGGCCAAACACGCCATCACTCTTCTTAGAACACTCCTCCGTGCTGTGTTTTGTTGGGTCCCTCCGATGTGTAACGTGAGGTGATGTGATATTGAGCATCTGGACTTACTGTCTGATGACTGAGGTCGCAGTAACGCAGGCCGAAGTAGTCGCTTTCTAGAAGGTTGACATGGCTGAACGTGTAATCCAGCACCGCACAGCCTCTGGTGGATTTCTGTAAAGAAATTTATTTTGATATTTTTAGGCAAAAATCATATAAATGTTTAAGAAAAACGGAAGATTGTTTAAACAGGAATGTTAAAGATGAATAAAGCACATCTGGATGTGCAGATGTGGAAATTAAGTGTATCGACGGTCGCATCATTCTTATTTGTTTTGCTACAACTCGAATATTTTATTCGTTATCATCGCCTGTTCAAAACTTCTGTTCTTTCACTTTTAGCTTCTCGGCATCTCTAATCGCATTTTATCGTCTTATTATATTTACCACATGTTCTGGATCCGCAAAAAAACTGTAAAACATGCCGGGAAAGAAGTCACGATGCTAAAAAATGGCATTTTCGAGAAAAATAGTTATGTGAATTGCGTAAAATTTTCTGATTAAAGTTTCTCTTTGGTTTAGCCGTCGTAATTTTTCAGTATTAAATGTCACATAAAACAGTGATGTCATCGCCAAGTAATCTTTTTGTGATACTGTTGTAATATTGTTACATAGCTGCCACTTATGACACATGCCGGCTTTAGTAACACCACCTGAAACTTGAACAGTGACTGGTATCTGCCCCTGGGGTCATTCTCCTGCTGTTACCGCTCTCCCTCTCCCTCTCTCTCTCTCTCGCTCTCTCTCTCAGTGGTGTACGATGCGTCACTCTGGTTCACGTTACTGAGTAAAAAAGGCCGGCGCAGTAACTCCGGGCGGTCGGTTAACGACTTTGTGAGCGTTTGGTGTCGATCCTGTCCTGCAGGTTTGGACTATTTTATTGCTGGTTGGAGCAGCCGGTATTTTCCTGAATGGAAAGGCAGACTTTAATGTTGTAGTCGTTTAAGTATTGAACATGCTGTGCTTTCATTCACTGCAACTTAAAAGAGAGATTAAGAGATGATAATGAGTACAACGCGTTACACTAGGTTGGCTGCGATTAGACGGTGTTAGCAGTGTTTAGCCACAACACAGGTCATATCACCGCCCTCCACCGTCGGTTATTTTTAATATTTATGAAAAATCCCTAAGATTAAAAACCCGCGGGAGTCACATTTTCTTTATCCTTTACTCAAAAGTAAGTTAAATTGGTTTGTTTTCTGTTTCGTTGTCTGTTTGACTTGCTGCCAATTAAAAAGTGAAAGTTATCAGCTAATTAAAAACAAAGGACAAAAGGGGAAGTTCCAACAAACAACAGCGCCCCCCACCCCTTCTTGGTGATACCCTATTACCGGTGTATTACACGCTATCACATGTCGATTAACATGTAGGAAAATGTCCTCACCATGACAGTCGTATGTACAGCAAATTGAAATCAATGCACTTAACGAGATTAGGTCTATAATTGCTAGCTAAAGATAATAAGCAACCTTCTAACAATCTATAAAACGTGTTCGACGTTTTAATTGTAAACGCATTTTACCCAAATCGTTGTAGGCTTGATTTGAGCGTGGATTGATATTTGGCCTCGGTTTTTGTCGGCTCTTAAACATGGACACGCAAACGTTTCTCATAGGTTTGAAAATCACCTAATTACGAACCTTCTAAACAGGGAAATATTTATATGAGATTCTTTTCGCCCGTGTCACATCTTTCATTCGTACGGGTACTGTTTTAACTCAAACGAGTCATGTGACCCTGCACTGGTGCTGAGGTAAAGTGCTGTAACCCGAGTTGTAGTCAGTGGTGTAACTCGAATCTCCAAGGCTTGAGGGGGCTTCAGGCTGTAAAAATGAGAAGCACTGGCCAGTTAGTAAAATCCACACTGACTCCTCACATTCCTGCCATAGTTCTCTCCCTGATAAGACAATGCAGACTGTTAGGGTGGGGCTGCAAAAACAACCCTGGCCCGAGAGAACACTCTGGAGGAAAATGTGTTTCCCAGTGTTTAGCTCTTTCTGCTCTTATGATCTGAAGAGATTCTGGTATGTGTGCCTGAATGAAGAAAAAAACTAATTCATACATTTGTTTTTTTTAAATTGATGGTTATAAAAATATAGTTGTGATTTAATTAAATAATTGTAAACCCTGTTTTATATGTAGAATGTTGCTCCAGTGCGGTTCTACAGGTTCACCGTTATATTAATATTACTTATTAGAGTTTAAATGGAGCTCGTAACTCGAATACCTTGTATGTGAAATAAATTTGCCCAATTGAAATGAACTGAAATGCCTTTAATCCGTTCCGGGTCCCCAAAAAAACACTGTGATTTTTTTTATTAATTTTTTTTAAATAAGAAAAATAAATTTATAAATAACGAATATTGTGTAAAAAACACAATACAATAGGATGTACTGCAATAAACTGTTTTTTTATGTATAATGTACAGCATTTACCTTGGAGATCAGACGACTCCACATGCTAACAGCATGTCTGACTAGCTTTCGAGTGAGACTTGGGATGCTGGGCGGATCTTACGGCGTTCACTGTGGCGTTTCGCTACGCCAACTAGCCGTTGGGTATCTAAAGCTGTCTCATAACCTGAATTTTAGCTCGCAACTCAAAGCAAAAAAGCCGCCGAGAGACGACTCGTATCTCAAAAACTTAATAGTTGGGACACTCGTAAGTCAAGGTACCACTGTAGTCTAATTTCATGTGGTAATCCAGGAATCGTCACTGTCAGTAACTGTTCCAGCATAAATGAATTTTCAGTCTCAGCCAATAAGCCGAGTTAAGCCGATTTTCAGTTTGGAAAAGATTCAAAAATGGATTGAGGTGCGTTTAGTCTGCACACACAGATGACATCAGATGCTTGTTCCTTGTGGTTAAATTGCGCTTATTTACTATCTTCCAACTTAAAATCCACGCTGTCATGATAACGTATGTCACATGACAATATCATCATGACGGATGTAGTACTATACAAAAAAATCCTTTTTTTTTTTTACGATCAGGAAGTAAATACTAACCCAAAGGTAGTACCTATGTAAGTACTTTGGAAGCGGAAACTAATTCAGAACTCAAATAAGGTTTTTGACGAACTGAGGCGGTGATTAGATACTGCGGTTCAGGCGGGTGATTGGTACAGTGTAGTGTGAGGGGTAAGTGAGAATATCCTGCAGATAACAGTAAAAAACAGGAAGTCCTTATTATTATTAACCAATGGCAAAGCTGCAATGGAGTACCAGGTAAAACCAAGCTGGAGCGATTTTCGTTCAGGGCGTAGCCTCAACAATACCGACAAGAAACACACGGCCCTGACCGACTGTCTCGCCACTTGTCACCCCACCCGCCCATGTTATCTATTCTTTGTGTGTGTATCAGCATGCACAAGGGCTTAATCTAACACAAATGATAATAAAGTGCTGCTTCAAAATTATTTACAGCGAAGGTTATTCAGACGGTCGACACTGATGTTTAACATCAAAAATCCTCATTTAGCAGCGTGATAAACAGGGAACATTGAGCTAAAAGGGTAGCTGGTGTATATGTATGTGTGGCAGTTATTAGGGAGCTTTTAATAAGGTGTGTGTGTGTGTGTGTGTGCGGTCAGGAAAAAAAAAGATTTATTTGAAATGTTCTTGGAAACATTTAACTTTCCCTGACATGCCCCTCTGTCCCCATGGCAACAGGGTCATTACAGGAGGGGACTGGACCATCTGCTGCTGTTGGCTACAGGGGTGTGGTGATGACCGTCATTGTGTGTGTGTGTGTGTGTGTGTGTGAGTGTGTGTGAGAGAGAGAGAGAGTGTGTGTAAGAGACAAAGAGAGAGAGAGGGAGAGAGAGAAAAAGACTCTGTTAGCCAGAGGATAGTGGTTTCCATTGTGTATGTGTGTGTGTGTGTGTGTGTGTGATGGTGGGATCTTTATCGGTAGTTGTTCCATATCTACTGCTTTCCAGAATGTTCTTTGCTGTACCGGGTTTGTTTTAAAAAATAATGGCTAGAAAAATTGTAAGGAATAAAAACACTAGGATTGATTAATCGATTAACAATTAATAAGAAATAGCATCAGACTAAAAAAGAGTTATTGTTATGGCTGTGTAAAAATATCGATAACGCTAACCATCGCGATATATTTTTTCCCGATAGTGTATCGATATTTGAACCTCTAGTATCGATGCATATAAAAAAAAAAAACAACAAAAAAACCTGATTTTACGTTTATGTTAATATTTAATTAAAACCCTCGGTTTGGGTCAAATGACTTCCTCCTTTGTTTCGGTAGTTGTTTGTTTTTTTTTATGTATTGCAATATATCGTGTTATACTGTATGATGACCAATGTATCGTAATGTGTATTGTATCGTTAGGCCCTTGCCAGCACACAGCTCTGTAACTGTTACTATTGACACTTTGTGTTACTTTTACGGTATAACGATTACAATTACTTCAAATCTTTAAATTAACACACGTTTTTTGCCTTTAATAAGCAGATAGGACAATAAGTGAAGAGAGAAAGAGAGAAAAAGGGAGAACAGGGGATGGGATCTGGAATCCATGATCCAGGATTCAAACCCGGTACCCACAAGGCTATTGTGTCGGCATAAACACACTTTTTATCCTGTATCCTGTACAATTAGTTTTATGGATAATCTGCAAGTCATGTGACTTTTTTTTTTTTTTTTTTTACTTTTTAGCAGCTGATACTTTCATTTTTTTTTGCTTTTAATTGATTGATTTAGTAGTTTTAAAGTGGGACCTTGTCAAGCCCAGCAATCTGAAGCATAGCCAGAAAAAACTGTGATAAGTATTAAATTGACATATTTAGGGGTCGGAACACGAAAGTCGGCTCAGTTTTCTCTTAGTGGAAGTTCAGGAAAGAGATTATTATTTGCCAAAGAAATGATTTGTTAGTATCAAATGAGTTTAGTTACGTGTTATAATTATTTCATTACATTTCCTTGGGTAGATTTTTTGTACTTTCTTACTTTTCTTACTTTCTTTCAGAAGAAAGAAATTTACTTGAACTTTGTTGCGTATGAAAGTGTTTCCTTCGTATTTATAATATATATAGATATATATATATATATATATATATATATATATATATATATATATATATATATATTTATATATATGTATGTATATGTTTATATATGACAAGATGACGAGTCTTGTGAAAAAACTACGTACGTGAAACGCTAATTTTTTCGGAAGATAGTTCGGAAAATAATGACCGCAAAAAGAAAAGAAAGCGAGAATTCCGGTAGAGACAGAAACACACATGACCTCCCATTCCCATTCAATCAATTTATACACTCCGAGGAGAGAAACCACCTGTTTTATAATGCGATGTCTTTTATTTCACCGAAACAAGTTAACGTACAGGAATTGCAGCTGGTACCTGAGAAAACATGTCACGGTAGGTTTTATGATCACGTCTATTTAAGACTGATTCTGTAACTACTATCTAATAAAGACACTTTAATCTCACTGTGATTCACTACAAAATCTTACGCATTGACTTCCTGTTTCATTTTTTTATTTTGTTTGGTTGGGTTTTTTTTTTTTTTTGCATTTTATGTCGTTGTGATTTTTAGTGATTTTTCAGGATTCAGGATTTTCCTTTCATTTAATCAGAACAAAGTAACGTATAACTCACTACTTGACTAGTCTGATCTTTCCAGACTGTATTAATCTCCTCCTTAAATCACTTCAAACATTACTTCAACAATACTCACTGTTATTTGAGTCCTTACTAGTTGTTACATTTACAGCATTTGGCAGACGCTTTTATCCAGAGCGACTTACATTTTATGCCTATTAAACCACTAAGCAATTGGGGGTTAAGGGCCTTGCTCAGGGGCCCGGGCCTTCCAATTAGCAGTCTAACACCTTAACCACTGCGCTACCACTTCCCTTTTTCTGTTAATGTAGTATTTTTTGACTCCTCTACCCACCTCTGGTTAGTATATATATTGTAAGCTTTTACACAAATGATGCTGTTAAAACAAATAAACCTTCTGACCAATCAGGTTCTTCACGGTAGTAATAAAATGAATTAACTAATGATTAAAAATCTTACGTAATTAACAATCAGCTCAGTTGGGATTTCGGTGCTAAGCAAAGTGGCTCTGTGCAAAGCAGTGTAAAAGAATAAAAGCAGTGCGTCTGAAAGAACGTTCAGCACAACCACCGGGAGAGAAGGACTAAAACCTGTGTATTAAAACACATGCACTTAATTGCTAAGTGGACCGCCATGTGCACGGTGCTCTAATTAATGCCTGCAGAAACTCCCTGTGGATCAACACACACACACACACACACACACATGCACACATGCACACACACAGGGCGATAAGAGTGCTACACTATCAAGCCATTGGTAAACACATTAAGCCAAATCAAAAGGCCCACCGCTAACATACACACACACACACACACACACGCACGTCCAACACTCCCTACCACATCACAAAGAACACACACATCCACACACACACATAAGCACATGACCAGAAGCTCCATTAAGTGTAAAAAACACCCACGAAAAATAACACGTTTGCTAGAGAAATATAACCAGAAGGGATGCCAGATAGATTATTATTAAAGCTAATGTTCTGAGAGGATGTGGTATGTCCCCTGGGACATGCTTTTTATTGCACCGTCTTATGCTAGTTGAACCGTGCTTGGTAACAACATCTGCCTGCTTCTGGTAAAATAACAATGAAACAAACCTGCAGGATGTTTCACAGAAATCAGTTCATCAAAATGACCAGGTCATGTGTTCTAGATAAATACCAGGTGTGGTAATTGCCAGATCATGTGGGGGCAGGTACTTCGGCAGATAAGAAACAGCAAAGGTGCATATTGATAAATGAGCGAATGAATACTTTAAATAACAACGTATGGTCAGAGTTTTAGGACGATGCGGAGAGTAAAAATAGCTGATACGTAGCTGTTGTGGAGCTTTCATAACGTGCTCATCGTGATAAGCCGGAGGTACCCACAGCTGCTGCAGATGTTTTAGTACCAAAACGAAGAAGCACCTTAAAGATACGGCAGTATTTGGGTTTGAAAAGATATAAACACATGCAGACTGATGTTTTCTGTAGAACATGTAAATCTAAAGTGGCAACGTAAAGAGGAAACAATACAAATGTTTAGTAACATCAAACCAAACACCATTGGTATCAGCTACGCTTTGTAAAAATGTCATATCGAATGGCACGTTATTCAGCATGTTATTGCATAGCGAATTTTTTTTTTCCTCCAAATATCGCGCAGCAGTTCCTAGTCAGTAGTCAGTAATTTAAGACCTTTATTTCTGTTCCAGCTACAAATTATTCAGATTTTCTTTTAATTTCGGTAACTTCGCATATAAATGAGTGATATTCCTTACCAAACCCATGACCTGTACGGGAAAGTGATAGCTCAGTGTTGGATTGCTGATCAGAAGATCGTAGGTTCAGTTCCTCAATTCCCACTATTAATGCTGGGCCCCTGAGCAAGGCCCTTAAACCTTATATGTTCAGTTGGATAAACTGTATAAATGTAAGTCGCTCTGGATGATAGTGTCAGAAATGTGAATGTAGAAATGGATGGCGATTGATCGACTACAGACCCTCATTGTTTACTAATGATTCGGAAGACAGGAATATTTGAAGCAGGTAGTGTGGGATGTGCGATATTGTGCGCTATTGTGTTCCACCTCTCCAACCGAAATAAAACCGTCAATCTGAGCGTTATCGTCTTTAGTCACACGTCACGTCAGTCACGCACATGTTTTCTTAGTAGTGCTTTCAGTTACGTCGAGCTTCAGAGTCTTTCCAGCGCTTTATTGACCTACTGACGAAAGGGCTTAGCATTGAGATTGGCGAACTGAATCAGGTGTTGAAAGGGAATCGCATACCTGAGTCGATACTGGGATTTGGTTTGTAGTAAAAAAGTCAGAGAAGATCTCAAACGGTGATTTATTATAATAGACGAAAAAAATATATACAAAAACTGGAACTGTTAGTAATGCGGGACTGTAACTAGCCGCTGGCGCATCATTACTCCTGGTTAAAAAAAGTCATAATGATGAGGACATGCAATAAATGTAGCATGAATTAGTGAATTTAAGTTTAATCGGGGTTTATACTAGAGCAAAACCATCGGAGCAGAAATGAGACTCGTTAAGAACAGTCCAATCACAAAAATCACAAAAAAATCTAAAAACAATATTGATTCGCTAACAACAACAATAGGAGGGTACCTATTCGTGCCACGAGTAAGAGCTAAGTGTAAGAGTAAGTGTGTAAGAGTAAGAGTAAGAGCTCACAATCAAATCACATGCTATTCATATATTCCGGTCCTAAGTACATGCTTGTTTGCCCGTCGGCCCCACACACACACACACGTACAAACGATTTGTTGATTTTTCAATATACATATTCAACCTATTGTTAACATGGTAGGTAGCTTGCTTTTCTGGGGGGAGGGTGGAAGTGCCCAGCGCCCCCTATTGGCCAGCCGTTAGTGGTTAGAATAAAAGAGACAGCGGCAATGACCTTCATTAATCGTCCTTTCTGAAACAATTACATTTTCCATAATACTTCTGCAGCTGTGTATCGATCCTACGAAGGACCACGATACAAAATCGTAAGCTATTACAAACAACACACACACTACTGTGTGTGTGTGTGTGTGTGTTTTCTTTTTTTATTTTCAAATTGGTTGCAACGCACAAAGGAATAAATGTAGTATTTTCTTTACTGAATACCAGGAGATTCTTTATATTTTTCCTCCCAGAGGAAAGAAAACTCATAAAAAGTCCACTGGGTGTTAATTCCAGCGTTCAGTGAGAACTGGATCGATCGGAGACGCAGACATTACTGCAGCACAGCCTGTGAAACCCTCACGCTCGCATTCACACGGCGGTTCGTCCTAATAACGTCTCTCTGGTGGACGCCGGTTTCTCAGCACATCTGTAATAAATCTGGCGTGGGAAGCTCTTAATGTGCATTGATTAACAGGGCATGTCGATAAATAATAATATGAGTTTAAAATCCTTTTATTTCCATTTCTGTTTCCTTTGATTTTTTTTTTTTTATATTTGCTTTTTCTTACTTTGTTATATGACTGATTGCTGCTGTTATAACCGTTTTGTTTTTTTTTTGTTTTTTTTATAAAGCAGGCTTTGCACTACACCAATGTTTTATGCAAGGGCAAATCGTCTTCCGTTTTTTTTCCCCCTCTGTACTTCCAGGTTTGACCTTAATTGTCAGGATGATAGATTTAAGCTGCCAGAGGAACAAGCGAGGACAGGATTAAGAAGTATCTCGCCGCTTGATGTGACAATCACTTTCCTTCGTTTCTCCATCGTTTGTATTTGATATAAATATTGCTGAAGTTCTGAGGATCAATGATCGATATTCCCTGGCGGTGGAGTCGGATAACATCTGTTTTTCGTCCAAGCACATCTCTGGAGATCACCTGTCTCCAGCTGGGCCATAAACCTCACACACACGTATTTACTATGAGAAACACATATCGTTGCATGTGCTCCATATCTTCTAAAATATTAATGTTGTTTGACAGTTTATTTTTTCTTATGAAATCCTGCAGAAGGTTAAAAAATTGACCAGAGTAGATGAAACTTGGAGTGTCACTTTTTCACCGGGGGCTAATGCCAGAGCCGGAACCCGATCTAGAAGCGGTACTGCACGTTTCCAATTGAAAAATATCCTGGGCCAGTTCCCAGATTCGTGCTCTGAACTGATGACGTCCACCACAGATCGCAGAGGTGAGAGCTGACGGGAGAACCAAGGACAAATCGCCAGGAACAATTAAATATGTCAGAGTAATGCACTCTTCAACAAGGAAAGTCCAGATCTAACTAGGGAAAAAAATGTACATATGAGGAAATAGCGGGGGAATGGCAACCGTCAGGTTTATTCCATTTGCCAACCAATCGGTCAACAAGTCTTCTCTTTTTTTTCCCTCTCTCTCCATGTTTTTCCTCACTCTCTTGCTGATGCATATTAATAATCACATATGCGTAATGTAGGAAAGACACTGGATGTCCAAACGCTGTGTCTTTGTTTCCTGTGAGTATCTATAATACGTGGTTAAATAAGTGCGTGCTAGCATGAATAGCAGGTGGTAGAAGAAGGAGCGTGTGTGTTATTGTTCTACTTTGTGTACATGCATACATGCCTATAACTCACACAATTTTGCTAACGTTTCCAGATTATTGGTTTACACTTTTGTTTACTTTTTACGGTTCATTTTTCCGAGTGTATGAATTTTTTTAGAAGCACAAAGAATTGCAGCATGTGATGCGTCTTTTACAGCGCAGTTCGAAATGCAATGCTTTCCCACTGTATGGCATGCGTAACTGGGTATGCCAGGCCAATAGCATGTCCGAAAAACAGTAGTTTCGGAAAAAAAAAAAACAACATTCCGTGCGTTTCCATGCACCATCCTAATGCGATTATAATGCGACATTGCGATTAACCTTTACCTCATGTGTCCTGGAAACTAACTGTAATGTATAACAAAATATATTTAAAATAACAGCCTAAAAATACTAAGCACGTCTTGCAAAACTGACACGTTGGCATATATATATATGACACGTTGGCATATTATATATATCTATATATATATATATATATATATATATATAATTTAAGCTCAGTTTCTTATCCAGTTATGATACAAACGAATCTTTACATCCGGCAGTGTTTTTGATATCCTGACCTCTAACCAGCATCACCTGATAGGGATGACCAGTGAAGAAAAAAAGTGCTTTTCCCGTAACGGATTAGATTATTAGCAATCTGACTTCATCGCAGGACGACTTTCCAGAATTTGTGAGCATATGGCGGCGTGTGAAACGGACCTGCTGTTGTAGCAGACAGACAGGAGTCTCGTTAGAAATCTTGTTATAAACCATGGTATGGTCTGTGAGCCGAACAATCAGATTAGTCCACTTTGGGGTCCTAGTCAAAGCAAATCTGTTCTGTCTCACCACGACAGATGGGTTCCTCGTCCGTTGTGTTGGGGGCATTGTGTGCCGGCCACCATCAGGCGCGCTTCCAAATATGTACCGTTCCGACTCGCAGTAGTGAAAACGAATCAGTGGTGACTCCTGAGTCATTAGGTTAGGGTTAGGGTTAGGGTTAGGGTTAGAATTTGGAATTTATTCTGACTTTTAACATTCAGGCCATGTAGCGTAGCTGGGGGGGTGGGGTGCGGGTCAAGCGGAGACATCTGTCCCCAAGTATCGTTGTTGCCTTGATTATTTTTCTTTTTTCATCCATGCCACAGACCCCCTTATGGCTCACACTTTGATTTGATAATTGGTTTGTCTCTGTTAGGCTTTAAAACTGACTGTGGGACACCCGGGAGTCACCTTGAGCATGAGCTAAAATAGTATGTTTTGGTTAAAATATGACCCAAAGTCAGGAGGCCGTGGTAAGTGCAGGCCTGAGACAAAGAACTTCGCCTTGTTACAGTGAAACACGTGAGCTGCTCGGTTGCTGGCAGTAAATCCCACACACAGCCTGTGCGAAAAACTCAATGGACTCTTTGTGCAAAGTGTGTGTGTGTGTGTGTGTGTGAATGAGCAAGCATGTAGCTCATCATTAGTTCGGGGACACTATGGAGACAAGCTTTTAAGGTGATTTTAAAGCTTTACGTGATTTAGGGACACAGGAACATCTTCTGTTAGAAGACTGGGTAGTAAAGGAGACTCTCACAGGTCATTTTGATAGGAACACCTGTTCAGCTGCTGGCGGACTGCTGAAATGGAAAATTATGGGTTTGATTCCCGCCTGGGCTCCTATACAAGGCACTTAACCCTTAATTGACCTGATGGATATAATAAGAGATGAATGTACCATGTGCCAAAAATCGAAATGTAGCATATGTACATTATGTCACTGTGGAATTTGGCTCTGTGGCTAAAATGGTATGTGCCGATGATGCGCTGGTTGGTCTCCACAAATCCATACAATGTTCTGATCAGCTTTATTCCAGAATAAACCATCTCTACCCTGATGGAAGTGGCCCTAACTGGTGGAGAGGCAAAGCTCTATAGGATCCTTCGCCATCATCAACATTAAACCTTCAGCGTCATCCTGGAGGAACATCTTTTGAGCTTAAGGGCGCATCTTTTAAAGAATTTATGGTAAAACCTCTTAAAGCTCCCTGTTTTTTATATTTTTATGAAATTACTACTAGAAGATATTAAGACACACGTCTACCTTTTTCCACAGGGATGTACAGATAATAGTGGACTCAATCAGCTGTAACCTAAACTGTAATAATGGATAATTACTTACGGTGCTCCTGCATCCTTCCTGTGCTGGGCAATTAGAGAATTTAATTAGGTTTATTCTATTTATTACCCTTATATTCTCAGGCGACAGGCGTTAATGCAGAGCGTAAGCACATCACGTGCAATTTAGAAAGAATCTGATGTGACCCTCTATAAATAAAAGTGACCCAATGTGCTGTTACAGGCAGCCTCGACTGAGAAAATATCGACTTACAATATACGACTTAAGAAAACGTGATGACGGCATGATAATCTACAGCTACCTTTTGATTAGCATTTTGCTATGCTAATACCTTTTATTTTAACGTAACACTGCACACTCGCTACAGTACTTTTATATGCTACTGTGGGCTACTTCAGAACGCATCACTGAGGGTGTACCGTAGTACGCCGACTTACGATATTTCGGCTTCTGCTGCGTTTTGCGGAACGTAAGTTGAGATTTGTCTGTGAATTAAACGTCTCACCTGTCTCACACTTTTATCTGTCTCGCCTAAATGTCTACACTTGTTACGTTTAAAGAGGAAAACTCATCTACCAACCTGCTATTGTGATCATTCACTTTCACTCGCCACTGAATAACTGGCATGTTTAATAAATAAGTGCTGCATGGACAGGAAATGGACGGACAGCAGCGCACATGGACAAAGAGCTGAATGAATACAGGTGGAAAGGCTAGACAGAGAGACATAAATAGGCAGAGAAAGAGAGAGAGAGAGAGAGAGAGAGAAAAGACAGACTGGCTTTATTAAGGGAGAAATTAAATGAAGTGCACTAGAAGCTCACACGGGAGGAAGCGAACAAAGAAATAAACACCAAGACAAAATATCAGAGAGACAAAAGGGGAGACAGAGAGAGAGAGAGAGAGAGAGCAGGTGAGGGATAGAGAGAGAGAGAGAGACACACAGAGAGAGAGAGAGAGAGAGAGACACACAGAGAGAGAGAGAGGGAGATAGACAAGGAGAGAGAGGCAACGAAAGGGAAAAGAGAGAAAGAGAGAGAGGAGAGAGAAATACAGAAAAAGAGACAAAGAGAGAGAGACAAAGAGAGAGAGACATAGAGTGAAAGGAGAGGAGACAAAGACAGAAGGAGACAGATAGAGAGCCAGAGAGTCAGAGAATATCAGAAAAACAAAGGGGAGACAGAAAGCAAGAGAGAGAGAGAGAGAGAGAGAGAGAGAGAGAGAGAGAGAGAGAGAGAGAGAGAGAGAGAGAGAGAGAGAGAAGCGAGAGGGAGACAGGGATTGAAAGAAGAGAAGGAGACAGAGAATATCAGAGAGCAGGGGACAGAAAGCGAGAAAGAGAGAGAGGGAGAGAAGAGAGAGAGAAGGAAAGCACGAGAGAGTGAAAAGAGAGAGAGACAGAGACAGAAAGAAAGGGGAGAGTGGGGACAGAAAGCAAGAAAGAAAGAGAGAAAGTGAGATAGAGTGAAAGAAGAGAAGAAGACACAGACGTAGACAAAAAGGAGACAGATAGAGAGACAGCGAAAGTGAAAGTGTGTGTGTGTGTGTGAGAGAGAGAGAGAGAGAGAGAGAGAGAGAACGTACATAAATAATGTTTCCTGATTATTATAATAATCATTATTTATATTTATTTATTTTCTATTAGTGAGATTCACACGGTTTATTACATTGTATTATGGCGATTTTTTGTGTATGTGTGGTGTGTGTGTGTGTGTGTGTGTACTGCATGTTGGCATCCTATTCATACAGGGATGTATTATCGACACACCCATTGACCAACCCATAATCAGGATAAAGTGGATAAAGATGGGAAAAGTTTATGCTCTTTTTAAAAAAAAAAAAAAAACAAATAAAAAAAATTGTAAAGGTTTTTCAATAATTCTGCAGCACAACAATTTTTTTTCACAAAAATATTCCCCAAAAATTTAATAAAATTCATATATTTTTTTTATATTAAGGTGTTAAACATCGCGATATTTACCGTAGCGGTATTATCAGTCTATAACCGCGGCAGAATAAATACCGTAAATACTGGAATAATTTTCACCTGTTTAATATGACTTACCTTAATTCCCTGATGATGGGTGGTTAAAATAAGCTTCGTCTCATCCAGAAGCAACACCTCGCAGTAGAATTCCTCTTGGGTGGAGCAGAAACAACTCATATTCGCACGAAAAAGTTTAATTTTCTTTTTTTTTTTTTTTTTTAAAAAAAACCCCAAATAAATAAATAAATTTTAATTAGCGCTAATTGCGCTAGACGTCATGGTGCTCCGAAGAATTTCTTGTCCATACAAAAAAAACCGATCTGGGTTAGTTTGTTTAAAAGATTATTTAGTTAATGTTTATTTAGTTAAATATGTTTAAAGTTATTTTTTTATAGCTAAAAAATAAAACAAACTCTGACACTTAGCGTCTCCTCAGCATCTTTCTTTTTGACGGCTCAGACAAACACTTGACGACCAGGTGAATTAAAGCTTCCGCGTCCCAAAAGTCTTTTCTTTTTATTGTTTAAAGTAAGAAAGTGTTCGCTTATTATTACTGCTATTATTCACCGGAAGTGGATTTTATTGAGTATAAACATAATCCCGATGATCAAATGTTCCGCACCGACTTGAAACTGAAGGCGCCGTAAAAATGACTCCTTCAGCGCCCCGTTGCCAAGGAGCTCCACGGCACCGGCTGTGTTCCAAATCACATATTGAACACTTACTGCACGTGCTGCATTGTCGGTAAACACAATGGTGTCTAATCCCTTCCTAGTGCCCTTTTATTCACAAGTTAGGGTGTATTGAAACACAACCTTGTCTCCTTCAGTACAATAGTTGTGGGACTCCGCCCTTAGTCGCTCTCAGCCGGTTCGCTTCTCCGACTCGGGGAAAAACACACCTTTCCTGCCATCTGTCGGGAAAATATAACGGTGTTTTAATGCCACGTTAATAAAATCTAATATTAACCATATTAAAGTTTGAGAATAACGTTAAACTTATCTTACAAGAATAAAATGGTAATATTTTTTTTTAGATTTTCAGACTTTTCCCACAAAATATTACGACTTTAATTTCGCATTTTAATTAATTTCTGCACCCTCATCTTTATCATTTTTATTTTTTATTTTTTTTTATCTTCGAATTGATACTATAGTCTCGTAATATTATTTTTTTTAACGTGGCACCAAAACACGGTAAAGTAAAAAAATAAATAAATTCGGCAAGGATAATTAAATATAATATACATTTGTATAAAAAAGTGTTGTGTTAGGACATGTGAACACACTAAAGATAGAAATGTGTGATTTGTTCCTGTGTGATTATCCAAATTAAAACATAAAGCAAACAAATCAAATGAATTGGGTCATTACGCTTCATTACGCATGCGCAGTGATCCGGTTTCAAATTGTTGCGCTCTAGCTTTTTGTTTTAATTGTTATTGATGTCTGAAATCATTTTGTGTCTGATTTCTGTAAAATGTCTTTGAAACAAGTGCACTGCTGAAATATCTTTTATTAAAACAGTTGTAAAATGTTCACTGGTGACAGATCAGTGAAGTCGTCTGAGTGAAAACTGGACGAATTTATGATTTTTTTAAGGGGGAAAATAAAAAGGATGCCAGAAGTTCACAACTTACTTGCACATTCATTCATTCATTCATCTTCTATCCCTGCTCATTCTCTAATTCGGGGTCACGGTGATCTGCTGAAGTCTATCCCTGCTGCTCTAACAGGGTGAAAGGCAGGAGGGGTACACCCTGGACAGGCCGCCAGTCCATCACAGGGCCACACACTCACTACTATGGGCAATTTAGAATCAGCAATCAATGTTTGTACATGTTTTTGAACTGTGGAAGCAAAACGGAGAACCCCCGAGTGAACCCACTTAAGCACAGGGAGAACCTGCAAACTCCACACAGAAAGACCCCTGCCCGGGAGTTCGAACCCAGGACCTTTTTGCTGTGAGGCAACAGTGGCAAACACCATAAAATCTTTAATTAGTCTTTGTGCTATAAAATGTTAAATAGATGTCTGCCTAAATAAATGTTTACCATATAAACAGCAATAATTTATATGTTTAATAAACAACTTATATTTTGACCAAGATTATGGTGTGTTATTTATAGACATTAGAATAAGCAGATACTGTGATAGAAAATTAAACAACATGAGGACAAGTGGAACTAAAATAAAATAAGATCAAATAAACACTATAATGTTTAACCAGGAAATGGAAAGAATAAAAGTAGAATGAGATTGAAAGAGGGGGAATTGCTGAAATAAAGTGAAATAAGCAGTGTAATTAGACACAATAAATACGTATTTACAGGATAAAAATAAAATAACAAAATAAACACTTCATGTAGATAGGATGAGGTAGAATGTGACTGAACGTGTAGAGAATAAAATAAAATAAACCCTCGAATCAGATGGAATAAAATATAAAGAGACAGGAAGAGACTGTAATTAGATTTAATAAACCAGAACAAAGTGGAATAAAATCGATTTCGACTGAAATAGAAAACTGAAAATGGACATTTTGTTACATCCGGGTTCTTACCACTAGATGGCAGATACGAGTTCAGCGCGGCAAAGCAGTGCGCATGCGCACAAGTAGCCTTCTGTTTTACAATATGGCGCAACGGTCGGATTAAACGCTGTTTAAAGGAGAATTCAGACACAAAAGAGGGAGAAAAAAAGTTTTTTATCCAAAACAAAAGTAGTGAGCAGGTTACTGAAGTCCGCGTGTTCCGGACTGTTTGTGAGCGGTCATCATGTATATAATGGATAATTTCTTTACGGGCCGTTAAAGTGGAGCGACTTAGTGAAGTGGACGAATGTTTGTGCAGGTAAGAAGATTTAACGTTACCTTTGATAGCTTGGCGGCTATGCTAACAAACAACAAAGTAACCATGTAGTTTTATGACGTCTTTAATTGTTAATTGTCTTTCGTAACTCCTTTTTAACCAAGTTAAAGAATCGGTTTATTATTATTATTATTATTATTTCTTCTCAGTATTCGTTTTTGGAAGTTTTTTTTTTCCCTCTCAATGAGGCTGAATGCCAACTTTATCCTAGCTTCCTATCTGAGTGCACTTATGGGATAATGGCGTTTACCGCGTGTTTAGTGCACTAAACCTACAACACGCGTGGATTTGGGATACAGCCCATAGCTGGACCTGAGGAAATAAACGTGGTGGTAAAAAGCCAAGTCTCAACACTATTATCATGTCCAGCCTAAATAAGATTAGACAGACACCAAGTATGTGTTCCTGGCAAAGTATCAGGTGATGGTCTGCTATTATATAAACACACCATCACATATAATAATAATAATCCTACAATTCAGTGTGTTTCCTTGTGTCATGGCATCGACACAGCCATTTTTCATTCTCATCATTCTGTCTGGTTCATTTCGGATGGTGTTGTATGTCAGTGTAATCCTGATGTTTTCCCCTCCACCTTGGACACTGGAGTCTCCAACCAATCTCCTCTGATATACAGCCACCCTGGTTACCAAGCTTCACACCCTACACAGACCTGTGTTCAAAGTAACGCTGTTATCCTGGTCTCCATACAGACACACACGTTGATTCATATCCGCCTCGTGAGAGATCAGCTTTCCATCTGCACCAGAAGCTCTTAATGGATTAGCAGCATCGGAAATTTCAGATAGTCTTTCAAGCTCTATTCCAGGCTGCACTAATAACTCTGGTGCAGTGCCCCTGGAGCAGGAAGGGTTAAGGGTCTTGCTCAAGAACCCAACAGCGGCTGACTGCCGGTGGGGTTTGAGTCCTTGTGCAATTCCTTAAGCTACACTTCACCTAGTACACCTACCTGCCACAGCTGGACCCTTGTGCAAGACCCTTAACCCCTCGAGCTGCACTACACCTAGTAACACCTACCCGCCACTGCTGGACCCTTGCGCAAGACCTTTAACTGCTTGAATTAGACTTCACCTAGTAACAAGGTGGAGTCTAACTTAACCGCTTAAGCTACACTACACTTAGTAACACCCACCACTGCTGGGCCCTTGTGCAAGACCCTTAGCCACTTGAGCAACACTACACCTAGTAACACCTAGCCGCCATTGCTGGGCCCTTGTGCAAGACCATTAACCGCTTAAGCTACACTACACCTGCTAACAGTTACCCGCCACTGCTGGGCCCTTGTGCAAGACCCTTAACCGCTTAAGCTACACCACACCTAGTAACACTCACCCACCACTGCTGGGCCCTTGTGCAAGACTCTTAGCCGCTTGAGCAACACTATGCCTAGTAACACCTAACCGCCATTGCTGGGCCCTTGTGCAAGACCCTTAGCTGCTTGAGCAACACTACACCTAGTAACACCTACCTGCCATTGCTGGGCCCTTGTGCAAGACCCTTAACCCCTTGAGCCACACTACACCTGCTAATATTTACCCGCCACTGCTCGGCCCTTGTGCAACTGCTCAAGAAGACTCTCTGGATAAGGGAGTCTGCAATATAATTATCTTTATAAGTATTTTTATACACTGATAAAAATTAATGACGTGAAATTACCCCAACACGTTCCTTTTTCTGGATCAGGATTCAGGTTGTGGTTTTAGTTTTCGTTCCATCTCCTTACCTTTCCTTGTATTTTACCAAAATTGATTCGGTCCTTAACACCAACTCAAATTTGTGTTTTTTTCTCCCCTGACTTGTAACTTTACCTCTTTCCTGTGCCTCCACGATGACTATGAAAAATGATCCGAGACGTCACAAGCCCGGTTTGTCCTTGATGCATGACCGGTTTGAGCAAACACACACCAGCTATGCATTGTTCACGTGCTGTCTTTTTCTGGAGGATATATGTCCCAGTTAGTTCATGCCACCCTAGATTCAACCTAGGATACTATTTTTCAAGACCCTGAAGTTGTGTGAAGCAGTGCAACTCCCTAATCAAGGCCCTTAACCCCTTAACTGCACAGTCGGGGATGTATGAAATGTAAACTGACGCTGCTTTCCATTTAGCTAATTAAGTAGCATTTTAACATAAAACATTTCGGAAAGACTTTTCACACACACATCCTTTAGAGTTAAACATCACCGAGTTTTTAAGTTGAAATGCCTCTCTTAGGAAGGTTATGCTCTCTGACTTGTTAAGCATTTTTTTTTTCTGACCTTCTGCAAAACCGAGCAGCTGAGTGACCAGGAAGTGGTTAGTTCCAGGCAGGTGACACACTCAACAGGGTAGCAACCCATGTTAGAGCAAAACTATGGACAATTTAAAGATGTCTGGCTCTAAACAAGTGGAGAAAACTGAGCAACCTTTCAAGTCAGTGTGAATTGAGCCCTTCCCAACCCCAGAACCTGGACAGTTCTTCTTCTAAACATTTAGCAAGAGAAACAAGTGGGCAGACAATAGTTCAGTGGGTAAGGTGTCGGTTTTAAGGTTAATCCCTGAATTACCAAGGTGGCATTGCTGGGTCCCTAAATAAGACCTTTAACCCTAAAGTGCTGAGTTGTAAAAACGAGTTAAATGTAAGTAGCTCTGCATGATAACAGCTGATAAACACAGGAAAATGTAACTGTGATGATCTGCTTCCAGCTGTCGGACTTGGGGGGACCTATTTCCCAAAATATTTTGTGGGTTTTTTTTCAATCAATAATCTGCTTTAATTATGTGCTGCAAACACACGTGTTTCTTATTTACCCATCTTCTTCCTAATGGCTGGTAAAAACGCAAAAATACACAATTACGGGCAATTTAACATTTTTGTACTAATTCAGTTTAAACAGTTTGGCATAAATGCACTAATTCTTTGCAAATCACCCTTTTCCCACACTTGAGCTCTTTGCTAAGCATCTCTGAGAGGGAAGGCTGTGGAACAAGAGTATCTGCCAGTGTTCATTTGAAGCTTTTCAGAGCCTCGGACCCTTATTTACATGAAAAGAAGAGGGGAGAAAAAGCCCACCAGAGTACATTCTCCTCCTTCCAGGCTTTCCATTGATTTGCTCGGCTACGAGAGAACCAAGGCCGCTGAATGCACTTTAGCCCAATGTTGACAAGAGCTTATTCAGAAGACGCCATTCTTAAAGCTTTAGTTCTGCTACAGTAGCACAAATGCTGCGCGGTACTAACAGCGTCGTTGTCGAGTTGTGCTATGGGGGTGATCGTCAGGTTCGAGACAAACAAGCCAATACACCTGCAGCATACTGAGGACAAGACGCTAACAATAGTGTTGTCATTATTTAAGTCTCGAGCTGAATGTCTTTGCGTTTAGAATTTAGCTGTTGGTGGTCATAACAGTTTAGTCAGCTAATAAAATATATAAGCAGAATTCACGGGTCTTGTCTGGTCTGACAGCTGATTTAGTCAGGTCTTAATATTTTATTGACCTCCTATAACCTTTCCAGTGCATGTCTAAGCTGAAACAAGACTAGTCCAATCTGTGCATACGTATTCTAAGAACCCACATTAGCTGTCTGGTTAATATTGCTAATTGCTCCTCGGTTATAAAAATAGCATAAATACTGGATATTTATTGTCTCTGCAGTCTGAAAATACTTAACGGCAGAAGTGTTTACAAAAACAGCCCTGTTGTGGTTATATTTCGATGGCTCTACTGCTGCTGTAACGGTAATCTCAGCCCTCCACGGAAAACCGCTGGTCTTCGGTAGTTGGTAGTCTAGCCGTAACGGTAGTCTCAGCCCTCCGACCGCTGGCTTGGTAGTCTAGCAGTAATGGTAGTCTCAGCCCTCCGACCGCTGGCTTGGTAGTCTCAGCCCTCCGACCGCTGGCTTGAACATCTGATGCATATGGCTCAATACACTTCAGTCTTCTGATTAGTTAGTGTACAGGAGTGTAACAGTCCACCTAGAAACAACCCAAAGCCATTGGATTGAGAAGTAAGCTGTTTACATCAGAGGCAATTAACATTAATCAAGAATAATTCAATTCTGGATTCTTTAAAGTATGCAAGGTTCATGCTGACTATGGGGACATCTGTATATCCCTAAATGTAACGCTGCCTGAAACGGAAGTTGTGTAAGTTGTGTCCTCTCGGCTGGCATATTTAAAGTGACCAGTGACTTTCTGCCGCCAATCTAAAGGTCTGGCTATGCAAGACTACCAAATCCCTAAGCAAATCAGTTAGCTAGTGTCCGCCTGGCCAACATGATCAAATCCGCAGGAATTCATGTTTTTGCAAATTAGCACTATTAATGCTAAAAGTCTAGTTTCTAATCTGCTTGTAATTTGTACTCGAAAAAATTAGCTAAACATGCAGTGGGTCAAGTTTATTTCCTAATTTTGTGACAGGGATTTGATGCTAAGTTTTTATTTAATTGGACCGCCAGGTGGGGTCAGATAATATCCAACAATTATGAGAGTTAGAAGTTGATCTTATCGAAGAATATTATGCTCATTAGTTTAAGCGGGATCTGGGGGAACTGTCCACAACAACTGTTGTGTAGCAATCATTGTTAGTGTTAATCCACAGCATGACCGCAGTGGAGCTGAAATCACAATGTCGGCAAGTGCGGGCTGTGTGTGAGAGGAAAAACCTTGCGAATGTTAAGGAGTGGAAATCCCTGAGTCTGAAACCAGGTAACACCAGTGGGTTTTACACCAACTCATTGTTGTTTTCAGTGTTGTTTACCCAAGCCATAGCTTTGAGTTATTGGTCCTTTAGCTTTGTCAGGACATTTAGGCACCGTGACCCATACACCCCCCCCCACCCCACCAATTACAACCTCTCCCCTTTTTCCACACAGCTCCCCTTGCTGTAAGAGCTCTAACTGAGTCGGCAAGCGAGGCAGCCACTGCAGCCCAGGCTTTGAGCACATGGGCTTTCTGATTGGCTCCTCACGCAGCCCATGTGACCCATGGATGCTGCCGTGCAAAAAAAAAAAAAATTGAGGCAGCTCGACGAGGGGAGATGGGATGGAGGCTGTCACTGGTATCGCAATGGGGTAGGTTTGTGCTTTTCCGTCTATACAGGATGTGCAGCTAAAATTTTACGGCTGTAAAGATTCTAAAGCTGCTGTGCTGAACAAGCTGTGTGTGTGTGTGTGTGTGTGTGTGTGTAGGGTTGAATAGCGGGGCGGTTTCTCTAAGCTCTTTTGTTTTGATGCTTGTCGAGAGGCAGACTGGGTGGGTGTGGGGGATGTGCAGAGTCTCCGCTTCTTGTTTTATCAAGGCTTGTACATGAGGAAAAAAAAGGAAAATGTCCTAAAAATGTCCAATCTGTGCTTTAAGAAACAATATGGTGGCCAAATGATGGGCTGATTGATTTGCCGGCGGTGCTAGAACAAAGCAGGCGTGTCATCGTACTGGTGGTACTGTTTTGTTTTTCAGCTCATCTCGCTTTATTGATAATGTGTTTTGTATGTTTTTTTTTTGTTTTGTTTTCTTTTCTTTTCAGGCTGATTTGTAGAGATCAGCGCTCAAGGTGTGCGCTAATGGGCGTACACAACTGCCCCGCTGTGTCTTTGTGGACTAAAGGGAAGGGAAGGGCATTCGCTCAAGCTCTTGCAGCTCAACTGCAGGGTTTTTTTAGAAAGCTGCATGCAGTGAGGCGGAGAAACGTTGCTCATCTTCAAGGCTGTATTTCTAATAAACCCTGAACAAAACGCATCTAGTTCAGTTTAAAATCCCGTGCCGGCTTTAGCTAAAACTAGTAAATCGGTTTAAATGACTGAAATGTGCATTGGGTACCGTGAACACCGGTGGTTTTATTTTCTCACCAAATTGGCTCTTTCAGCGGGATTTTCTTTACTCACCCTGAGGATTTGCTCAAGATTTTTTTTTCTACCTGTAAAATGTGACTTAGCGGAGAAAAAAAAAGAAAAAGTACCTCATTGTGCCTAAATGATATAAGGGAGACTTTTATTAATAACTCATTCGCATTTTTTTCACATGATGGTGATGATGGTGTTGGTGGTGATTATTAAATGTGTGTCAGCAGAATATCTGTGGCACTCGGTCGCCTCTCTCAGCTTGTTGGTTTGGTTCCATTGATGGACAGGAATCGCAGATGAGGTTATTCCATTTATTCTACTGTCATAGACCTAATTACTGACACCGTTAATCTGGGGAAATTCCGTCTTTTGCAGCACAGTCCAGGGTTCTGAGAAGCCATTTTAGTCAGCCAAAAGTCTAGTGCATTAATGTTCTTTTCCCTTCCCTTCTCTGGGATGAGCGACATGGATGCCGAAATCGACGTCAAAGCATATTCTTGAACAGAAATTAGGAAAAATCAAGTCATTGTGTCTTACATGTGTTATGAAATATTTATTATTTTTTTGCAACCGCTCGTTGGGAAGCAGCATCAGCTGTAGTTAAAATCACAGATTTGGTTTCTATAGTAAGAGCTCATCTGGCCACAGAAGCTAATTAATCCATCAATTGTTGACTGATCCACAAACATATAATTATAACCAGTTGTCCTGTTAACTTGTTCGAGGTGAAGGTCTGCTATAGCATAAATGCAGGAACTTGGCTTGTGGATGTTTCTCGATCCAACAGGTTTTGTCATGTCACATCTCTCCGTCGTTGATTATATTCAGCACGACTTGCATTATCTCCTTTATACCACTGAGCAGTTGGTGGTCAAGGGCCTTGCTTAGAGGACCAGAAGTGACAGATCGGTGGTGCTGGGAATCGAGTCATCAGTGTAACCCCGAATCCTCTTGAATAATCCGAACATAACATTTTGCACAGGCCACTATTTTATAGTGTAACCAGTTTTTGTTGGACTGTAAGTTGTGAGTTTATACTCCAAGACCACCAAGCTGCCACCACTGGACCCTAACTCTCAAATGCTCATTGGTATAAATGATTTGAATATTAGTCACTCTGGATAAGGACGTCTACCAAATGGTACAATGTTTAATCGCTATTTAGGTGTTATTATTTTTAAGTAGGTAGTGTAATGGGGGACAAATCACAAATACCAATACAGTCAATAAGAGACAGGCCACCATGATCATTCCGCTGTAACTGCTGTTGCCTTATAGCAGGGGTGTCAAACTCAGTTCCTGGAGGGCCGGTGTCCTGCAGAGTTTAATTCCAAATCACAAAACATGTTTCCTTAAACGAGCCTAAAAGACATGATTATCTGGATCAGGTGCAATTAATTAGGGTTAAAGCTAAACTCTGCAGGACACCGGCCCTCCAGGAACTGAGTTTGACACCCCTGCCTTATAGGTTTTGGAGAACTGAAACTGATTTCTGCGATGAGTGGGTTTAACATCCAATATTGAACTCATACAATTTCCTAGTCTGGCTGTAGCTTTTTCTAGTTTATATACAGCATCTGAGTGTTCATGTTCTCACTGTCCATGTGAATTTATTCCTGGTTCCCTAGTTTATTTCTGGACCTGCATCTAAAGGAACACATTTTAACACCATGAAATTGCCCCAAGATTACAGAAATCTTGACCTGGATAAAGTATAAAGTGATGCTGGGGAAAAAAAATTGATCTTATGTGTTTATATGCTTTAACAAAATACACATCTATGCACATGAGCGGGAATAGTCGGTTCCTTCCTGGGAACTTGAACACCCGTTTTTCTATGTTCATTTCAATTAAAATTCATTTTACTCCACGTTATTTGTTTTGTCTTAACACACTTAACGAACAAAACAAGCTTTTTGTAATCATTTTAGCTAACTAGTTTGGTTGTAAGGCTCCTGGAAAACCAGAGCACTGCAGTAAGCAGTGTATTTTATTTTGGGACTCGTCCAAAGCTGTATGGGCTCAGAAAAACGAATTTTTGCGATTATGAATAATAAATACACCGTGTTCCTGACTGTTTAAACAAAAACCAAGTGAGTGATGATGTTGATAGAGCTGGGATTTGTAGTTCTGGATGATCAGCTACCTTTTTCCTTAGTTTTCTCCCTACTAAAGGAGTAGTGGTTGATTTTGTAAGCTTTTGCTCGTTTGCAATTATCGACAGATGCGGGTCACGACAAGGCCCAAAGACCATTTAGTAATTAGTATATTGGATATTATTTGGTGTTTATAAATGCTGTGGGTATTAGTGTAAATAGTACCGTGGTATTAGTTAGGCTCTAAAACTACTGAACGTCGTATTACTGAATGCCTGTGAAACACAATGATCTTTTGTAAAAAAAAAAAAAAAAAAAAGAGGGTTCTCTGTCAGTCAGTCATTTAATGTGTGGATAAAAGCTTATTCACATGTCCATGCAGTGATTTATAAGAATGTCTTATTGAGCAAAAGTAACTTAATAAAAGATATCTGTTAAAATTGTTTGTTTTGAATCATCATTAACTGATTTGCTTGTTTTCTTGACGATCGTCTGATCAGATCAAAACACAGCCTACAACTAAAACAAGTTACTCATTTCATTCTGTTCTGTTCTTTTTTTTTTTTTTTTTTTTTTTTTGTCCAGGTCAAAAGGTAGTCCAAGATGGCTGCAGCATCCTATGATCAGCTGCTGAAGCAAGTGGAGGCCCTGAAGATGGAGAACTCCAACCTGAGACAAGAGCTCGAGGACAACTCGAACCACCTCACCAAGCTGGAAACCGAGGCCTCCAACATGAAGGTACGTGCGAGGCGCGAGCATAGAAAGCCGAACCTCGAAAGAGCGGATTGCAGCAATTATCGCTAATGAAAACACCATCCGGTGGATTTTTATTTAAATCCTCAGTCAAGGATGTCGTTCTTTTATTCATGGTTATTGTAATGAACTACCTTTGAACTGGAATATGAAGCGCTCGTGTAAACTATCCACCTGTTCGGTGCGAATGTTCAATTTGCACATATGAAAACACAAACGGAAACCTTCATTATTGGTTAAAAGATTTGTTGGGTATTAAAGAGTTCAGGGGCCCCAGCAGTGTCAGCTAGGCGCAGTAGAGAGAATTGCGAAAATCACTTGCATCTGGAATAGGATGTTCAGTTAAAACCAAACACAGGGTGTCCTATAAGTTTCCATTCCTAGGGAAAATACATTTTTTTCAATAAAAACTATTTTTCCAGATCCCCAGATCTTACCCCGGTTCATTTTTGTCTTTGGGAGCATTTGAAGGCCATGGTATATCAGGAAAGCTACAAAACATCAATCATCTGAAGGAACGGTATCACCAACGCCATTACAAGCAGAACTCCAGCTGTGCTTATACGTGTTCTTCAGCAGTAAAGGACACGCATCCAGATGTGTTTTCAAAACACTAGTAGTCCTGTAGAGCCTATTATAGAAGTAAAAAGGGTTAATATAAGGGTTGATATAAACTCAGTAACAGAACAACGCTTGTATGAAAGTGATCAATGTTTAATCCGCCACTGTTAAGTCTGTAATGTGAAGCTGTTATTCGGGTGCTAATATTGCGTCCTGCACTCGCACCAGGTCAGTCTTCAGACAGAGGAAATTGCTTTAAGCCACTAAATCCACTAAAAGAAGAGCGTTCGTCATAACGTACAAATACGGCAAAATATCTTCGATTTTTTAAAAAGCCACTGATTGTTACAGCTACGAAATCACTTTTTGCCATGTAAAAGTACAGAGAAACTACCATCTTGATATAAATCTACTAATTAAAAGTCGCTGTTTGGTAAAGTGAGGACTCGCGGTCATGAGGAAATCATTATTAATAATGAATGAATATAAATCTGAGCTAGCATTATATGCCATTAGTTGTTTAGCTCTAAACATTACCGGCCCTCTTTTCATCCGTTACCCTTTTATGGTGCAATTAGTGACTGCTGAAATATAAATAAAAGAGAAAGTCTGAAAAGTTTAATAACCCTAGAATGTATTAAAAATGTCTCTCGGCTACATCACTCGACTGCCAATTGTTTATTTATTTCGTTATTTATTGTTGGAGAAATATATACTATATAGATAGATTTTGGCAATTTTCTATGCATATAAAACCAACTAGAAAGTTCCCTTCCTTCTGCTATAATATACACACACGCATTCAGACATGCGAGCACATGCCAACTAAATATACAGACATGCATGCAAACATTCCGAATAGTCCTAATACAGCAAAAATTACCTCCCAACCACCGGTCTTTACCCTAGAGCTATGTGTAAGACTGTTTTCTTGCCCCTGCAAGCACGGTTATTCTAATTCGCATTAACGTCAGATGTTTTTTGGTGTATTGCCTATTGAATTTAGTTGCGTGCACTTAACATTGCGCTGAATCACACGAAACAACTAACAATTACACTACAAAATTTGCGTTTCTGTTTACAGTTATTTCAGTCTTAAGATATTTGACTAAATTTGCATATAATTTGAATGCTGTTCTATAGGTTGTTGGTCTGTAACTCGAAATCATACTGCATTTTCTTCTGCCTGCATGTCATACCAGTGACCTGAAAATTTTGCCACTGGCTTTTAAAAAGCACCCTGTCACTCTCTATCCCGTCTAAAACATTACTTACAATCCATTATTTCCACCTGAACGCTTTTATTTTTTTTTTCCCCCCGAAATCGCTGTTAAGCAGTGCCATATTCGATCGGCTTGCTGGAATACTGATGTCTTAGTGTTTGTGCCCTTTTCTGGAAGCACATTCTGTGTTGCTGGGGGAAACGGAAGCAGATTTGTTGGACTCTCCTATTCATTCGCTGTTAAAGCCTTTAAG
This sequence comes from Bagarius yarrelli, assembly GCA_005784505.1. Classification (NCBI taxonomy): domain Eukaryota; kingdom Metazoa; phylum Chordata; class Actinopteri; order Siluriformes; family Sisoridae; genus Bagarius; species Bagarius yarrelli. The sequence goes on along the minus strand of VCAZ01000043.1, from coordinate 1,908,201 downwards.
GAAGATGAAACCATTTTGCTTGGTGGAATAAGAACTATGTGCAAATCAGAGATGATCTTCTAGACAAGGATGTATGAGTGAATGGCACGTGTTAAAAATTCCCTGTATGTATTTTTACTGCAATCTCTGCTGGTCCCCCTTATGCAATAGAAAATTGATTAGACAGTCGAGCTGGCCAACACCCGGTCATTTCACTGTTGCCAACAGCAAATTCAGTGCCTTTGTGTGTTTGCATCATCCTATGCATGCTAATAGATACAGCCATGTCGAAAAAGCACTAGCATTTCATTAGAGTTGCATTTTGTGAATTTTTAGTAAGCGAAAAACATGAAAATGAACTGATTGGCTGACCAATCAAACATGAAGTACGAGGGACACTTTACTGTCAATTGAGAGGACAGTTGGAGGAGTGATAGGGTTTGGAGATGGGATAGGGTTGGAGAAGGGATAGGGTTGGTGGGATGGAGGGTTGGAGGAGTGATGAAGGGTGGAGGAGGGATAGGGTTGGTGGGGTGGAGGATTGATTGAGGGTGGAGGCGTGGTGGAGGAGGGATAGGGTTGGTGGGGTGGAGGAGTGATGGAGGGTTGGAGTGGTAATGAAGGGTTGGAGAAGGGATAGGGATGGAGTGTGATGTGATGTTGTAGGTCATGTGACAAGATGAAAATGGCGGATGTAGTATGTTTGAATATTATTCATACTACCCAGTCTATATAGAACCCAAGTTATAATTGAGTAAGTAAACCTTAATTAAATAAAGTAATTTGCAAATTTTTTAATTGCCGCTAGCTGTCAAGCCACTCGAGCTGCCAAATTGTCTGTGTTTGAGGTTGGTTTATAAAGAGGTCATAGAAAAAAAAGGTTCTTTTACACTTGAGAGAACTTTAGATTTAGGAAACCATCCCAATATCGGTTTCAGCTGTCCCACATGTCAGTAGCTATGCCAGCTCTAGGAGTAATCACAGCCTTCTGGGCACTAATGAGACATTGCTTTGGTCCCATGCAGTGCAACTGACATAAAGAATGTGGGCAGTAAATGTCGTCCCTACGATCTTGATATTAGACCAGTAAAATGCACTATTTTGGGGTTTAGAGATGTCTACAATTCACTTTTTAAAACTTTTGTACAGTTTAGGTTTGCAGTTTCAGATTAATATACATTTTAAGTCATTTATCTACTATGTGAAAGTTTTCAGCGGTTAATAAAACAGGCCTTTTAATTTTCCGTAAGAATTTATAACTCTATCTTGGCCTAATCTGGTTTGCTTACTGGCTTTATCTAATTCTGTTTCATGACATAGAACCCATGCACATATATGTGTAGATTAGTAGTTTTGGTTGGTTGATATTTCGTGACACAGGTCTAAGTCAACCATCTTCCTCAGTCACCTCTGTACTTTTTTTATGACTCTCCCTTCCTGGCTTTGTCTCGCTGATGAATGTGACCCGTTCCTGTCTCATGGCCATTTCCTTTTTTCCCAGGCTTCCGGAGACAAACATCTGCAGGCAGACAGTAAACACCTTACATTCATGAAAAACTCCATTTCCTTCTATAGCCCTAGTAGACTGTATATCCAGAGCACCGTCCATTGTTCCGAAACAAACACATGCCCGTCTATAGGGCAAAAGTTTTGCTTGGTAGTAACTGCGAGTGTCCATTTGGGCTCCTGGAAAAAATAGGCATGCTAAGCACAGACTTAATAATTAAGAATTGTGTACTGTTGTAATGCAGATCCTCTACGTGTGACCTGGAATCAAATCCTAATTTAATTGACCATTTTACCTCGATTACAATTGATGAAAGATTTTTTTTATTAATTAATTAATCAATTTTTGCCCTTTATACTGTTCACTGCGTTTTTCTTATATGGGTATAAACTCCCCCTGTCGTTCAGTTGATTTGATGTTTGTGCTTCACGGCTTGTCGCATGACTTTAGGAAAAAAGTATTAAAGAAACTGAAATAATCGACATGGGGGGGAAAATGATTTTGCTTAGAGGTTCTAAATTTCTGTGTTAGTTATGTAAGGTACACCGGCAACTCTTTAACATTGATGCTTTTATAGCTTTAGCTTTTAGTCATACAGAGTTAACTTGTGAATCAGTCTTAGCGGAATCCTGTTTAGCCTCTTAAGAATTAAATTAAATGTTTCCGTCCGCTCCGGTGACTCAGTGTGTCGTCATCTGAGCTGTGTGTTGGAAAAAAAATGGATGTATACAAAGCTTCACTTAGCAAGGCATGAATTTAAAGCCCATTTAGTCATACAGTGATGACCGAGTTGGGACTCCTTAAATATCCCTGTGATGTCTGCTTAGGTGTGTTTGCAGTTTAGCCCGACTATCATTGTCTGAAATGCACTTCGTATGTAACTGAATAAAACGGCATTGTGTAATAGTAGAGTCTGGTGCTCTTTATCACCAGCTGCGGCCAAAATCTACCAATCTAATGGTGAATACCTGACATGGAACCCTGAGGCTGGTGTGACAAGCTGCATGCTTGTACCACCGATGATTTAACTTCAATCCTGACTCATAAACAAGTCATTCCATTAATACGAAGCCATGCACTTTTAACCCCGTTTACTTTTTTTTGCTTTCTATCTGGTTCTATTCTATCCTTCCTTTTTCTTTCACGGATGTTTACCACCAGAGAGAAACAGAAGGTGGGTCTTCCGTAAACCCCCTCTGCTACCCACCAAGCTAACCTGATTAACCCTACGGAATACTCAAGCGTCCCCGGTATTCTCGGCTCGGCCCCTATAGCCGAGTGCCACATTGATTTCCATTTCCAGGAGGATAGAATGACATTTTTAAAAGTGTGTGTGCGCTTTATGCATGGCCGCTTCCGTGTGACAGAATTTCAAGGGCATCTGCTGTCCGTTCTGGATCTGTGCAAGCCGACACCGTGCCTGATGTTGAACCCTATAAGCGAAAGCTAAATTACGTTCAAGCTACCCTAGTCAGGCTGATGTGGTTTTGGCTGCTCAACCACTGTAATTAACTGTTCTAAGGGCAACCCTGCAGTTTTAAAATTGGAACACGGAGCCGAAACCAAGAGCGTTGTCGCTGTTGTTGTTGTCACAATCCTCTCTACAGTCTGCTCTGACTAATTGTGTAGTAAGAGATCCTCAAACATGTTACTTGTTCAGTCCAATAATAAAGCTGTTGTTTCGTCAGGTCTACTCAGCGACGTCTCATTTTGTTTGGGAAGGGAATGGGGGGGCGGCGGTGTCACAGGCGAGCAATGGTTTTTGTTTGTCCTTTTTGGGCGTCTGTGAAAAAGGGCCGGTGGTGTGTGTCAGCTGGAAGGTCAGAGGCCTAAGGCCATCTCTCTGAATGGGAAGTGGCTGTTTTCCACAAGGCTGCATGGGACGGGAGGAAAGAGCTGCTTCCTGAGGAGCAGTCGCACTGCTCGCTACACGGACTATCCGAGCGACTCGATAAACTGAATATAATAACAAGGTCTGGAGTTTCAATGGGGTAGCTTTAATGTGAAAATGGAATAAGTCCTCGGGAATGTGGGGTAAGTTTGCAGTTGTTATCTTTGGTGTTAAAATAAGCATTCAGGTAAAGATTGTATTGTATTATTTTATAGTGTGTGTTAGTTTACAGTAAATTACTGTCAAATTCCTGTCAATTTAAGGTCTGTCAATGGAACAGATGCCCCGACAAAGATATGTATTTAAAACTGTATTGTTTGAGCAGGTTGTAAGCAAAATATTTATCAAAACATTTGGTCTGACTGTAGCATCCATGTCCTCTATACAAAACATGCTGTTAGGTGTGTCAATGAAAAAAACTCAAAAGAAGAGATTACAGACTTGATATATAATGAGAAGTAATGTTGATAAAATGACATTAACATAATTTTGCTGTTAACGAACACCCTAGGCGGTAATTGATCACACTTGCATCTGGACAGATGTAATGTAGCTAGACGGTGAACCTCATATAAAGAATGAGCAAAGTGATGAAAACAGAGACGAATAAAATGTCCTGTGGCCCTGTTAGCTTGCCACTTTGCTATGTATGCTAAGTTTAATTCCCAGCACCACCGAGCTGGCGCTGCTGGGCCCCTGAGCAAGGCCCTCAACCCTCAATTGGATAAAAAATGTAATAAATGTAAGTTGTTCTGGATAATTAAAGGAATGCAGGTATTGAAAGCGCGTGAAAAAAGGCAGGAGAAAATATTTTGTGTGATACTTGTCTTTGTACAGTGTTTGCGAGTTAAATTCCTGAGCCACACACACATTGTTTAAAGGCACACTGAAAAAACTTGGCTTTTAACAGACCCACCACTTCCTTGCATCTAATGTCGAATCGCAAAGAATTAGCAGGAGCTTATCTAAGAGCCTTCAAAGCAGTTCTGCGCTTCTGACAAGAAAACCTGTTTGATGCGACTTCAAAGCACATTGATGTTCGCAGTTATCATAACCACTTTAACCTACAGGCAAAAATACAAAAAAGAGACGAAAACATTTGCCTCATTTTAGTCCGATGCGTTCCTTGATCTCCGGGATCTAAAGATCACACGGTGCATGCGGGAGGTTTAGTGTCTGTCGGTAATGATGGTGAAAATGTTCTCTGTTGGTCTGATGCAGGAGGTGCTAAAGCAGCTCCAAGGAAGTATTGAGGACGACTCGAAGGATTCCCAAGGCCAGATCGACTTTTTGGAGAGGCTTAAAGGTAAAAGTGTTTGACGAGTTAGGTTCATTTATTTGCATCCCCCCTCCCCTGCACAAAGCAAACTTCATAGAGACGTAATTTGCCATGGTTGTAAAAGAGTTATCTGTGTGGAACCATGACTTTATTCCCCACACTAGGCCTCCAAAAATAATCTTATCTCACCTAGTTTCCCCACATAATTCCCACAGTCACACTCTTTTATCTAAAGAAATACAGATCCAGAAATGCACATATAATTTATGGTCAGATATCCACATTTTCATTATCAATTAGACCTTTACATCATGCTTAAATATATTAGGTTGCCAGAACAGTTATGAATTTTTATGGGGTTTTTTTTCCTTTTTTCTTTCTGCCTCCCTAGAGATCAATTTGGAGCCTAGCAGTTTCTCAGGGGTTAAGCTGAGACCGAAAGCATCTATGGCAGGCTCAAGTTCAGGTCGCTCCGCTGACAGCAGCCCTATGGGCTCCTTTCCCAGGAGAGGGGTCACAAACGGGGGCAGAGACAGCACCGGGTATGTGGAGGAGCTGGAAAAGGAAAGGTGAGTTCTACTAAGTTCTAAATAACTTTTCATTTGTTTTTCTTGAGCTTGTTTAGCTTTTCCAGGCTTCCTCGAGTCAAAGGGGTTCGTCTAGATTTTCTCATACGTTCATACTAAACCCTGCTGCGGTGTTGCTCTGTTTTATTCCTGCTGTCACAGTGTAATAATGTGCATTATTTATATTATTTGTTTGTTTCAGGTCTTTGTTAATGGCTGAGCTGCAGAAAGAGGAGAAAGAGAAGGATTGGTACTATGCCCAATTGCAAAACCTCACCAAAAGGATCGACAGCTTGCCACTGACTGAGAATGTACATTCCTAAACTATATCTAACATGCATTCTCTGGTATTTTGCATAAACTTTTTTTTTATTTTTTTATTTTTATTTTTTTATTTACACATTTTCACATTTTTTTGCCGTGTAGTTCTCACTACAGACAGACATGACTCGCAGGCAGCTGGAATACGAGGCTCGGCAGATCCGGGCAGCGATGGAGGATCAGCTGGGCACCTGCCAGGACATGGAGAAGAGAGCGCAGGTGATGTCAATTTACAAAATTAACTTATAGCCAAAATGTATCTTGGGTTGTTTTTTGTTTTTTTTACAATTTTTGAGCTTTTGGCAATATGCGTGTCCCTTTTTCTGATACGTAATATTAGGTAACGGTCAAACTTAACACAAATAAAACCCCACTTTGCTAAAAATTAAAAAAAAAGAAGACAAAATGAGACACATTTCTTCGACTGGGGTCTTTTGTTAGAATTAAAATCATAGTGGTGTCTTACCTGAAAAGGTCATATTATTGGGTGTTAAAATTCGGTATTAAAAGTTTTTATTTTAAATGATTTACGAGTGAGGCAAAATCTAACCTAAGCACTTAAGCCGATAAAAGTTCAGCCTTTGCTTCACGGACCCACGACAATCAAAATAGTAAACTGAATTTGACACCGTGATTCACTGCGGTCTCTAAATTCAGTGAAATCTGTAACACGTTTATGTTTACAGGTGCGGTTGGCACGGATCCAGCAGATCGAGAAGGACTTGCTGAGGTTGCGCCAACACTCACAATCCCAACCTTCTGAAAGTGAGGTTAGTCTGACTAAATTTACAGTACCGTTCGAGAAGGTTTAATCCCTCCTCGGGCTTAAATAAATAATAAACAGCTGTATACGGCCAACAGAAGCTGTTTATTTTTTCACATTTTTATTACTAATGTGTAATGGAGTAGGTTATTTCCCTGATTTATTTATTTCCAAATTCACTGTATTTATAAATCAGTAGATTAGATACTAAGATTTTGCAGTATTAGTACTATATTGGATATTGCACTGTCCTATAAGGCAACATGGCAGATGTAGTCCAAATTGTATCTATACCTCACACTTATCAGTACGTACTGAAACAAGCAGTGAAACTAACGGAAATGTAGTTATTTTTTTTAAAGTAGATGAGTTTTAGTCCAAAAATTAAAAATCTCTGGAAACTGCTGTTTTAGAATTGCCCCTTAATTGGCTATAGTGAAAATTCTAAAAGCATTAAGATTATTATAGTGCAGCCGTAATGACGTCATTGCAGCAGCGAAAGAAATGTTAGTGTGTGTGTATGTATATATATATATCTAAAAGGACCAAATTGCTCCATAAAAATGGCCCTTTGATCAAATTTAGTGTTGCTTATACATCAAACCATCTTATGACTGTCTTAGAGGGTTTCTCATTGCCAAACTACAGTCACATTTTATAGATTTCACCCTCACAGAGATCTTAATTCAAGATGACACAATTGCTGTCTCAACTTTCGCCTCTTCTTTTTCTTTTTGGTTTTTGTTTTAGTAGAAGGCCTGGCTTTTAGTGTGAGTAGAAGGTTTGAGTCTAGATTACACACGTGTGCATTTAAGATTCGTTTTTTCTTTATGCTGTGGGTGATTTTAAACTTGATGTATAAATGCCTGCCTTGTGTTTGTGCATGTGTGTGAGCGATATCTTGGATGATGTAGGTCAGAGAAGAAGCTCTCGGTGGCAGTACAACTGACTAAGTGACGCGCTGTCTGGGTGTCTCAGTTTGTGCCTGGCACAGAGAGCGTGAAGGAACCCGAGAAAGAGCTAGAGTGGTATAGCCCGAGAAAGAGGAAAAAAAACACAGCGGCAGATAGCAAGAGAGAGGGAGAAAGCGAAAGAGAGCGTCTGAGTGAGGCAGAGAAAGAAAGAGCAAGAGAGAGTGAGAAAGCAAGAAGGCGTCCGAGTGAGCTAGTTAGAGAGGCCAAGTAAACAGGAGAGACAAACTGGGAGAATCTGAAACTTTATTTACATGTTAGGGCTGTCACGATTATCAAATTTAACTGACGATAAATTTGTAAAGAAATTCTTGCTCCAATTTGTGCCGCTCAACACTAAAGAATGTATTATAGATAAATAGTATTCAAGAAAATCAATATTTTGCACCCTGTCAGTGGTGTTTATCTCTTCGTTCGCTTATACTCCATACAGTTGCATTCTGGGTCGTTAACATGACTTGAGCTGGTGATAAAGCGTTAGTGAACCCCTAACGCTCCAACGTTCAAATCACGCCGCTGCAGTCGGATTCAACTATCGCGGTTAAGTCAAATAATTGCGATCATACAATTATCTGATAATTGTGACAGCCTTAAATGGAGTATTGTATTCCGGTTATTCCTGCGATAAACCTTTTAGATTATAATCTCCTGCATGTATACAAATCATTCTGGTTACTCTCTTTCTGTTTGCTGCTGGGACAGACGAGCTGTGCGAATGTCATGTGTAATGTAGAAACCTGACCCAAGGAATTCGATCGAAAAGAAACAATGCGGATGTAAACAGGGCTTGAGATAGAGAGACACACAGCTAGAAAAGAGAGAGTGGCTCATGGCTTTATAGAGAAAAAAGGATGCTGAATGCTATATGTGCTCATTGGTGCATCACAATCTCTACAGCATCCTAATGTTACTCATTTTCAGGTCAAACACGATCTGCTGTCCCAGGCAGAGGGGACACAGGCATCAGGGGACGCTGTCATTGGGAATGGAGCTTGCTCTCAGGTAAGAAAAGACAAACCATAACATGTTTCTGCATTTCACCTGTAAACTGTGTTTCTTTTGCTGTGTGATTTGGCACTTGGAGCAAATTTTGAGTTTTTCTTTAAGCACTCGTTTAAATAGGAATGCAAAGAATGTTTTTAAATGTGTTGTGGGCTTGCTGCTAAATTGCATTGCACTTTTTGGCTTACTAAACAATAGTAGTTTTGCAGACAGATGGCGCCACAGACGCGTCAGTGGATTAGCCACAGGGATCAAGTCGACATAGTTTATATTATACGTTCTGCATTTACCGCCTGTTGAGGCAGATTCAATGAAATGTTTGTTTTTTTTGTAGTGACCATTAAAATTTTTTTTTTGCTAGGGCTCAAGCTCTCGTTTGGATCAAGACACAGCCAGTGAGATCAGTAGTGGAGGAAGCTATTCTGTTCCACGTAGACTTACAAGTCATTTGGGCACAAAGGTAAACTAATCTAGTAAAGTTGGACTGAATAATACAACCACAATAAATTTAATTAATCTTGTATACCTATAAATTCTGTTTAAATGCTTCAACAGATGATTTTTTTTTTCTGGTTAAATAACAGCTACATAAATATTAGACATGACTGAAAGCTTACAATTGTCCAATATTTTCAGGTGGAAATGGTGTACTCCTTGCTCTCCATGCTGGGCACTCATGATAAAGACGACATGTCTCGCACTCTCCTGGCCATGTCCAGTTCTCAGGACAGTTGTATAGCAATGCGTCAATCCGGCTGCCTACCGCTGCTTATTCAGCTCCTTCATGGCAACGACAAGGACTCTGTTCTGCTGGGAAACTCCCGAGGCAGCAAGGAGGCCCGAGCCAGGGCCAGTGCTGCCCTACATAACATTATCCACTCTCAGCCGGAAGACAAGCGTGGCCGGAGAGAGGTCCGGGTGCTCCACTTGCTGGAACAGATCCGGGCTTACTGCGAGACCTGCTGGGAATGGCAGGAGAGCCATGAACGTGGCGTAGACCAAGACAAAAATCCAAGTAAAACTTTTTTTTTTTTATTTATTTTTTTTATTTAACCTTTTTACATTTTACTGCTGTTTGGGCTAAATTTTGCTCTGTTGTTTTAGGGTTGATAATGTAATATCTGTGCAACCTTATGCTAACTGTATTTTCCTCTGGATTTTAGTGCCTTCCCCTATGGATCACCAAATCTGCCCAGCTGTTTGTGTTCTCATGAAGCTGTCCTTTGACGAGGAACATAGACATGCAATGAACGAACTTGGTAGGCCTGCCTGTGTACTGACTTTAGCTTTGAGTTTGCAGTCAGCTGTTGGTTCCCGAATAGTATTTTAAAATAACAACCAAACGGTTACGGTTTGTAGGTGGACTACAGGCTATAGGCGAACTGTTGCAGGTGGACTGTGAAATTTATGGCCTCACTAGTGACCACTACAGTGTTACACTAAGAAGATATGCTGGCATGGCTCTAACTAACCTAACCTTTGGCGATGTGGCTAACAAGGTAGTGCATTTTATTTAGTATCAAATTTTAGCCGAATAAATTCTGATAGTTATTGATGATGATATTTTTGCTTTACAGGCCACGCTTTGTTCCATGAAGGGCTGCATGAGAGCCATGGTAGCTCAACTGAAATCTGAAAGTGAGGATTTGCAGCAGGTAAAAAACGTCATATAGCAGAATTATATAGCTGTTGCTTATGTGTAGCTGTTTTATTAGAGTAATTTGAGTACTTTTAAAATTGATCTTCACTTTTTGCAGGTTATTGCCAGTGTGTTAAGAAACTTGTCCTGGCGTGCTGATGTCAATAGTAAAAAGACATTGCGTGAGGTTGGCAGTGTTAGGGCTCTTACTGAGTGTGCTCTTGAGGTTCAGAAGGTAACTGGATTGTGTTGTGTACTTTTATCATTTTAGTTTATTTTCTGTGATGACGTCTCCTATAAATAATTGTTTTCTTCTAGGAATCGACGCTGAAAAGTGTGCTTAGTGCCCTTTGGAATTTATCTGCTCATTGCACTGAAAACAAGGCTGACATCTGTTCTGTTCCTGGTGCTTTAGCCTTTTTAGTTAGCACTCTAACCTACAGAAGCCAAACCAACACCCTTGCCATTATAGAAAGTGGTGGAGGCATTTTGAGGAATGTTTCCAGCCTTATAGCCACAAATGAGGAGCACAGGTGAAATTTTTTTTTGTGGGATTTCTTAATACATATGCTTCATAAGCTCACTGTGTTAAAAATAATAATTCTTGTCTTTTGAAATATTTTTGTAGGCAAATTCTGCGGGAGAGTAGCTGTCTGCAGACGCTTCTTCAGCATCTCAAGTCTCACAGCTTAACCATAGTGAGCAATGCCTGTGGAACTCTATGGAACCTTTCTGCTCGAAATGCAAAAGACCAGGAGGCATTGTGGGATATGGGTGCAGTTAGTATGCTCAAAAATCTGATTCACTCCAAGCACAAAATGATTGCTATGGGTAGTGCTGCAGCTCTAAGAAACCTCATGGCCAACCGGCCCGCCAAATATAAGGATGCAAACATAATGTCTCCCGGATCTAGCCTGCCTTCACTACATGTAAGAAAACAAAAAGCACTGATCGAGGAACTGGATGCACAGCATCTTTCTGAAACTTTTGATAATATAGACAATTTAAGTCCCAAGGCGTCTCACAGGAGCAAGCCTCGGCATAAGCACAGCGTTTATGGCGATTATGATGTTTGCAGGTCAGATGGTTTTAGCACGAGTGGTGTCGGTGTTCGTGCTCCCTACATGAACACCCCTGTACTCTCTAGCCCGTCTTCTCGGGAGAATAGGGGAAATGCAGACAGTGTTAGGGCTGAGCGAGACAAGAGCCTGGATCGGGAGCGAAGAGGTGTCCTCCAAGATCCTCCTGATCCTGGTAAAAGAATTGGAATGCAAATTCCTAACACTGCAGCACAAATAGCTATGGTAATGGAAGAAGTACAAAGCATGCACATGGGCCTGGATGACCGAAATGCTGGATCTACTCCCGACCCCCACGTGGTTCAGGACGACCTCATTAGACGTCAGCCTGGGGTTCACGGTCACCAAAACATGTACAACTATAGTAAATCAGATGCAGCGGGCAGACCTTGCCCCATGCCCAAACTGGAGTATAGAGCATCTAACGACAGCCTTAATAGTGTCAGCAGCACCGATGGCTACGGAAAAAGAGGTCAGATGAAACCATCTGTGGACTCGTACTCTGAGGATGATGAAGGAAAATGGTGTGTCTATAGAAAATATCCGGCCGATCTTGCCCATAAGATACACAATGCAAATCATATGGAAGATGATGACGGTGATCTAGACACGCCAATTAACTACAGTTTAAAGTATTCAGACGAGCAGCTAAACTCTGGCCGACAAAGCCCAAGCCAGAGTGAGAGGTGGGCAAGGTCCAAGATTTTAGACGAAATAAAACACTCTGAACACAATCCCCCCAGGTCTCAGAGCCCAGGTTACCCAGTGTACTCTGAGGGAAATGGTGAGGGTGACGATAAGCTTAAAAAATACCAGCCCTTGTTTGTTCAACAGGACATGTCCGGAGGGTACCGATCCAGGGTACCCAACGAGCAAAGTAGCAGTGCATCTAGTCATGGGGTTAACAAAAAGATGAGCCAGTCAATTTGTACTGTGGATGACTTTGGTGATGACAAACCAACTAACTACAGCGAGCGCTATTCAGAGGAGGAACAACTTGACGAGCAACCTACCAATTACAGCATAAAATACAATGAAGATCACCATGTAGAACAACCTATTGATTATAGTCTGAAGTATGCTGATGCCTCTTCTAAAAAGTCAGTGTTCAGTCATTCAAAAGCTGCTTCTTCACAGAGCTCTGTCAAGGACCAGTTAAGCCAGGACAGTTCTTCCTCTGTTTCATCAATAAAAACTCAAAGTAGGCAAAAACAGCTCCAGCAGCCACCAGCTCTGACACGGCCAGGGCCTGGTAGGTCATTTCAAAAGAACACTTGCAAGGCTCCAACCATAAATCAAGAAACATTACAGACCTATTGTGTGGAGGATACACCTATATGCTTCTCAAGGGGGAGCTCCCTATCATCTTTATCTTCTGAAGATGAAATGGAGAGCTGTAAGCAGAACGTCACTGCAGCTAGTAATTATACAACTTTGCCCGTTGCTGAGAAATCATCCAATAACGTTTCCGATCAGCGCACAACAGAAGGCCAGTCATCCAGCAATTATGTCAGAATGAAGCCTCCACGACACCACGGATCTCACGTTGGGCACGGTGACGGATCGCGACATCAGAAAGCGGTAGAATTTTCATCAGGCGCTAAATCGCCATCAAAAAGTGGTGCTCAGACACCCAAAAGTCCCCCTGAACATTATGTGCAAGAAACACCTCTTGTGTTTAGCAGATGTACTTCTGTTAGCTCTCTTGACAGCTTTGAAAGCCATTCCATTGCAAGCTCAGTACAGAGTGAGCCATACAGTGGAATGGTCAGTGGCATAATCAGCCCTAGTGACCTGCCTGATAGTCCCGGTCAAACAATGCCACCCAGTCGTAGCAAGACACCTCCACCGCCACCCCCGCGCACAACATCTATCAAACCGAAAGTTAGTGTACCTCCCCATGCTGAAAAACGTGACCTGGCACCGAGACATGCAGCTGTCAGTGCTGCTGTGCAAAAAGTGCAGGTGCTTCCAGACAATGACACACTTCTTCATTTTGCTACAGAGAGTACCCCAGAAGGTTTTTCATGTGCCTCTAGCCTCAGTGCATTAAGTCTGGATGAGCCGTTTATTCAAAAGGATGTGGAGGTAAAGATATTGCCTCCACTCCATGAAGATGATCATGGAAACAAGATTGAAACGGAGAAAGAAGACGCTAACGAGTCTACGAGACAAGACAATCCTCCAGCAACTACCGAATCTGAAAAAGATATATTGGACGACTCTGACGACGACGACGATGACCGAGAGATCCTGGAGGCGTGTATAAATTCAGCCATGCCTACGAAGTCTTCGAGAAAACCCAAGAAGCAAGCACCCCCAACCGCTTCAAGAATACCACCACCACCGGTGGTCCATAAACCAAGTCAGCTCCCGGTTTACAAATTACTTCCCTCACAAAGTAGAGGACAGCTGCAGAAACATATGACATTAAGTCATGGAGAGGACATGCCTCGGGTATATTGCGTAGAAGGAACACCTACTAATTTCTCCACAGCAACATCTCTAAGTGACCTTACTATTGATTCCCCGCCAAATGAGTTGGCCGATATTGAAATTTCAGTTTCGCGAGCAGATGCATCAATTCAAAGACGTGACACCATCCCAGAGGGTAAAAGTGCAGAAACAAATGATGTTGCTGTTGCCTTTGACATGCAGTGTGCTCCTGGAGAAAACGAAGGGGACGACATTCTCGCAGAGTGCATTAACTCTGCGATGCCAAAAGGCAAAGCAAATAAGCCATTTAGAGTGCAAAAAATGTCTGATCAACCCACTGCTACCGGAAGTTTAGTGCAGCAAGAGTTTGAAAAGAAAAAGCCAACTTCACCCGTAAAGCCGATGCCACAAAGCAGTGAATACAGAGCAAGGATGCTTAAGCGACCAGATGCCTCTAGCAACTTATCAGAAGCAGCGTATTCTGATAAAAACACAGAAACCAAAAAACTAGAGTCTAAAGTGGGCCCCAGAGCATTGGCAGATAAGCCTCTGAACACAGAGGAACGTGTCCGGCCAGGTTTTGCCTTCGATTCTCCGCACCATTACACACCAATTGAGGGTACACCTTATTGCTTTTCTCGCAATGATTCACTAAGCTCACTTGACTTTGAGGACGACGATCTTGACCTCTCCAAAGAGAGAGCCGAGCTCCGAAAAGATAAGGAACAAAGGAAGCTTCCGCCTTCCAAAAGTGAGGGGGTGCGTTCTGGACACACCAATACTCTGTCCACGTTTCAAACTGCCACAGCAAAGGCCCTCCATAAACCAGGATTTTCCCTTGGATCAAAAGAAAATACTGCAGCGGTGCCTGATGAAAAGCAAAACTTTTCAATAGAGGATACCCCAGTGTGCTTCTCAAGAAATTCCTCCCTCAGTTCTCTTAGTGACATTGACCAAGAAAACAACAACAAAGATTGCTCACACAAAGAGGACACAACACAAGTAGAAATGCCCAGGCCTCAAGCATCTGGCTATGCACCAAAAGCCTTTCATGTGGAGGATACTCCTGTGTGCTTTTCCCGAAACAGTTCTCTTAGCTCACTGAGTATTGATTCCGAGGACGACCTACTACAAGAGTGCATCAGTTCCGCAATGCCAAAGAAAAAGAAGCAACCGCCTAGAAGTAAAACTGATGACCAAAATGTTGTGGCGGAGAAAGGCATGCTAGCTGATGGCATTTTAGCAGAGGAACCAGACCTCATACTGGATCTCACAGATACACACAGTCCTATTTCAGAGCAAGCCTTGTCTCCGGACTCGGAATCGTTTGACTGGAAAGCCATTCAAGAGGGTGCTAATTCAATTGTTAGCAGTCTGCACCAGGCTGCAGCCAGTCTGTCCAGACAAGGATCATCTGATTCAGATTCCATCCTTTCTCTTAAATCTGGCATTTCTATTGGATCCCCTTTTCATCTACCTTCAAATCAAGATGACAATAAGCCACCTGCCCATAAAGGCCCGAGAATATTAAAACCAGGTGAGAAAAGCACTTTAGAGGCAAAAAAGAAAGAGGAAGATGCTGCTAAAAGCCTTAAAGGTGGTAAGAAAGTATATAAAAGTCTAATCACGGGAAAACCGCGGCCCAGTCCGGATAGCGTGGTTTCCCAGCAAAGACAAGCCCATGTTCCTGTAGTTTCACGCGGCAGAACCATGGTTCATGTCCCTGGTGTGAGAAGCAGTTCTCCGAGTACCAGCCCTATTTCGAAAAAACCACCCACTCGTGGACAGCCCATTAAGCCTCTTGCTCCCCAGGCCCCAAATTCTGGAAACTCTCCTAGGACTTTAAAAACTCCATCAAAATCGGACCCTAGTCCAGCCAGGGAACCATCTGGCTCTCAAGGAGGATCAAGTAAAACCTCATCTCGATCAGGATCAAGAGATTCCACACCCTCTAGACCGTCCCAGCAGTCTCTAGCTAGACCCATGCAGTCTCCTGGTCGTACCTCTGTTTCACCGGGTAGAAATGGTCTGACTGCACCGACCAAATTTTCTCAGATTCCTCGTACTGTTTCTCCAAGCGCAGCTTCGAAACCTGGGTCCGGTCGAATGTCTTATCCCTCTCCAGGGAGGCAGCTGGGTCAACAAACGCCTCCAAAACACAGTGGCTTGCCAAGAAGCACCAGTGGTATACCGAGAAGTGAATCTGCCTCGAAAATTCTAAATCAATGTGCAGCCACTAACCCTTCCAAAAAAGCAGAGCTGTCTCGAATGTCCTCAACAAAGTCGAGTGGGAGTGAGTCTGACAGATCAGAGAAACCCGGACTTGTTCGCCAGTCCACTTTTATTAAAGAAGCCCCAAGTCCCACTCTGAAACGAAAATTAGAGGAGTCTGCGTCTTTTGAGTCTTTATCGCCTTCCTCCACTAGCCAGTCTCAAACACCTATTTCGAGCCCGTCCCTGCCAGACATGTCACTTTCTTTGCCTTATCAAGGAAGTGGCTGGAAAAAGACCCCGCCAAGCCAAAACTCCTCAGAAAATGGAGATGGCAAATCACTTAGACAGCATGACATCTCCCGATCCCATTCAGAGAGCCCCTCCAGACTTCCAGTTAACAGAGGAGGGACATGGAAAAGGGAGCACAGCAAACATTCGTCCTCTCTCCCACGAGTAGGTACTTGGAAAAGAACAGGAAGCAGCTCCTCTATACTTTCCGCCTCGTCTGAGTCTAGTGAAAAGGGCAAAAGTGAAGATGAACGTCAGCAGTCTAATCCGTCTCAGAGATCTGGACAGAACAAGGATGGGGGACTGGAAAGGAAAGGAACATGGCGGAAAATGAAAGATAGTGAAAAGGGTTCATCAATGACTCTCGACTTGTCTGATCCAACTAGTGCAGCTCATCAGACGAATACCACAGCGTCTAAATCTGAGGATGTCTGGGTTAGGATTGAGGACTGTCCTGTCAACAGCCCTAGGTCTAGTAAGTCACCAACAGCAAACACACCTCCAGTTATTGATGGCACGTGCAGTAGACTGCATCCTAGTGATTGGGACTCGAGTGAAATGCATCATAAGCAGCCAACAGCGAACGAAACTGCAGCCTGTCGACGCCTCGGTTCGGAAACTAATTTAAACTTAATCCGAAGTAGCGACAGTCTTGACAAGAAGGTGGGTGAGGCAAAGCCCGCTTTAAGTACTCCAAATATTGCTACTGAAGTTCATGACATAGCGGTTGCTGAGCGTACACCTTTCAGCTCAACAAATTCCAGCAAACACAGCTCCCCTATTGGTGCTGTTGCTGCCAGGGTTAGTCCTTTTAACTACACTCCAAGCCCGAGAAAAAGCAGTGCTGACAACACAACACCGAGGCCGTCTCAGATCCCTACTCCAGTTAACAGCAACGTAAAAAAGAAAGACTCTAAAGGAGACGCAACAGAGAGCGGGTCCTATATCGTCACCTCTGTGTGAAAAATGTGTTAATAGCAGTACATGGAATGTGTGGTGTTCATCTCTTTGGGAGAAAAACTGTTTAAACTTAGTTTAGTCGAAGCAAATATACGGTTGTGTACTTTTTCGCTGGTAGAATTGTGACAGGCACACACGCTGATCTGAGCAAAAGAAGCAGGATGTTGTATGTCAATTTGTACAGATTTAATTATGTATATATTTAATTTAAAACCAAGACAAGAACCTACCTTGCCTGAATTGAGGTGGATAATTACAGTGAACTATTTGAGATGTTAAGCTACCTTTCATGTGACCCTCCTTACTAATGTATTTGATTTTAAAGAAACTGTACGCCTGTATTAACTCACGTCAAACTCATTTTTACTGCGACATATAGTATGTTATGACTTCCGCTTCTTGCATGATCTCATCCAATGTTCTGCTGTTTCCTAAAGTTAAGGTCGAACATTGTTGCGGACACACGATGTGCCGATAGCTGTGGTGTGACATTTTACACTTTTTGTTTGTGCTGGAAAAACAGGATCATTTACAATGGAAATATAGATTATAAAATTAAGTGGATCCATTGCAAATTGTGTACACCCTATTCAGTTAGGGTGTGTTTTGTGTTTTTAAATGAACACTTTGGTTTCGGAAGGACTGAAGTTGTTGGAGTTAAATTATTCTAGGTTTTTGTATTGTTTTTCATACCTAATTTACCCCTTGTTCAGAGTTATTGTTAAAGCACATGATTGGATATACTCTTTTACTTAAACACCTCTTTCTTTTTTCCCTCGTGCAATAAAGTAGGCTGATTTGATGTTTGACACTTTTCAAATTAAACATGGAAAATCGATGTAATAAACACCATCATGGTTGAGAGTTGGCTCCTGTGTATTTTGTCCAAAAAAAAAATATTTGCAATTGTTTACGTTCGTTTTAACAATCGACTGCGTAAAGTACACTTAAGTTTGAAGAGGCCATAGTTACAAAATCACCCTCGAATAGTCGTCATCGTAAAACTTACCGCAACATATTTACTCAGGTTGGAGCTGGAATTCCTGTGCACCGATTTGTAATTCATTTACTAAGTGTTTTAGTCACATAGAAGGCATCGTTTTATGTAACTGTACGCAAGCGTCCTTCTTCTCACTTCTACCTTTTGCGTACCTAGTTCCATGTCATTGTATTAAAATTACATTTCTATCAATATTAATTATACTTTATATATTTTTTTTATACCTATGTGCTAATAATAACGAAAAAATGATGCATTTTATTAATTCTAAACTAAAGCTAGTTTGTGTTTGTTTTTTTTGTTTGTTTTTTGGGACAGAAGAGTAGTAAGCCCAGAATCCACCTATAACATGGATGTACTAAAAAATAATGTTCTAAGCTAAAATCTAAGATTCAAGAAATAGAAAAAAAATGTGTACAGCCTTTTAAGCTGTTACACCACATACACCTTTCAGTTAGCATTAAAGTTTGGACAACACATTGGCATGTTGTCTGTTCATGATCCCATCTGACATCGATTTTTATTTCTGATTTATTGTGAATTTTATTTGTAGCTCCGGAGCTGTATGTGTATTATTGTTCTGCTAAATAACTAGCTGATTGGATATAATCGCAGGTTTAAACAGATTGCTTTACGGGCACGGTGTCAATAGATTTATGGTCTATTTTAGGTGTTTAAATATTATAGATTTTTTTTAAATAAAATTTATTAGTAAAAAAAAAAACCATCGCCCTGTTTCTTACAAAACCACCGCTTTATGTGCAATGTTAATTTGCTTAAGTGGTCTCTAGACTTCCTGTGGTAAAGACCTCACTGCTGATAAGGTTGTGAAAAAAAAAAAAAGCCTGACTTCTCTTCTTTCAGCCAGAACGTCAACTTGGTTTCAGAAGCTCTGCACGCTATCAGCGAGGTAAGGAACAACTTCTACTGTTAGAAAGGGTTAAAACCTGACCAAATTACACTTTAAGTAGATACACAATTTTGTGTTTCTGCAACAATTGCACTGTGTTAGGAAAATGGTTTCATGTGATCATAATTCACTATTTTAGAAAAAAAAATTTTTATTAGTCTTTGAAAAGGAAAAAAAAGGAAGCAAGAATGAATATGAGCGTTTTACACTGTCATTTTGGTTAGCGTTACTGAAATGTCTCAATGTGTGAGTGATTGCACTTTTTGTTTTTTTCTTAACCTCCTTGTAAATAGAAGCAAAACAAAAACAACAACATAAAATATGTAGATTTTTTTTTTTTACTGACAAACCTACCAGAATATTTAATGCTCCCTGAACCATAAATTAAGTATAATATTTAAAAAAATATTTGTCTTTATTTCATCCATGTTTGTCAAACAACAGAAAAGTGAAGCTGTTTAATAATTTGCCTGATGGGATCAATAAAACATTCTGATTCTGATTCCAGAGATCATCCACGATTACTTAAATCTAACAACATGATCGACGCCTACGACAACTTGACCTATGAAGATCTTAACTATAGTTATATATATGACTATAATTATACCTGTGACATTGGTTTATCTAAAGAATCGAAAGAATCCCTTAAAACGGTGTCACTCGTGCTCTACTGTCTGACATGTGTCCTCGGAGTCCCTGGAAATGCCCTCGTAGTGTGGATCGCTGGGGTAAAAATGAAAAAGACCATTAACTCCACCTGGTTTCTAAACCTAGCCATCGCTGACCTCCTGTGCTGCCTTTCTGTACCGTTCACCGTGGCTGAAATCCTTCTAGAGCATCACTGGCCTTATGGAGACACGATGTGCAAAGTCCTACCGACCATCATCGTGGTCAACATGTTCGCCAGCATCTTCACCCTAAACCTGATCAGCTTGGATCGCTTCGTCCAGGTTGTTATACCTGTTTGGGCTCAGAATAATCGTACGCTCAGGTCAGCATGGATATGTTGTGCTGTGGTCTGGGTGCTGGCCATACTCCTTAGCCTGCCCACTATGATCCTACGAGAAACGTTCACCTTGGATACCTTAAACATAACCATCTGCATGTTCAGCCAAAAGAATGTTGCATATACAGTAGATGATTGCGGGATCGACAAGGGTGACTCGTACAAAGCGCTAACCATGACTCGGTTTATGCTAGGCTTCCTCATACCGCTTTTGTGTATTGTGTTTTGCTACACCGGTATCGCCCGGAAGGTTATGAGCAGCCATTTCCATGCAGGAAGAGCGTTCCGTATCATGCTGGCTGTGGTGGTGTCTTTTTTCCTCTCCTGGTTTCCCTACCATGTAGTGGGTCTGGTAGACATTTACGGTGGAACCCAGGAATCCATGCATGCTAGAGATTTTGACCCTTTGGTCATCTCTTTCGCATACGTCAACAGCTGCATGAACCCGATCCTGTACGTGTTTATGGGCCAGGACTTTAAAGAGAAAGTCAAACTTTCGCTGAGACGGATCTTCGAGAGGGCTTTTAGTGAGGATCACACACACTCGTCAATGAGCTACAAAGGGCAGCAGACGCGCTGCACCAACTCCTCGAATGCCTCAAACGCCCAGTTGTGATGGGTGCGAGAAGACTGAAGCACAGATACTTACTGACGGATAGAATGTATTCCTTGCTTTTAGCTTAAAAATGCAGCAGCGCTTCAATACTTCATTCCGGTAAACTCCATACTGATATCTTCTCTCATCATTTTGTACACCACTTGCCAACACAGTAATGGTTTTGTACAGACTTCACTAGTATGTCATGGTGGAAATTGTTGGACTATAGAAGCTGTTTTTTTTTTTTTTGAACTACTGGAACCACAACATTGTGAGATTGGGCTGTACAGCACTATAAAAACATCAGCACCAGAATTATTTATAATTCAATGTTAATATATTTAATATCGTTTTAAAAAATATTTCTTTTTATTCATTTTTTGTAACTTTAATTGTATGTCAACTCTATTTCTTTTTTTTTTTGTTTATCATTTTAACCAACCGTTAGACGTCAGACTTTTCCGATTTGTGTAGATGCTAATGTAGTCCCAGCACATTCTTTTCACTTGAGTAACCCTTGATTATTTAATTAGGAGCACTTAGGATGTTTGCATTCCACTGATGTGGATGATTGCAGATAGTCATTTAACTTGTTTCCAGAACATCAAACACACAAGTCAGGATTTTATCAGAACGGATTCTGAGAGCGGGTGAAAATCTGTGCTATTCTAGGACAGACTTTTAGTCTGTTGATGTTCTTTAATGGTACTTGGTGCGTGTTGTACATTCTCGGTTCTACGTGACTCAGTGTAATTAAAGCTGATGAAGGAAGGAAATGTTTGTGGAGTTATTAACTTTAACAAGATGTACGGTGAGAGTACTTTATACCTAGGATTTTGTTTTTTAATGGTGTCTTGACTTTGTAGCGTTAAACGAACGTTAAGTCAGACGCTCAATACGTGATTCAGTTTAGAATCTTTTACACTGGTGATGAGTAATAAAGGAAAAAACACAATGTACCAGGTTTCTCTGAAGATATTACAGTGTTTCAATTCCAGATAACGTGGCCAAGAGCGTCGATGGTTTTGGACAGAATAATATGCGGGGGGAAAGTAAATGATCTCACGGGGTGGTGGTGGAAAGTGTGATTTTATAGACCAGTTTCATAGAAGTTTGTTTTAACTTGATCAAACTTTCCAAATCGACATCATTGACAACATTTCAATAAAAAAGGAGTGTAACAGCGGTAATGAGCACATAAAAAACAAATAGGACTCTGTACATGAACAGAATTTTTAATGCATATTCTGAATGTTGAAAAAAAATATTTAAACAACCCAAAAAAAACAAGAGTCAAGATATCGTTATTAAAAAACGGGTATAGGACAGACTTTATTTTAGAAATCGGGATGTTAAATGATTAGTAACTGAACGTTAATGTATGTAAAAGCAAGATTAAGGGTTACTCAGATGACATTTGCGGTTTTTTACTTCGTTCGATCATTTGACATGACACCAACCAGACGTTATTCAGAAAAAAAAATGTAAAAAAGAAAAAAAAAAAAAAACCGCTTGTGATTTAGACAGAAAGTGTAGATACAAAAAAAGCAGTGTACAAAAAAATTGTTTCAGAAACAGATTACATCTGTTTCACTTGTAAGTAGTCAACTAAAGTTTTATAGTTATTAGGAGAAAGTTTAGGTCTTAGTTGTCATTCCGGGTATAACACTGATGTGGAGATCTTCACATAGTATTTCATAATTAACTATGTTTCAGAATCATGGCAAATTTCCATTCAACAAGGATTAGAACAAGGTTCAAAGATTTTATAAAAAACGGCGATATGTCCAAGCATGTGAGGCGGCAATAGTTCAACAAACACAACAACAACAAAAAATGAATAAGTTAACAAGTGAAAACGGGCATAAAGACGAGCAATAGTTAAAACAAACTGAATTAAACTAGGACGAATAGACTTACAATTAAACGAGGGATAAATTTAGGGGATTGTGGAAACGCAGATCAGGCTTTAATGTATTCTGGTACAGTGCGTCGTGGCATGACCATCTCTACTACAAGTTGAAACCTTAGGTTTGCCAAGGGGAAAAGTGACGTGAAGGAAGAAAAAAAACAAGGGGTTTTGTGTTGGAGGGGTGATTGTTTCCAGATTTACAGTGTTTCTGCCAGTAATTTCTTCTATATATAAATAAAGACTACTTTTATAACCAGTTTCAAATATTTGTCTAATTATAGTACATCATTTTATAAAAAAGGAAGTGAACATAGAGGAAATGAGAGCCCAAAGACATGTTTTGTTTGTAAAGTTAGACAGGTAAAGAGATCTTAAAAACTCTAAACTCTGAAATGATGTTAAATGTTGAGCACGGAAACAGCAGACATTGAGTCAGAGACATTGAGCTGACATTCTATCGTAACTTTGGAAATGACACCCAGCTAATCATGTGTTAGATATCTTTACCAGTGACTATTTCAGCACGGCCTTTACTGAAAGACAGGAAATTCAACTACAGTTTTAAGAAAATAAGGTCTTGCAGGCGGCATCTTCAAGTTCTAATTTCATTCAGTGAAATGCTTTTTACTATTATCTGTGCTTATTATAAAAAACAAACAAAGGAGGCAAATATAAAAGAAATAACGCAGCATTAGTATAAAAAATGAATTATACGAATTAAACAATATATGTGTAGTCAAGCTCGAAATGATTCATACCTCTGGCAAATTCTGACTTAAAGTTACTTTTATTCAACCCACAAGTTTTTTTTGGACCGGAAATAACACCAAAAAGACAATCAGACGATGTACAAGAGGCATCATTGTGGAAAAAAATAATCCAAAATTATTTATACCCTTTGCAAACTGTCACAGTCTATGGAAAAATCCAAAGTTCTCTACCATTCCAAATAGTCCAAGCTGTTCTAAAACATCCTAATGACCCTGATTCATTGGGAACAGCTGTGTTAATCAGCTCAACAGGTGAAAAACAGAAGCGCTCTGCTGTTGGCTTGTGGACATATAAGTATATACTTAATTTACTTGGTAAATATTTTAATTTTTTTCTTATAAGTGCTGATGTGCATACGGAGCAGAAGTTCTGTTTTCCGGTGTGGTGTTATTCAAGCCCTATAAAGTCCCTGATCAGTGTGGGTTTTTTTTTTAAACATTGTGCATGCAAAAATGCTACTTTAATAGATTTTATTTCAAAATCCAACAATCATCACTGCTTCAATCTGAATATTTAACATAATCATGGCTTGCCTGCTATTTGTGTTGTATATTATCCACTGGGTGGCGCTAGTAGACAAACATAACCCTGAATTGTTTTTGTGTTTTAGCATTAAATCGGTTTTGTTTGTTTATTCAGTTTTCTTCTTTAACTGTAAAAGATCAGAAGGAACGTTGACCGAAACCTGTTCTTCCTCTACTTCTTCATCTAGTTCCTGTTTCCAGTGTGTTCCGTATAACCTTCTGTAACACAGACTGTCCACCAAACAAACGTCTGTATCCAAGTTTTGCTGAAGAAGCTTCTCGAAAACTGTTCTTTTTCATGTTTTTTTTTTTTTTTTTTGCTGGTTTCTAACAAATAAGTCACATGCAGCACACTTTCTTTTCAGTTTCTAAGGATCTTTTTTTAAGCCCTAGATTTACAGAACCGAAACTCGGGGCACATCTATAGTAATTTGAAAGTGTCGATAAACCGGAAAACCTGTGACTCAGATTTAATATATTTATACATGTAATAAATTTAGTTTGTACAGCCAGTTCATCCCACGTTAGTTCCAGTTTGCAGCGCGAGAAAGTTCAATACAAATTCCGTGCAAGTAGAGCACATGGGTATCACGAAGAAATCGTTCACATTTACAGCATTTGACTGGTGCCCTTAGTAAGACTGGTAGCTCTCGGACTGCAAATCAGAAAAATCATGGGTTTACCACCAAGCTGCCACTGCTGGGCCCCCAATCAAGGCCCTTAATCCTCAAGTGTAGGTCGCTAAGAGGGCGTCTGCCAAATGAATACATTTTTCTCATATACATACCTGGGCAGTTATGAATTAGGGGCCCTAGCTTAAGGGCCCAGCAATGGCAGATTGGAGATCGAGAAAATTGTACTAATGACACAATTGGGCTACTACTTTACAAAACTCATAGGAACACTGGCGCAAATGGAAAACATCCTTCATGAAAAACAATAGCCACTGCCAATACGCAGGCGTTTTGACAGCATTTGGCGGACACCCTCATCCAGAGCGACTTACATTTACCTCATTTATACAACTGAGCAATTAGGGGTTAAGGGCCTTGCCCAGCGACCCAGCGGTGGTGGCTTTGTGTAGCTGGGAATTGAACACACACTCTTTGGCTTGGTAGTCCAACACCTTAATCATGAGCCACCACTTCCCCGCAGCTGTGATGCCACCCTAGTCAGGGAAGAAGGCTGCGTATGATGTAGTTTCAGCCTTGAATGTCCCGACTACAGACCGCTGGCTAAACATCCGATACATACGACACTCTTAGCTAAAAAATACTTTAGGACTTAGAACAGTGTCAAGTAGAGCTCGAAAACTGGTAAACTGTTTTCAGTCTATCATAGAAGTGTGGGGTGGTTGTTAGAAAGGGGCATGTGTCAGTTATTACAGTTCAAAGCTATCAAGCTTTGATCCACATCACTTCACAGGCTAAACCCTTTTTGGTGCATGGAGCAGATTTAGTATGGAAGAATTCATTTTCGTGACTAGCAGGCTTTATATATCAATCGCCTCATAAATCATTTAATTGTTTGGGGTCCACAAGCTTTTGTCTTATCGCTGTTGCTTAAAAAATAAAAACTGCTGCTGCTATATCAAATCATCCCATGGCTTGTCTTCCTACCTATTCCTCTACTGCACATATGGCTCCCTAAACACCAGTCAATTTTTCACAATAATCTCCAATTTTGCCTTAATAGACAAGGGTTGTTTTTTCTGGTAATCACGTCTGCCAGACCATAATAATCCCCAGTGACTGAAACAAAGAGTCTGGGTTTTGATAAGGAACCATTTCTTGTAAGGGGAAAGTGATTTAGGCTGAGCCGCTGCTGCATATGGCAGACGTCCATACTTTGACAAAGCGGTTCTCTTTAGTTTTCTTCATTTCCAGTCATCTGAAGACGTCGCTCTGTCTTCAGATCCCAAAAGTTCTTGAGCTTTTTTTTTTTGTCCTAAATCCCAGCCAAATCCATCGTCTGCTTTGATGGAGGCAAAAGAGTGTAGGGTGACTGATGGACAGGGCAGTGCTGTTATGCTGTGGCTTGGAGCTTTTGTAGCAGTCCAGTGTAATGCCTCAGGAGCTGACCTTATCCAGCCTGTGATTGTGTAACATTACAATAATTACATATTAATTACAATATTACCATAAAGGAGGCGTTTGTTTTAGTACAGTAATGTTTCTAACTATTATAAAAACATTTATCTTCTATACCTGCTTATTTCCTAATTCAGGGTCACAGGGATCTAGAGTCTGGAGTCTATCCCACCTGTCTCTAAAAGGGCGAAAGGCAGGAGGGGGACACTCTGGACAGGTCACCAGTCCAACACATACACACTCACTTTCCTATAGGCAATTTAGAATCACCAATCAACCGAACATACATGTTGTTTGACTGTAGGGAAACCGGAGAACCCGGAGTAAACCCACACAAGCACGGGGAAGAA
The DNA here is from genome assembly GCA_005784505.1 of Bagarius yarrelli. NCBI lineage: Eukaryota > Metazoa > Chordata > Actinopteri > Siluriformes > Sisoridae > Bagarius > Bagarius yarrelli. The sequence goes on along the minus strand of VCAZ01000043.1, from coordinate 1,882,142 downwards.
CATGCAAACTCCACACAGAAATGGCCTTTCCTGGGAATCGAACCCAGGACCTTCTTGCTATAAGGCAATAATGCTAACCGCCTTTAAAAAAAAAAAAAAAAAAAAAGGACAAATCAGTACAGTGTGTAAGTATATAAAACTCAGTTTTGTTGTAATGTCCTCAAAATTGCCTATAATAAGTTTTGTTGAGGTTAAACTGGAATGTCCTACATTATAGAGTTCTGGGACAGCACTAAAGATAGTCTTAAAGGATAGTCCTGGTGCTTAAAAGGGGGAGGTGGTAGCGCAGTGGTTAGGGTGTTGGACTACCAACTTTTATGGTAAATCTTTTTAATCAGCCGCTCCAGACTATCCCATCCACATGGAGGTCTTTAAAGTTGTGGTTTCAGTAGTGTGGAATTCAGACAAGGTTCCAGTCACTGGATTAACCACTGAGCCACGACTGCCACTATGACCGTTTAGTGTTGGATAAAACCTAACTGATGAGACATGGCACCTACCGCCGTACTAATCCGCACCCGGATTTGAGTGCACTGATGCGTAGCGGAGTTCAGATGGAGCTTAATAAAGCGTTTGGCACAGAAGACAGAAGCAAAAAAAAGTTAGTGTAGCACCTCTGCTGGTTTGTGTGTCTATCCACAGCAACACCAGTCACAGACAGGCAGCGTTTATGGAGCAGGAACAATGTAATTATTTCCAAGCCGTAACCTCAGCCAGAGACGGGGACACGAGCTACCAAGCGTAACGCAAGGGCTGCCAACCGGACTGTGTCACAGAACATCTCCTAATGATAGGAGGTTTAAACAAGTATTGCCCCCCCCTTTCTCACTCTCTCTCTCTCTCTCTCTCCCTCCCTCTCTCTCTTTCTGTCTCCTTCTTCCTTAATCTCTCTCTGTCTTTCCCACTCTCTGATTCTTTCTTACTCTCATTCTCTCTCTCTTACTCTCACTCCCCCCCCTCTCTTACTCTCATTCTCTCTCTGTCTTACTCTCATATTCTCTCTCTCTCTCTCTTACTCTCACTCCCCCCCCCTCTCTTACTCTCATTCTCTCTCTGTCTTACTCTCATATTCTCTCTCTCTCTCTCTCTCTCTCTCTCTCTCTTACTCTCATTCTCTCTCTTATTTTCACTCCCCCCTCTCTTACTCTCATTCTCTCTTTCTCTCACCCCCCTCTTCCTCTCATTCTCTGTCTTACTCTTATTCTCTGTCTTACTCTCATTCTCTCTTATTTTCACTCCCTCTCTCTCTTACTCTCATTCTGTCTCTATTACTCTCATTCTCTCTCTCTCTAACTCTCACTTCCCTCTCTCCCTCTCTGCCTCCCTCTCTCTTTGTCTCCTTCTTCCTTAATATCTCTGTCTTTCTCACCCTCTTATTCTTTCTTACTCTCATTCTCTGTCTTACTCACTCCTCCCCCTCTCTCTTACTCTCTTTCTCCCTCTCTTACTCTCTTTCTCTCTCTTATTTTCACCCCCCCTTACGCTCATTCTCTCTTACTCTCACCCCCTGTTACTCTCATTCGCTCTCTTACTCTTATTCTCTCTCTTACTCTCATTCTCCCTTATTTTCACTCCCTCTCTCTCTCTCTCTCTCTTTCTGACTCTTATTCTCTCTCTCTCTCTCTCATATACTTTCACTCCGCTCTCTCTGTCTTACTCTCATTCTCTCTCTCTTACTCTCATTCTCTCTCTCTCTCTCTCTCTCTCTTCTCTCTCACTCTTCCTGACTCTCTCTCTCTCTCCTCTCCCTCTCTCTCTCTCTCTCTCTCTCTCTCTTTCTGACTCTTATTCTCTCTCTCTCTCTCACACTTTCACTCCGCTCTCTGTCTTACTGTCATTCTCAAATACTGCAATTATTAAATTTGAATAAAGGAATAAAACCCAATTCCTGAGGTTTTAGAGTTTATTTTTTTTACCTATATTTAAGAGACAGTAGAAACACAAAACACAACACTATCATCTCTGCATAAAGATCTCATACCACGGTGGCAAGCAAAAGGTTTTAAAATAGAAATCTCACTTGGAACGTGTGTGTGTGTGCGTGTGTGTGTGTGTGTCAGTCAGGTAGCAGTTTCTGTGCCATAATAGAGCCGAAACTGAAAGATTCACATGTTTAAAAATATTGAATTTGCTTCTCGGGACTTTTACCTTTTTTTTTTTTTTTCTTTCCTCATTGTGGGTCTTAAAATTTACAAAAAAACTGCTAATATACATCAATGTATTACTTTATTTTAACTTACAAGCTGTTCTTAAGTTTGTACTTTAATAATTCAATTTATTATTAATATTATTAGTAGTAGTAATGGTGGTGTAAATTAACAGTGCGGTATACTTTTAATTCCATTTATTGTTACACTGGATGTTGTGAATTATCTCCAGCATGTCACATGACTTAGTTTGTTATTATTCAGATTATACTAGCGATGCGGCTAACAGAAAACATTTTCACAATTTAGGCTAACGTTCTTTAAAAGTTGTCTAAATGTTAAAACTTGAATGTTCTTGAAATGGCGTAAATGGAACGTTATCAAAACATTAATAATAGTTAGTATTCTGTATGCTCCTGTGATTTTGAGGGAAAACGTTGTAAGATCAATGTTATGAATGTTCTCGAACGGTTAAGAGGAAACGTTCTTGGAACAACACTATAAAATGTTTTACCATCTACCAATAATGGAGAAATGGACAAAAAAAAGTTTTATATCACGTATAACTTGCTGCCTTTGTACTAAATCTAAAATTTGGGCATTTAACCATCGCCCCAACTATAAAGTAGAATAATACGCATTTCAGCGCCAATGTTCTAAGTGGCAGACTGTTAGTTTGTGGAATGTTAAACAGTCTGATTGCCTAAAGAATAAAGATTATCTTCAAATGCAGATGTTACGATATCTAAAAAAACAGCCTTCAGTGTCTGATTATATATTTATCGATTTTAAAACTCATTTATACCAGTGGTTTATGTTCAAATCCTTTTGTCACTCAGCAGTGTTTGTGTGATGACGTCACACGTCACTCTGACTTTCAGATTTTTGGATATGGATGGCAGCTTTTTACAGTGGAGGAGTCGGGATCCTAGTCACCCAGGAGGTATGACCATACTGTGGTTAGATGTGTATATGTATATATGTATGTATATATATATTTATATGTATATATATCATATATATAGTGTGTGTGTGTATATATATATTTTTATATATATCATATATATATATGTATATAGTGTGTGTATGTGTGTGTGTTATATATATATATATATATATATATATATATATATATATATATATATATCATATATATATATATAGTATAGATAATATGATGTGTAGTGTAGTGTGTGTGTGTGTGTATATATGTGAAAATGTATATATGGTTTATATATTTATTATTTATTCCTATTGTTAGAATTCAGGATCAATGATCACTATTTTAGTGTTTGTAACTGCTAGTTCACCTTCTTCTGCTGCTTCGTCTTCTTTTTCTTCATATGTGACCAACAGTGAGAAAATGAGTGTTTACAGTTCAGGGTCTGCTGTGTCTCGCAGAACAGGAATGGGAAGCAGGTTGTAGAACTTATGTAGGGTGTCACTTTATGATCTATGGGGAGATTCGTTATGGCCTTATAAAAAAAGCTGCCTCACACACACACACAGCTCTTCATCTCTAAAAGGTGACACCACATTCAAGGACAAACACTAAAAGCCTCTGCAAACTTTCCCTAAATCCCCTTAAAATATTGCCAACCAAATGCTAACCAAAACAGCGACTGACTCGTCTCACATTGTCACACACCTTTCCACATGGTTTCACACCATTTCGCATGGCCTCACATCATCTCACACCGTCTCACGTCACCAGCTTCAGTTGATGTGAGTGAAAATGAAGTAGTCATTAATCATTACGCCACTCATAACTCAAATCAAAGAGTCATTACTTATTACAACACACAGCGCTGGTGCATTCTTCATTCTCTATTCCACTCGGGCAGAAGCTTTTATTCTCTACGACAGATTAGACACACAGTCCATGATGTGGACTGGAGGGATGGAGGGATGGACGGATTGATGGATTCTCTTTTCACACACAGGGAAAAAAACGTCCTGGATTTGATTATTGCTCGTCATTCCACACTTACGGATTTGACTTCTACCCTTCTTCACACTTGTAATCATCACTTGATATTGTTCTTCCCAGTCTTTCTAAATCTTCCAGAACCTCTCCTGTCCCAAACCACCCACTCCCCCCACCCCTTAACTTGTGATCTACCTCTTGACTTTTTTCTGTTTGTGGATGTTCTCTGTGATCTAGGGTAGAATTAGCGAGCTGTTGATGTAATTGTAGATAGGTAGATGGAGAGATGGATGGGTGGATGGATGGATGGATTGACAAATAGGCAGATAAATGGACGGCTAAAGGGATAGACAAATGGATGGAGAGATGGACATATAAACGGATGAATAGATGGCTGGATTGACAAATAGATGTAGAGATGGAGGGATGAACAGACGAATTGATGGATGGATGGATTGACAAATAGACAGATAAATGGATGGATGGATTAACATAGATGGGGAGACGGAGGGATGGATGGATGGACAAATGGATGGATGGACAGATTAACGGACAATTGGATGGATGGTTGGATTAACTTGCACAGATAACAGCATGCAGTGAAATGAAAGCTTGTCCTTCTCTCTCTCTCTCTCTCTCTCTCTCTCTCTCTCTCTCTCTCTCTCTCTCTCTCTCTCTCTCTGACTCTCTCTGACTCTCTTTTAGCTTCTCACCGTGTCGAAATGTTGCTTTGCTCTTACGCCATGTCGTTTACAGACAGTAACATCCTTTATCAGCTACTTAAACACATCTGTGTTTTATTCCTTCTTTATTTCGCCACATTGTTTTCTCCAAAGCGAATAAATACTGAGACTATACTCGACCCACAGGCTTAATTCATCAGCACCAAATAGCTCTGGGAAAAACATGATGGAAACCATTTGGAGGAAATAAACCTTCAAAAAAAGGTGGATGAGGAGGAATAAAAGTGGAACTGATTAATAGAGGGTAAAAATTTCATTTTACTTTTATAGCTGCATTTTTTTAAATCCAACAAATAATCTTATAACAAGTGTCGGTATAAAAAGCTCCGAAATTATTGAATAGCTTAATAATAAACGATATAAATGTTAACATTAACCCCAGAAGTGTGTAGTGATGAATCGGTACAGCGTCTCCCTTCCTGAGTTTTTTGAGTTTTTATTTTCTTGCTATGGTCTCCTCTGGATTACTGATAAATAAGGGGGTTACGGGTAGAATGTTACTTACATGGGAAGATTTCTGTAGAACTGATTTGGTACCTCGACCTCTAATGCCTGCTCACCTGGTTTATTCCCATTAACATCCTTCTACTGATAACTACAGAGCAGGACATAACAGCACAAAACTAACCTGTCAAACCCCATACTGAGAGACAGAAAGACAAAGAAAGACAAAGTGAGACAAGGAGAGACAGGGAGGGAGAAAGGGTGGGGGAGAGAGAGAGAGAGAGAGATAGAGAGGAAATAAGAGAGAGCGAGAGAGAGAGACAAAAAAGAAAAATAGAGGGAGAGAGAGAGGGCCATAAAGAGAGAAAAAAAGAGAGAGGTGATAACGAGAGAGACAAAAAGAGAGTGCGATAACGAGACAGACGAGAGAGAGGGAGATAAAAAGAGAGACGAGAGATAAAGAGAGAGACAAAAAAGAGAAAGAGATAAGAAAGCAACAAAAAAGGAAAAGATTTAAATAGTTTTGTCATATGATAATTGTCAACTTTCCTTAACCAAAATCTAATTTCAAGCTATTTTCATGTCCATTACCCCCCAGGGGGCAGTGTTGAGTCCTGCCTGATTTCCAACCCAATTGCTTTAAACTGGACTGCAGTTTTCTGCCCAGTGATCTGTTAAATATGTGATATCTCTTTATTTTCTTATGCCCTGTGTTCTGAAATCTTATTAATATCAAATAATTACAACTGATATCATGTACTATTAAGCTTCATTTCTCAGTATTTGGTTCTCTTTGCACTAATATTCCCACAATGCAGTTCCACACCCTGAACCCGTGCTTTATTTCCTCTTAGAGAAAGCAATGCAGCGGCGGTTTAGTTCCCGGTCAGCTCATCTGTATACACTGCCCAAAGCGATGAGCTTTCAAAGCGTCTTTAATATCAGCTTCTCGTCTCGTCTCGTCTCGTCTCGTCTCATTTGATCTTATCTCAATGAGCCAAATCGTTTCGCACTTACAGAATCATTTAATCTCTCGTTCACCGGTGAATGGTGGGCTGGTGGTGGATTGACATTTTTTAACTTCCTGTTGATCTTTTTAGCTTCTCTTCGTTATGATTTGTTTGAATTACGTACCGTGTAAAAGCGATTCGTACCAAATGCTCCAAATAAAAAAGGGATAAAAGTTTACTAACAATTTGACTTGCAATACCGATAAAGTAACTAGCATATTATGCTATCTGTTTTTGGCCAATGAGCTTGCTCTAGGATCAAGATTCTGATTGGCTGAAATGTTTTTTATATCTTAATGGACCCTGATGTGTCAGCGGTTGATCATTTTAAATGCTGATTGGAAGATCATGGCTTTAATTTCCCAGCACGCACCAATCAGCTGCTGTTGGGCCCCTGAGCGAGAGAGCGAAAGATATAGAGGAGAGAGAGAGAGAGAGAGAGAGATATGGAAAGAGAGAGAGAGATCGAGATAGATGGAAAGAGAGAGAGAGATATTGGAAAGAGAGAGAGAGATAGAGAGAGAGAATGGAAGAGAGAGAGAGAGATATGAAGAGAGAGAGAGATATGGAAAGAGAGAGAGAGAGAGAGATATGGAAGAGAGAGATGGAAGAGAGAGAGAGATAGAGAATAGAGAGATCAGAGAGAGAGAGAGAGAGAGAGATAGATATGGAGAAGAGAGAGAGAGAGAGAGAGATATGGAGAGAGAGAGAGATATGGAGAGAGAGAGAGAGAGGGAGAGAGAGAGAGAGAGAGAGATATGGAGAGAGAGAGAGAGAGAGAGAGAGAGAGAGATATGGAGAGAGAGAGAGAAGAGAGATATGGAAAGAGAGAGAGATATGGAAAGAGAGAGAGATGGGAAAGATGGAGAGAGAGAGAGAGAGAGATATGGCAAGAGAGAGAGAGAGAGATGAGAGATAGAAAGAGAGAGAGAGAGGAGAGATAGAGAGATAGGAAGAGAGAGAGAGAGAGAGAGATATGGCGAAGAGGAGAGAGAGAGAGATATGGAAGAGAGAGAGAGAGAGATATGGAAGAGATGGAAAGAGAGAGAGAGAGATATGGAAAGAGAGAGAGATATGGAGAGAGATATGAGAAAGAAGAGAGAGAGAGAGAGATATGGAAGAGAGAGAGAGAGAGAGATATGAAGAGAGATCGAGAGAGAAGAGATAGAGAAGAGAGAGAGAGAGAGAGAGAGATATGGAAAGAGCGAGAGAGAGATGGAAAGGAGAGAGAGAGAGAGAGAGGAGAGAGAGAGAGGAAGCAAGAGAGAGAGAGAGAGATCGAGAGAGAGAGAGAGAGATATGGAAAGATAGAGAGAGAGAGAGAGATATGGGAGAGAGAGAGAGAGATGGCAAGAAGAGAGATAAGAGAGAGAGAGAGAAGAGAGAGAAAAGAGAGAGGATGAGAGAGAGAGAGAGATATGGAAAGAGAGAGAGAGAGAGAGAGATGAGAGATATGGAAGAGAAGATAGAGGAGAGAGAGAAAGAGAGAGAGAGATATGGAAAGAGAGAGAGAGAGGAGAGAGAGAATATGGGAAGAGAGAGAGAGAGAGAGAGATATGGAAGAGAGGAGAGAGAGAGAGAGATATGAGAAAGAGAGAGAGAGAGAGAGAGAGAATGAGAAGAGAGAGAGAGAGAGAGAGATATGGGAAAGAGAGAGAGATATTGAAAAGAGAGAGAGAGAGAGAGATATGGAAGAGAGAGAGAGAGAAAGATATGGAAGAGAGAGATGAGAGAGAGAGAGATATGGAGAAGAGAGAGAGAGAGAGAGAGAGAGAGAGAGATTATGGAAGAGAGAGAGATAGGAGAGAGAGAGAGATATGGAAGAAAGAGAGAGAGAGAGCAAGAGAGAGAGAGATAGAGAGAGAGAGAGATAGAGAGGATAGAGAGAGAGTAGGGAGAGAGAGAGAGAGAGAGAGAAGATAGAAGAAGGAGAAGAGATGGAGAGAGAGAGAGAGATATGGAAAGAGAGAAAAGAGAGAGATATGGAGAGAGAGAGGAGAGAGAGATGGAGAGATGAGAAGAGATGAGAGAGAGAATATGGAAACAGAGAGAGTATGAGAGAGAGAAAAAGAGGTATGGAGAGAGAGACAAAGAGGTACGGAAGAGGCTTCTTGAGAGCGATGGAAAGAAAGACAAAAGTGATCGAGTGAGAGATATGGAAGAGAGAGAGAGCTGATAAGACAAGAATAGAGGAGCTCGGACAATATGATTTTTTTTTGTTAACAAGACTTTGCCTATTCACAATACACCTTCTATTACACATACACTTTATAAAAATAATAAACATTCATAAAATAAGATAAATAAAAAAAATAAATAAAAAAGAATCCCCCCAAACCTAGAAATAAAATAAATAGAGAAACAAACTAAAGAAAATAAAAAACGAAAAAAAATAAAACTTAAATAAAGATTAAAAAGACTTACGTCAGATTTAAAGACCTTCAAACACAGAGCTTCATTATAGCAACCAGATGGAAGTCAGTCATGACTCTTGATTTTACCAGATTTAGAGAACACTTCTACATTGTTCTGATTTACAAGAGAGAGAGGGAAAGAGAGAAGATATGGAAAGAGAGAGAGAGAGAGAGAGAGAGATGGAAAGAGAGAGAGAGAGAGAGATATGGAAAGAGAGAAAGAGAGATATGGAAAGAGAGGGAGAGAGATGAAAAAAAAGAAAAAAAGTGATAGAGAGTAAGGGATATGGAAAGGACAGAGACAGGAGAGAGAGACAGAGAGAGAGAGCGAGAGAGAGAGACAGAGAGAGAGACAAGAGAGAGACAGAGAGAGAGACAGAGACAGACAGAGACAGACAGAGACAGAGAGACAGAGAGAGAGACAGAGAGAAAACCTCCCTGTTTGTCATCATTCCATTATTTCTTCCACGAATGCATTTCCACAGGCAATTTATTCCAATTGTTTTTTTACTGACAAACATGTCATTGTCTCCCAGTCCCCCTACACTGTTCTCTCACTTCTGTTTTTTTATTTGTCTTTATTCCCTTTCTCACTTTCTCTCCCTCTTTCTGCCCTACTTCTTGTTCTCGCTTTCATCCCCTTTTTCAACATTTCTTCTCCTTTCTCTCTCTTCATAATGTGCCCTTTACTCTCTTTCTCTTCCTACGTTCTTGTCTCCTGCTGTCTTTTTTTTCTTCTCTCTCTCTCTATCTCTCTCTCTCTCATTTCTTAGTAACTGTCTTTTGTCTCATCTTTTCTTTCCTCTTTTAACGGTTTTTTACTCTCAAAAGATTTTTAACTTTTTTCTTAGTTCCTTTTTTGTCTTTCTCTCCTTCTTCCTTACTCTTTAGTCTCACTCGTCTCACCTTCCTTTAGTTGTTTTACTGTAAAACCTTTCATTTTTTTTATTGCTGTCTCTCTTTTTTTTTTTTTCTCACAGTCTCACATACCTCTTTCTTCCTCTTTTCTTTGGTTCACTGTCTTACCTTTGCTGTCTCACTCTTCTCCCTTTCCCATTCAATGTGTCCCCCTTTCCCCTTTTCCACTGTCTCACCTTACTCTCTTTCTCCCTAATTGCCTCACTTGCTTTTTCTTCTTTGCTTTCTCGCTTTTCTATTTTCTCCCTCACTGCCCAACCTTTTCTCTTTTCCTTGCTTTCTGTCTTTCTCACACTTATTCTTCCACTCTTTTTCTCACCCCACTCTCTTTTATCCTCATCCATATTATGTGTCTCCATATTTTTCTGTCTCTCTTTCCTTCTTCTTACTAAACATTTTATAGTTTTTTCTCCATCTCTTCTTTTCACACCCTCTCTGCTTTTTCCTTTCTTGCTCTTTCTCTTTCTTATTCTCCTGTTTTGTCACAGAAGACGAGTCACTTTGCCTCTGCACTTCTGTCTCTGCAGTTTTGTCTTGCGCTCGTATATCTCCCCCCAGAGAGACATCAGGGGCATGCGGGCGCCTCCTTACCGGCAGGCGTGCTCTCATTTATATCAGATGTGTAACACAACTCCTTAATCTTCCTCCTTATACGGTTTTCCGTCTATCCACCAGATGGCAGTGTTACATTTCCGCTCCATCTTTCTTCTCAAACTAAAATTCTGCGCTTTGTGGTCGGTTTTAAAGAGCACAGGTTCGTGTGAGTCACGCCTTCCTGCGCTTCCTCGCAAATGCTGATGGCTGCCGTTTCCCCGACAACAGCAGGGCCACATTAATGCCTCGATTCCACCCGTCTCTACACTCCCCCCCCCCCCCCCCCCCCCCAGGAGTGTTGTTTTTTGTTTTTTTTTCTTAGCCAAATAGCCAAGACACCGAATCTGCTGACAGATGCCTGCTCTCCTCCCAGCGCGGCTTGAGCAGTGATGTGCTTGGAAAGGATAGCAGGAGAGCAGTGACAGCTTTATAGCTCCAGCAGAAAGAGCATGTTTTCCCTCAGGAAGTGTTCTCCTGAGCAGGGGCACCGCTAGCAATTTCAGGCCCTATAAAAACATATGAGGTTGGACCCCTATACCACACCCATTCTGTGGTGTTACTACTAATAAAACATCTCTGGAGGCACCCCAAGTGCATAGGCCTTTAGAAACATCTTAACTTCCCTCCTTTAAGGGCGCCCCCTGCTGCTGAGAACATCACCAACTTTACAGCAGCAGCCGCCAGTTGACTCTCACCTACAGGCAGGTATTTATACATTTATCTCTTTTATACAACTGAGCAATTGGGGGTTAAGGGCCTTGCTCAGGGGCTCAGCAGTGGAATCCACAATCTCCAAGTTGGTAGACCAACACCTTAACCATGGGCCACCACTTCACCACTTCTTTTTAACTGTACTAAGTCTATACAGCCTCTTGGTAGCGAAACCAGCTATGCAACTTGCTGTAAAAGATGTTTTTTTTCCCACTGCTTTATGAATTGTATACTTTATTCTTTAATACACGGCGGGGCTGGCTCTAGGCAAGGGCAGGGCCCACCAAAACATGCGTCTTGCCCACCCAATCAAAATTGAGTAAAGACACTGTTCAAAATATTACTTAATTAATTTCTAGTTAGCCTAGCTTCAGTCCAACTTATGCTTATCAGTCCAGTCGTTAGCCATTCCGATTGTTAAAGTCCAGGCAAGAAAATTAGTACAACAATATTTTTGCTATTCCATCATTTAATTTTCGAGGCAACACACTGTTTTAATAGGCGGTGCCAAGTAAGTGAGCTAGCCCATTGATGCAGGTTAGCCTAGCTATCTTATTAGCCACGGCTTTTCTGCTAGATACATTTTTTTTCATTTATGTAAATTTCTAATCTAGAAATCTAATCTAGCTTGTCTGATGAAGTTTTTGTTTCCTTTATTTTCAAAAGCCACCTTTTTCCTTCTTCTCCTTCTTAAATTTCTGCATTTTTTTCTTCCTCTTTTGCTTTTTATTTGTCTTGTTCTTTCTTCTATTTTTAGTTCTCACTCTTGTATCAGTTAAATAAGCAATCGAGTCGTCTGTTTTGAAGAGGAAAAAAACCCCCACGAAACTAGCACTGGAGACTCCTTTCCTCCCAGAAGTTTTCACTGGTGTTAACAATTTTACGTTTTTGATAGGGTTGTTAGCATTTTGGATGAAATTTAATGTCGTACAGTGTGTTAAATATAAGTCTTATTTTAACATAGAATATCTGTCCTAAAAGTAGCTGTAAATGGACCGTTACTATAGAAACGATGATTTAAGTTTAATTAGAAAATCTTTTCTTTTTTTTCACTTTTTTTCTCTTTATTCTCTTTTCTTTTTTCCCAAAAATACCAAAACAAATCTATTTTACATTTTATTTCTAGTTAAGCCAAAAAAAAGTGTTGGGATCAGCTCAAAAAACAAAGTAAGAACTTTCATTCTTTCTTTCTTCCCCGTCTCTTTTTTTCTCTTAATATTCCTTCTCCAATTTCTTCTCTCCAATCATCCATGTTGATCCTCCTAAGTAGACTCTTTTACCAGAGCATTTGGTCTTCTCCATAATCAAGACGCTGATTAAGGTGATCTTGAACCAGACGTTATGTCTCCTCTTGATGCTGTGGTCTGCATGTATAAAGTCATCACCGAGCAAACCTAAAGCTAAGCAGCGTGTTCATCTCTATCTCCTGGATTAGGAACCATTCCTGCTGCAGCGTCGCTTTTTTTTCCCCCACAGGTGCCTCAGTGTTGATATAAAAGAGGGGATATAATGCCACTGCGATCTGGTGTTCTGAAGTTATTATGCCATAAAATTTTCATATCGCTTTACTTTTAGTAGGAAGCTGTCGTTCTGGAAAAATCATTTTGGTTTGTTCCGCTCTCTGGTGCTCAATGGTGCCGAGAGATCAGACTCGGCTTAGACGTTGGCGTCCTACCAGGCTGAAGGATTGATTAAATTTTGAGTGCGTTGAAGCGAAGAAGAGAGCTGGATGATGTGCAACGACCCGGCACTTGGACACGGAGTTAATGATGGCCGAGCTCCATCGATTCCCAGGCTGAGAGAGAGAGAGAGAGAGAGAGAGAGAGAGAGAAAATCCATAGACATTTAGCATATGTTAATCTCTCTCTCTCTCTCCCTGATCACATGTGCTACTCAGGCAAAGTGTGCAAGCTTATTATCCACCGTTTACTCATGTATCAGAGGCATTTCAGAGCCCAGATTTGTCGGGTTTGTACAGGATTTCCAGCTCAGTGTAGTTTAAACCCGCTTCCAACCGGGTCGTCTCAATCCCACATCTGGGGAGTTTCAGATTGGAGAGCTTTCAGTGACTGAGTAGGTGTGTGTGTGTGTGTGTGTGTGTGTATGGAGAGTGTTTTTTTTTTTTTTTTTTTTTATCTACATGGTTGTAGATGGTCTATTTACAAAATTCTTTAATTATTTAAAGGACAATGTAAAGGAAAATAAGAAATAGTAGTAAAGTCTTAAGTTAATTATTTATATTTTTTTAATCTTTGTGTATCAAAAAAGAGAAAAATATCAGCCTGTTGGACAGCATCTAAATTTTGTTGTGCAAAAATTAGATATCAAAAAAAATAAAGAATAAATAAATCAATAGTAGTCTGGCATTAATTATTTAATATATGTATACAATTATTTACAAAAATACAGCAAAAAAATCTGTTGTACTTTTTTTTTTAGTTAAGCTACTACTAAAAACAAACTAAAAACAGCTCAGAAAATTAGGAACAGCACATAAACAAATTAGAACCAGCTAAAAAAAAAGAATTAGCTTAAAAGGTTAAGAACAGCTCAAAAACAAATTAGGAACAGCACATAAACAAATTAGAACCAGCTAAAAAAAAGAATTGACTTAAAAAGTTGGGAACAGCTCAAAAATAGGAACAGCTCAAAAAGATAAAATTAGCTTAAAGTTAAGAACAGCTCAAAAACAAATTGGAAACAGCTTTTAAAAAATTAGCTTAAAAAGTTAAGAACAGCTCAAAGGCAAATTAGGAAGGGCTTTGAAAAGAAAATTTAGCTTAAAAAATGCAATAACAGCTCAAAAACAAATTAGGAACAGCTAAAAAAAAAAATAGAATCAGATTAAAAAGTTAGGAGCAGCTCAAGAACAAATTAGGAACAGCTAAAAATAAGAGCAGCTCAGTAAAGTTAGGATAAGCTCAAAGGTTAGGCGCAACTCAAAATCAAATCAGGAACAGCTCAACATATTCATAATAGTTTACCAAATTAGGAACAGTTCACACAGTAACAAAGACCCCGGCTGGGACCTGCTTATTGTTTAGTGGTTCTTTGGTTCAGTGGTGTTATCCGTGATCCGATAGGTAAGTTTGTAGTTTATTTTATCATCTTGATCGTATGAGTTCTTGTTCTTTTGGATATCATTCGCCTGAGTTAACTGTGAAATATATATATAAAAGCATAATATATAAATAAATCTGTGTAGATACAGTTGTAGTTGTACGTCTGTAAATAGTTTGCAAATATTAAACTTTTCCGATCTAAAACAAATAGTGTTTTATGTTCTGTTCGGACGTTATTATTGTTTTAAAAAGTCAGTTTAGACTAAAGTACTTATCAACAATAATTTCATGAGAGAATATTCTGCTTATTTTATTGAGAATGAATGATAATTAATTATTGATCAACTTTTTTCAAAAGCTTTTGGAGCACTTTTAGATGCTAAATGGTGTTTTTCCCACATGTTAAAGCTTTAACTAGAGGTTTTGAAATAAGGATGAGTAACTGAATCGACTATGACAGTGTGAGAAAGAGGCAGTGTCACTGTAACGAGCCCTCAGTTAGGATGCTTGGATAAAAAATAAAAAAAAATCCCCCGAGAAGCTAAAACTTGCTCGGCTCCTGCCCGGCTGATTCATGGACTTGCACTGCAGTTTAATGAAGTGGCTGTGGACTTTGGAGCTAAGAAGAGAACACGAGAAGCCTGGAGGGGCTCAAGGTGCATTCGGCCTGCATGTAATCCTAGGGATGAAGGGAGTGCATGATGATAGGGGAGGGGACAGGGAGGAGTGATGAATCGCAGGATCAGACTTCTCCTGCTGGAGTAATCTCTCCTCGGCTCCGACCTAAACCCTCCTCCCCCCATCAGTTCGCCCTAGCGTCAATCCCGCAAGCCCCACACAGCGCTCTCACCCACCGAACCGTCTCAATAATTCCTCTCCTCTTTTTTTCCCTCTCTGTTGTTCAATCTCTCATGTCTCTGTTTTCATTTACTATGCCCCTGTGGGTTCTTCGCAGAGCATTCTTCAGAGATTCATTCTTCCACCGCAGTTATTCAAGTTAAAAAAAAATGCACCCTTATACTAGTCCAATACCATGAGAACCAGATCACAAGAGGCAACAATGAATACATGATGTGTGTGTGTGTATATATATATGTGTGTATATATATATATATATATATATATATATATATATATATATATATATATATATATATATATATATATATATATATAAAATGAAATGAGCACGAGGAGAACATGCAAACTTCACACAGAAAGGCCCCATGGTCTGGGGATCAAACCCAGGACCTTCTTACTGTGAGTCAACAGGGCTAACCACTAAGCCACCATGCTGCCCCCTGTGCGTATTAATAAATAACTTTTATTCCTAACTTCTAATTTCTATTCCTAAACTGCTGTCAAAAAAAAGTAATGAAATCCTGTTTACACAATCCATAACTGGTAAAATGTCTGACGCTGATCAAATGTGATAGAATAACACATCCAGGACTTCTCAAACGTTAAGGACCTTAGGATAGAAATGTTCTTACAGTTTATCAGTTTCATTTCGAGGTCTGGACTGAGCTTCGAATAATTCCTTTGTGGGACCTGTGGGATATTTCACCGCTTGCGACAAGAAGACGAGTATGTTTGGAACGCACACCTCATCACCTGCTCTATTAATCAAGTTGTCATTTACCCAGTGCAGCTTTCTTTTGGGTAATGATGGGACTTATTGTCCCCGAAATTGTAACTGGCTCTGTGCTGAAGCGTTGCTCGTCTCATTCCAAAGGCAATCAGGTTCCCGTTGGCTCTGTTAACCCGGTGCTTGGCAGTTCGTTCAGGATCAGGACTCGTGGCCTGTTAAGATAAGCCTGGAACATAATTGGTATTTGGGGTTCTTTTATAGGACTGTTACCACTCACAGTCTGTACACAGCTGCTGCAGAGTTTGGCAACGGTGTGGGAACCAGATGGCCTGGGAAAGTATCTGTGGGGTCTGTGCTATTGACACTCCAAGCTGTAGATAAGCAGACAAGCCTCTGATGTAGGAATGAACAGACAGAAAGGAAGGAACATAGATTACGAAGGTGAAAGTGGGAATGGAGGCTGAAAAAAATAAAATAAAAGATAGATAGATTGGAAAGAAAAAGGAAATCGAGCGCAGGGCCGGGTTTAATAAAAGTGACTTGGAGGAAATAGATCAAATCCTCTTTTAAGAATGGAAGTGGACACTGATGTCTCCTATATAAAGGGTTTATTTTGTTTAGTAATGTCTGCTAACAATCCTCTTAAGTTGATGTATACAACTAAGCAGTTAAGGCTTAAGGGGTCTTGCTCGGGGGCCCGACATTGACAGCTTGGTGGTCCTTTTGATATTTCAGTCAATTATTTATTTAATGTGCAATTCTGCTCTACATGCTGAAATGGATTGTTATTTTATTATGTACATACAAAATGTCCAAAAACTTCCAACGCTACAATATCCTGGGTGTTTAGTACAGAAACTGGTTAGCCACTGTTTACATTCCAAGCATTTTTTTTTTATATTGACGACCACTTTTTAAAAAAATTCTTTGTACAAAAGGTCAGCCTTTCTTCTGAGTCCAACATTCTGACTGACTGAATGATTGTCAGGTTTTACTGCAAATTCTGAAGTCCGTGTCAGCTCGAGTCCAAACTGTCATAAAATCGGAACTGAGAAAGTACTGTAAATAATAATCATTTTAAATCTAAAAATGTCAAGTTATAATCTGTAATAGAAGGTAATTTAAAATAAAATAACGAACACCCCGGCATAGATAGAATTTTTTTTTTCTCTTTTCCTTAGAAACTCACAGCACTCTTGTACGTAGCTCTGGATAATGACGTCTGCTAAATACTATAAATGTAAATTTATACCCTCTAACCATTATGTCCAACACCCGCAGGCTTTCACAGTGCTGCGCCTGGTCTGTGGACCTCTGATTACTTCCCCCGCATTCTTGTTAAGGGTAAATATGTCCCTGGATGGTGTGATATATGGTATTGCTCGGTGCATGAGTGCAAGTCAGACAGCACTTTCCTGCTAACCTTTTATTCCCACCCTGTTACTGAGGGTCACCAGAGTTTGTTTACCCTTTCCTCTATTGTTTACCGCCACAGAGAAGAGGCATTTGCCACCGCTGAATAGTATTCCGGGGATGAGCCTCCAAATAGACAGAGGGAAAAAAAGAGCTGTGTGTGTGTGTGTGTGTGTTTGTCTTTAAGGCATGATAAAAAGTAGATGTAATGAACTGTCAAACTATTTAAAATAAGTTTCTTTACTTTATTTATAGGATTTTGACAGGTATCACAATGTTTTACAGTATATTTCAGTGTGAATCCACCTACAGATAAAAATGTGAAGTGGTAAAGTGTAATTCCCAAAAGAAAAACACAAATGATTCCCATTAAATTTCAGTATAAGTGTGTGTGTGTGTTTGTTTACTGGCTGCTGGAGAATGTAAAGAATGATGAGTGTTTTGAATTCAGCGAGCGAGTACCGGTTTCTATATTTGCAGAAAAAGAGATCCAGATTCTATAGATTCTATAGATATAAATGTTTCATTTTTCCACATTGATCATCTAGACCAGGGGTTCCCCAATCATTTGGAACAACAGTTGCTGGAAAATATAATTAGTAATCTGTTTTACTCATATATATATAACTGTATTTGATAATAAAGGTGATCATAAAGGTTTTACTTTAAATGACTTTTAAATTTATTTGTCACAGGCATTATTATATACAGTACAACATATAGTTAAAGGTTATAGTTTATAGTTATAGTTTAAATTAAGTCAAAAACATACAGAAAAAATATGATATAAAAAAATATATATAATAAAAATTAAATATAAAAATATACTGTATATTGTATATGCTGAATGTATATATATATATATATATATATATATATAAAGTGACTAGCAGTGGAGTATAAAGTGCCCAGGTATGTGTGTGCGCATGACAGTGTGAGCCCAGACGTTGCTAGAAATGTTTGTCCCTAAGGAAGAATATAAGGTTGGGCCCCCTATAACACCCATTCCGCACTGTTATTGCTAATAAAACAAATCGCTGGGAGACCCTAAGCTAAAGTGTAGAAACAAAGGCCCTTAGAAACATCTTAACTAGTGTAATCCCCCCCCCCCCCCCGCACGCTGCACCCCTGGTTATCCTAATGATTTGTTTAGATACCATGGTGATGAGCAGGTGCTAGGGAAAAGTTGATTCTGGATGCAGGAAAATTTGACCAGAAACCGACAAATAATAGCTCATAACAAAAAAAAAAAATCAACTAAGTTAGTTGTTATACGGAGGCAAATAACATAGATTAATAATACTGGTTGTCAGTCATGTCCGTGGCATATTCCGCTGCAGAACGACCCGACCCCCCATTTAAAAAAAAAAAAAAAAAAAAAGCAAAATGATGTGTCCCTCTGTGACAAAAGTTTGGGGCTCTCTGACACACCCTCAGATGCGACCGCCAGTGCAGTGTGAACGGTTATGTGAGAATTCATGCAACTTTTACCTCATTTTTGACGGACACGCGTCATCGTTCTGCATCTGCGCGTAACTACAAACAGTTGATGTGGCTCTTTTTCTCCTCAACCACTGAACAATAATTCACTGTCGAATTATCACCTTACCAAATGTAAGCACATACTGTGTAAATGCTGCTTTTAGTGTCTTCTGAGTTACTTTTTCAATAAGAATAAATAAAATATCCATAGATTTTTTTTTATTGATCATTAATCAAGATGTTCTGAGGTCATTTATAACCCCATACTGATTGCCTGCAGAATCGAATTGATATTTTATCACAAAAACTTACTTCCGACACACAATTTAAAGAAACTCCCAGCACGACTTATCGCGTGATCGCTATCAGGCCGGGAAAAGGGCAACGGCGCTGTTTCTCCGTCCCCTTATTCCACTAAAGTGAAGCTCTTAAAGCCAGCAGCGAGTCTTCTCGAGAGCGGTCACTCTGGAGAACATTCCCTAGTCAGCGCAGTGCGGCAGTCTCTCTCCTGCTTCAATTAAGGTCAACGCTCGTGACTCTTCAATCAGAGAGGGAAGAGGTGAATCCGAGCCATCAGACTGAAGAAAGTGCTGTGTGATCAAGTGCTTATCTGATTTTTTTATTAGGAGACTTTAAGGAATCTATTTTATAAAAGAAAATCTGAGGATAGATAATTGTAAGTGGGAATTGGTAGCTGTTGGACTACCAATCAAAAGATCATAGGTTCAATTTACCACCACAACCTAGCCGCTAATACTGGGCTCCTGGGCAAGGCCCTTAAACTTTGGATACTCAGTTGGATATAACATGAAATGAATGTAAGTCTTTTTGAAAAAGGGCGTCTGCCAAATACCAGACATGTAAATGTCTATAATTAAGATCAAACAATTATTCTAAAAATAAAAATCAAAAGAATTTGATCATTTAATTAATTAATCTATGGATCCGTCCAAAATCCCATAATACTTAGGGATGTACTAGAGTTTGATCAGTATGTACTTCCCAGCAGTTTTATAAAGTAGGGTTATGGGTAGTATGAATACACTTCGTCCATAATACATTTGCTATTTTGATATAGACACTTGACATTTGACATCACAAAGCTCGAAAAATAGCTGGATGGATGGATGGGTGGGTTTATGGATGGATGGATGGGTGGATGGATGGATGGATGGATGGATGGATGGATGGAGTAGGTAGGTAGGTGGGTAGATAGATAGATAGATAGATAGATAGATAGACAGATAGACAGATAGATAGACAGATAGAAAGACAGACAGACAGACAGACAGACAGACAGACAGACAGACAGACAGACAGACAGACAGAGACAGACAGACAGACAGACAGACAGACAGACAGACAGACAGACAGACAGACAGACAGACATAGACAGAGACAGACATAGACAGAATAGATAGATAGATAGATAGATAGATAGATAGAAAGAAAGAAAGAAAGAATCACATCTTTTCTTCTCTGCTCACCTTTCATGGCTCAGCATTTACAAAGCAAATCTACAATATTCATTCGCAGGAGCAAAGAAGAAAGCTGAATAACAGAATATCGATCTTCCACACACACACTCAGCAAATCAAACTCCAGTGTGGCTCCTGTCTGATATCTATCACTAAAACATTAATGGGCACTAAATGAAAGAAGACGGCGTGCAAATGGAGGAATGATTGTGTCAGTAAATATTATTAAAAAAAAATGAAAATCTTGTTGTGCGTCCCGGATAAAGCGAAAGCTCGGACGAGATACAGACCTAATGTTGCTACAAATTTACAAAGCACCCAGTTTGCCTAGAATGTTTTTTTAAATTACTTTATTCTTTCACTGGAATAAAAAAAAGACCCAGACACTGTTCCAGCATGATGGTGCACCTGTGCACCCCCCCCCCCCCCCACTTTCCATGAAGACATGCTGTGTTAAGATAGGAGTAACATTAATAAAATTTTTCGAAGGGCCCAAAATTGTTAGCAGTGCCCCTGACTGTGACATTGCTAATAATAATAATAATACTAAATGCTATTAGGGGGCCAAAACTATTTCATATCATCTGCATCAAATCTAAAAAAAAACCTTTTTATAAAGGGTGTGTCGAGACAGGAAATGGATCTCATTTGAAATCATTTTTATTATTGTGACTACTATTTTTCCTATAGATGTGCTATCATTTTCTTTATTACCTCCACAAAGGTGAGCTCATACAAGCAGATAAAAGACCAGTTTGTCCGAAAGAGTCTAACTTTAGCAAGACCTGCCAGAGAAGATAATTAAGACCCCCTTGGGAGAAAGGTGTCCGATCCTGTCGAACAAAATTGCGGCAGATTTTGTCTGTGTGTAATCTTAGACATCCGAGCTTTGCGTCTGCGCCTGATCCTGCTGCGCCGGTCCTGCCCAGCGGAGCAGATGAAGCGTAAGGAGGAGAGAAAGTATCACTCTCTCAACTCTGTGAAGAATCCTGGGATTTTTTTCCCCATCTAATCGACACTTTGAATGAAATTTTGTTTTGATAATGAGCTTGTAAGAAGCTGTTATTTGTGATATGTTGATATCGCAGCTTGATAAAACATTGAGCTACTTGTTCAGTTGTGAAACTGCAAACATGTAGCCTAAAGAACTAAGCATCTTCTTTAAGAGCCCAACAGTGTCACGATCAGTGTGATCTGTGAATTGTTTTAATTTTGTTTGCACAGGTACATTTTTGGTTTGAAACCCACTGCAATATTTTTAAACAAATTAAATCAGCTGGTTTCCCCTAAATTGAAAACATGAACCTTTTTTGGTGGAAGGGAAATCGACTAGTCAGCACTTGATGTTTTTTTGGAAGATAAACTAGAACACTGTTTGGTTTCGAAATATAAAGTACATGATTTTTTGATTAGTTGCTGATGTTCAGGACGATTGAAAAAGGAAGGGAATCAAAAAAAACAGGACAGGGAGAAAGGTTTCTGAAGTAAACAATCAAAGGATCAAGTACCACCAAGTAAAATCAGTAAGAAAATAAATTTACAAAAATTACAAATCTCCTAATAACCAATTGTCTGTGTTTAATTTAATAAAACACCTTAACGACTACAGTCCAGTATGTCATCACAAATACATTTAACTCTAAACACAAACATCTTATTTGTAGGAACCAGCATAAACCTGCTCAGTTAGCTACTAAGACTGAATGAACAAACGCACCAGGTAGCGACTCAAAATCCAGCTCAGATTAACGAGTCTCACGAGTCTCTTTGCAGACAGAATAAGAGTTAAAACCTTCTGTTTGTGTTCTACAAGAGCCCAATTTGGTCCAAATCTAGTCTCAGGCATATGCCCGGTTGTTTGAAATAACCTTTGACAAGTGTATTTGTTCAGAACACATTGTTGTTTGTTCGAAATCAGGATTTTGTGTTTGCAGCATTAATCTGAAATATAAAAAAAAGAAAAATATTAGTGTCTGGATGTTCAACGTGAACTAAATCTACTGGTTTTAAGGGGTTTCAAGGAAATGGACAGCATCGGTTTGAACAACTCGAGGGACTCGCTTGATAGAAATCGGACACCTTTTCGGAAACGCTGCACTGCGAGATGCTGTAATATCAGTCGTTTAACACGAATGAGACACTTGAGATCAAGGATTGACTCAATTCGACCAAAAAAAAAAAAGTTCGTTGTCCATTGTGAGTCCATTGTGAGTGCTGATAGTGATGGGAAAGTGCCAGGAGTTGAGAATGTGCTGAGCACTTTACCCCATCCTGCCCCTGTTATCAGAAGAAAAGAAGCTGCATGCATTTCAATAGAAAGAGAGTGATCACTGGTGAGCTACACATTCACTCAGGAACTCGACAATGATCCAGTCCTTAGCAGAAAGACTTTAGAGACTTCATAGTGGAGTTCATATGCAAAAGCTCATCTGTATGGTTTTAGCATAGAAAAAAAGAGAACCATTTATTCGTTAGAGTGCATACCATGACAAGTTCCCTCCTTTTTTCTTTATTTAAAAACCGAACATTCTTTTTACTTTACTGCTCAGCTGGACGTTAAACGCAGTCTCTTAGTTATCAGGTAGAAATGATACAGGTGTGTAACGAGGACTAGACAAGAAAAACGAATAATACGAATAATGACAAGACAATATGGTGGTAGACATAATACAGAATAATAATCAACGACTAAGGTGGTGGGACGTCTGCCACATGATGTGAGATAAAGATTTAGTCACAAAACTTTTCTAGCAACAGCTAAAATAATGCGAAAATTGGATATTTATTATTAATTTCTTGCTACTTTAAATCTGCATAGATCAGCGAAACTGTTTAAAATGCCTGACACTGAAGATTTATAGTTACAGCGTTTGGCAGGCGCTCCTATCCAGAGTGACTTACATTCAACTCTTTTATTCAACCCGCAATTGCTTAGTTGGAATAAAAGACTTACATTCAACTCTTTTATTCAACTAAGCAATTGCGGGTTAAGGGCCCAACAGTGGCAACGCGGTGGTGCTTGGAATCGAACCCCAATCTTTCAATTAACCACTGCGCTATCAGACATCTTATATAAACCCTCCACAATTACACACTCCAACTCGCTTTTAATTAATATTAGCGTATTAATATTTCTATCAAATCTATGTAGATTTTCGGTGTATAATTATATTACAAATTCCTAATTAAGCTTTTACAGTAGAAATGGACAAATTAGTATATTTAGTGTATAACAATTCGACCAGTCGTCAAAAAAAAAAAAGAGAAATGAAACCCAATGGATAAAAACATTTTTTATTGTTAAATAAGTGTTTTTCCACACTCGCATAGGATCATGTGACGTAGAAGTAAAAAGGTTTTCGTTAAATAGGTATTTTAAACACAGTGACCTTAATTGTCAAAATTGGAGACAAATATTACAAAATGACACAGACATTACAAATACACACTTTTTTTTAATTGCACCCTGTGCCAAAGCGAATTTGTGGCTTTAAATTACGACCTGTAAATATCTTCTTTTGTTGCAACAGTACATCTATTCGCCATCAGGTCAGAGTGGCCAGTCCGACTGATTCTAGCCTGAGCAATTGTTTGTTTAAGATAAGGAAGAAGAAATAATGGAAAGGTCAACAATCTGAGGTTATCTTTAGTGTTATCACACTCTCTCCTAATTAAGAAAGTCGCTAAACAAACTCCATAAAAAGACTTGTTTATAGGATGTACTGACAGGATACATAAACATTAAAAAAAATCATAAAATCATGAAGAGAGAGAAAAAAAAATAATCATAAAACATATACAGCTCTATAGGCTCACTGACAATGTACAAGCACAATATATTTTCTCTATAAATCCTTTATATCCTTCACAGTAAAACAGTTGCATTGAACACAGCTAGAATGCTTAGCTTCCACTGGAAGAAAAAAAAAATCAGTGCTGCTAATAAATGCTGCATAAAACAACAAAAACAGAGCGATTATATACACAATCATCCAGGCTTTTCTTCCCGTAAAGTTTTTCAGCGTCTCGCCGTTCTCCGCTGAAAGACATCTGAAGCCTGAAAAGACTAAATGGAATGTCCAAAGTCTTCAAAACAAAAATAAAAGAAGAAGAAGCAGCAGCAGATACGGGAGACTGTGGGTCAATACTGTTCTGTGGGCGTTGGAATGAAACCAGGGCACTTCCTGAGTATCGTCTGCAAACCGGGAAGAAAGAAAGAAAGACAAGCGATTAGCGTATGCGCACACGGGCATTTGAGATGCGTTTGGTGGGGGGAAATGGGACCATTAACACATGCTTGGAGCTGAAAACCCAGCCCCTGCTGACTAATCCTGTAAGGGTTCTCTGGAGTTAAGCATCAGCCAGCGGGGATTCACAACTCTATTTGGTCGGTAAATGAGGTGTGAAGACCTTTTTCTTTTCGTAGCCTGTTCCAGTTCCAGAAAATCGCTGATAAAGAAGGGAGGGGGGCTTCGAGGAGAACTTTGAATGCGTATCGTGATATTAACGAGAGAGATAAACGTCTGACACTGAGGGCTTTCTGGAGAGCGGTTAAGTGGAAAATATATGCAGCACGAATACATTTCCAACTACACTATTCACACTACTTTTACTGCTTCTACACTAACTAGCCACATGTGTTAATGCTACACATGTGGCTAGTTAGTGTAGAAGCAGTAAAAGTAGTGTGAATAGTGTAGTTGGAAATGTATCTTTGCTACGCTATTCAGTACTCGTTAGTACCACACGTCTTGCGGTGGGTAACGTTAGACTTATTCTAACTGTTTTGATCTGGACTTGTTGAACATCTCACCAATTGATCGCAATATGACGTCATACATGACGCGTAGGAGCGGTAACGTTTTGGCGTCACGGTCTTGTCATCGTCGGTGTGGATTAACTATGATAGAAACAATTAAGAATTTGACGTTTTTTTATTGTCCAGACACTTACTAACCTAGCGTAAATTTCTGGACAACGGACCAACCTGATTTGGCACATACGTGTCAAGTGTCCAATGTAAATTAAATACTTTGTGATTTAGTACTTAGTTAAAACAACAGTTACATTTCATTGCTTATTTTACATAATCACTGCAAAAATGTAACAGAGGCAACGCCAATAGCATCACTTTACGTGATCAGAGAGCTCAGTTATTAGTTATATAAAGCTTGAAGCATCAGAACTGTCATTGGTATCAGCTGATTACTATGATATTGTCTGCAAACATCCCGATTGGAGCGTCCATACTAAAAATTGCTAATTGATTAAGTAATTCCATGACTTGGTTTTAGTACTAAATCTTCCGTCGCATCTTTGTATGTTGTACATACTATTAAGTACAGCAGCACGGTGACGTTTAAAACGTAGCTAAAATGTTACCCTTATGTTCATGTGAGAACTGTTGAGAAGGTTGTGCTTACCACAGTCGCTATGAAAGACCTGGGGGAAGCAGTGCAACACTCCATATCCACATCTGCAGTATGAGCAGCCTTTCTGGACCCATTCCCCATGAGGTATAACGCCACAGTCCCTGTGAGGAAAAACAAGTCAAACTTTTAATAAATTCTCTGTGTCAGTTTTCTAATTGTTCTTTGTGTCGGACGAGTTGGTTACCTGACGCGCTCGTCGTACTCGCAGCTCCGCCCGGTGAAATGCTTTGGACAAGCGCAAAAACTTCCCAGAATACAAGTACCGCCGTTCTTGCAGCAGTTACGACTTTGTGTAGCACCTTTATTAAAATAGAAATGAACACATTGCTGTTTTGCCAGATCTGAACAAAAGTAAACATCTGTTAGCAGCGGTGCATTAACGCGTGGACGTTTTTGACGGTCCACAGCTCTTGGAGGAATCTCTGACACACTTGACAAGGATTTTTGAAACAATCCAGATTTTATGTTCTGCTTCAGTTCCTAATTAGGCTGTGCAATATGTCAAAAAATAATATCTCACCATACATGATAATAAATAGCAAAACTAAACAAAAACTCACTGAGGTGAGTGCACTGATAAACGAGGGGGGAAAAAAAAAGCCAGCAGAGTTCTGAGTGTTTTTGGCTCAAATGCACTTGATTCAGCTCATTAGATACAAACCAGCAGGGAATCGCCAATGAACTGTGCTTGGACGTCGGAAAGCCAGAACAAGACTCATGACAATATCACAAACAGCGCACGGCTTATCACTTACTTCCAGTGAGCCCAATAAAGGGTAACACGGCCCCAGAGCCTCTGTGCTGGCCAGCTGCAGATGGGGCGTTCATTTCATTAAACTGATTCAGCAGTTCGCTACGTTGATCCCGTTTTCCTGGTGCCTTGGCACTCCCGCATCCTACCCCTTCACAACCTGAGGGACAAGGGAGAAAACACAGCTGGCTTAGAAACTAAAATCTTTTTAGAGAAAGGACAGAAGTTTAAAAAAAAAAAATGACATGAGGACCTGTTACCTGATTCGAGTGTGGCGGTACGGCAGGCAAAGGCTGCGGACAGCAGGACCCTGAGGAAGAACAGGAAATCTGTTACAGCCAAATATAAAGACTTGCTTCTTTTTTAAAATCACTACAGCAAAACTTATATTAAAACATTACAGCACAACGTGATCGAGTAACATACTAATGTAAGAACTATTCAAAACATTAAAATCAATCTGTATATAATTGTACAACTAAAAAGAAAAGTTTAATCTAGAAAGAATTACTAGTAAATACAGTATTATACTGAAAAGTATAAAGAAATGGAACTACAGAACACATAAAGAGTCCAAACTTAATACTCAGAATTTAAGTACTATAAAATTTTTAAAATATATTTAATATGTTAGAATTTTGGCTTAAAACACAATATTTATATAATAATTTTAGCACAAATTATAGAATTGTGTGTAAAAAAAAATAGCTACTCTAATTCCTGACATAGGCTGGAAACGTATTGGTTCTTACCTGAGCAGTAAATAACTCATTTCCGTTGAAAAATAAAGTAAAACTCCGCTGTAGAAACTTAAAAGTTTGATCATCCAAACATCACCGAGCTCCTCGGTCTCCTCCTGTTACTTCACCACAGCCGATCAACACCAACAATCATCCACACCCGCGCTCTTAACTCGGATTGGTCGCCGGACATGTGGATCGACCAATCCCGTGCGTTTACTCTGCGATCACTTTTCACGTCGTTAGCACCTATAAGCCCCGCCCCCCCTCGGATCATAGTCATGCATGAGTTTAGACAGGCGGCGCCGGACGCGATGGAAATGAGCCAGAGTTTAGCATGGTAATGCCAGAAAACTCTTTTTTAAACGAATAAAATTATATTAAAAAAAACAACAAAATGTGGTTTTAAAATAAAGCTTTAATCAAATAAATACACAATAAAACCATAGGTATGTAGTTAAGCAGTTTAGGGCAGTCACGATAAAACGCCAGAAACACCAAACATTAATGACTAAATTAATGGTTTTATGGGTTTTATAAAGAAAAGAAAAGAAACTGTGAGTCGATTTAGTGAATTAGCTGATAAATTAATGATACTTTCTGTCAGAATTCGTCTACACCTGTTGATGTTAGCTAACTGAGCTAACGTTAACGTACGCTGTCGCTGTTAGCTTCGTGCTAAGCGCACGCGCGCTTTAGGACGCTGTGATTTAGTTTGACCTTTTCAGGTTAGTTTGAATAAGTTTATTTTTATTTTATTCGCACACGAAAACGTTAATGGTGAATATGTGTGGTTTGTCTAAAGTCCTGACTGTCGACCAGTGCATAGTTTGGTAACGTAATATTCAGTTTTGAGCAGAATTAAAGCATTAAAATCAACTTAATTATTTCCTAGATTTTGGTATCATCCATAAATTATATGTAAATACAGGAAATGGGACTTAAAACATTTTCCCCACATTTCTAAGCAGAATTACACCAATTTCCTTCATCTAATTGCTAATTTAAGGTATATAATTCAAAACATTGTTAAATTTACTTAAAATGTATATAGCATTTTTAACACTACAGTTTACCATAAAATATAGAGATTAAAATATTCTAGGAATCTATTTTTTTTTAATTCTTTGTTTTTTTTTGTTTTAATCTTTTTTTTAATTGTTTGTTTGTTTGGTTAAATGCACATTTTAGTTGTGTTTTTTATGTGGCCAACATTTTCCTCCTCTGACAAATTTGGACCGTTTAACAGGTGACATGATGATGAAACCGCAAGCAGCATCATCTGATTCCTCTGGTGAGTCTAGTGAGTTGGGTTTTATTTATTTTTTTTAAATTGATTGATTTATTTTTAAGATTTTTAATAATTCAATAGCTTCAAAACTTGCTATTAGTATGGACATAATGTAGGTGTGTTTAACAGTTTATTGTTTTTACCAATTATTAGTAATGCATAAGATAATGGTTCACTACAATTTTGTCAAAATAATCTATACCTGTATTTCTATAACATCTTAAAATTGTTTGCTTCAATTTATTAGGTTAGTGACGGATTTTTATTGTTGTTTTATACTATCGTGTAATTATGTAATTATTTAATCATTTTCATTAATACTAATTTCTTTTCAAAAAATGGTAAAAAAAAAAAAATAGGATTTTTTACTTTATAAACAATGCCAGCACAAACATGCAAGAAAGATATAAATACATGTTTAATAATAAAATAACACAATATTTTAGACTATAGAATAAAAGTTGGTCACATCCTATAATATATAAGCAATAATATGTAAATTTACTTAAAAAAAAAAAAAACTACAGATCATAAAATTACAATTTTTTTTTTTTTTTTTTAAATACTTCAATAAATCATTACACAAGGCATCCATTTTTAATTTGCAGGATTGTGTTTCTGCTGCACTGTCATTTATCATAGTCATTTTAAGTGTCCAGACTTTTAGCTATTAGCAGCAGATAGTTAGCATGCTAGGTTTAATTCATTAGCTTGAATTCTTTCAAGTCTCCTGTTTGTTGTATTGCAGGTTTGTGCACTGACGCTTTGGTAACGAATCACATTCACGTCGTTACATTTACGTGAGTAAAATCTTTTTACATGTCTTTTACTTTTAGAGTATATTAACAGCTGTACTATTTGAAGGTGTTCCTATTGTTTAATAGTAACAAATGAGATTGTTTAAATAATTAGTTCATTACTAGGCTACAAATCTCCCGCTTAGTTGAGCACGCGTTTAGATTGAAGATGATGGCTGAAGCAGAGGAAGACCTGTGCGATATTATCGGAGGCAGATCACCAGCGGTAAGTGTTAAAAAGACGCCCATTTGAACCCTGTCAATAACCAGTTGGTATCTATGGTCACTTTGACCCTATTGTGAAACAGCTTTTCAAACTGTCTGAATTTTTGCCCTCATATGCGCTCACTTGCAAGCAATGACAAATACTTGTGAATCTACAAACACGTTTCTGAGCAAATGTTCATTCTAAACCTCTGCACATTTTCATATCTATTTAACACAAAACTAAATTAATTAAAAAATTGTTTAGATTTTGTATTTATGTTTTTACTTTAGCTATCATTTGATTTCTATAAAATTTGAAGTTCGGAGGTGGTGGCCGGTGGTGGGTTCGATTCCCAGCTCCAGCAAGCTCTGAGCAAGGCCCTTGACCCCCAATTGCTCAGTTGTATAAACAAGATAAATGTAAGTGGCTCTGGATAAGGGTGTCTGCCAAATGCTGTAGAAATGTAGAAATAAAGTATAGTTTTAACGAAACTGCTCTGAAAAGGTAGAAAATAGTGTGTGAAATTTTATGGCAAATGAAATGTTCTGTGATGTTAATGTGGCCTTTACAGGGTTGAGATTAGCTATTTTTTTAAGCAGAAGAGACTGTTAAGAAACGGGATGTTTTTCCTTTTACTCGGGTAACTATGACGATCGATGCTTTTACTCTTACTTCTATAAATATTGTCATAAGTACTTGTACTGTTACTTGAGTGTGAAGTTTGGATACTCACCTTTGTGCTTCAAGTGTTTTATTTAATATTGACTTTAGTAATCCATAATAAATTGTGCATATCAAATGAAGAAAATGTTTCTTTGATTAGGCTTTGCTTCAGGAATGAATTTGTTGGATATACAGTTGTGTAATAGCTAGAGATGCACAAAATGAAAATTTTTTAGTTTCTTAAATCCTTCTCATGGCCGACACATACCGATAGTTGATGATTTTTAATATAATCTGCAGTTTGTGCACTCAGGAGACTAGAAAATCTAAGATGCACTAATAAAAAAATTAGTTTTCAACCTGCTCTGGCAACACTTCGTGGGGAACCCATCCAATCTAACACTGGCTGCAGTCATCGTGAATAAAGAAATACACCAAAATTAATTCATATATTTGATATTTGAAGGTTTAGAATTTACATGCATGCTGTATAAATGTAAAAAAAAACACTTCTGCTGGTTCACTTTCTTCTTTTCCCTGCCCCGCATCGATGACACCCCCTGTAAACTGTTCACACCTATAATTACCAGCGTGTTTATCCTCTTTTGTTTGCACCATGTCTTACCCCTCAAGCCATGCATTAAAAAGACAATAGAAAAGGTTGTTAAGCTTCCAAAAGATAATTAGCTCTGACTCTTATCTATTAGTTTTCTTGCTTAGTTAATTTTGTTGCCTATATCTGCTTTCTTTATGTTCAAAAATACCACTCGTACATGGCCATGGAACACTTAGTATGTAAACATCTTGTATGTAAAACTTACCGGTGCCACTGACTGTTTTTACTTAATAATAAAAAAATAAAACTGTTGCTTTGATTGGTTGCATTTTGTCTCGTTGGTACTTTACTTAATAATCCGGATAATCTTCGTAGCATTTTTTTGTGATAATTAAACTGATTACAGTACTTTACATCTGTAAAAATTTGGCACTGAAAATCCTAAACTCTCACCGGAAAGAAGGGAACACAAAGAAATCAGACAGGTTCATTTACTCAAGCATCCAACTGAGCAGCGTCTTCTCAATTAGCCAGAAAAACTGGGCCGTCATGAGGCGAAGCACAGCGGTGTAGAACTGTTATGTATTTCTATTGATCAAGCTTAATTAAACTTCTGTCTTTATTTGCCTACAACATTTAACAGCAAATAAATACAACTACTAAATAAAAGAATTGTCTGAAAAAGTTTTCATTTTCATCCACAGCAAACTGTTTCTCAGATCACTTTAATTGGTAGCAGTTTCAACCTGGGACTGAGAATAATCTTTGGAAAGAAATCAAATGCAAATGTGTCTTGGGTCGATGCGTTTCTCAGTTCCTGGTAAAAACGCTGTGGGGAGAATTTCTCTTCTTAAAATCTTAAGATCAAATTCATTGCATTCCTTTATTTGTCATGGGGAACGGTTTCGTGCACACAGTCGTTTCTGTAATTCGTTAATTTGAAAGCGTGAATAGTAACAGAATTTGGAAACGAATGATTATTGGAATAACTTTTGTAGTCGCTCTTGCATCAATCAGAATAACATTTTTATATGGGGTAAATATCAAATTGTCGTTTGTTAAATCTCCCCCCCCCCTTTTTTTTTTAATTTACTTTACTAGCATCATACAAGTGATGCACAGTGCAATTATTTTCAGCCGAGCACTTTAATGTTTTGCTTGTGGAACCTGCGGGTTTCTGTCAGACCTTTAACCCCTCTCCTTTCCTGTTCCTCAGAATTAATTTTTTTTGCTATCAATTTTTCATATCTTTTTGCACCATGTGTAACTCTGCTGTTACTGAAAATAGCCACACGCATTATTAATATTCTTACTCAAACAATCCACTTTACCGTCTTTCCCTTGACTTTTATTGTTTTTATGTCCAAACTTTGTTGCTCTGTTCCAGACAGACTTCTACAACAAATGCTTTTTGCAGAATACCTCCGACAAGACAAGCTCGAACAATTGAAATTATTTTTTGGAAAATAAAGCCGGGTTTAGTGAAACAAAAGAGCATGGCAAGTAGTGAGCACGTTTCTCGCACCTCAGGCTCGGGTGGTTTGGTTTCCATCTCTGCCCTGTGGGCATAAAGCTTACATTCATCCCCATGCTTTAGGGCTTCTATGCCCCCCCCCCCCAACATCTAAAGACATGCCTTATAGGCTGAGTAGCAGCTCCAAGTTGTTAACACACTGACCGAGTTGGCTGGCTTGTCTTTCCTGAAGGCAGGTTGCTACAGAAAGTAGACAGATCAATGATGCAGATACTATTTTAAAATTGTTAAAAGTACAACAAATTTTAATTATACCTATATGAAAAAGATACAAGTATAACACACATTGAAGAACTCAAGAAATCTGCAAGCAAATCAGCTTTTCCTCCTAAGCCAGTTTTTACCATTGTCATTCTATGCTGGCCCTATAAAGATAAAAAGTGTAAAATTTTGTGTAACTCTATGAAAAGTAAATTGTACTTGCACCGGCGCACCAGCTTTTCTTGTAGATTTACAGAGAATGCCTTTTTGAGGTGCCTTTTTGCAGACCAAATGGAAAACACTGAGTTAGCAAAACCTACACTCAAACTGGTTTAACTAACAAAGGCTAGCAAAGGTTTTGTGTGCTAATTTAAAGATTGCAACTAAAAGAGGCCTGCGTGGCTAATAGCTAGCCTAACAATCAATTTTGTTAGTAGTGGTGGTTTTTTTTTTTTTTTTTGTTTTTTTTTTTTTCATTTTTTTTTTACAACAAGCGCTAATGGTGAATATTTCTAGTTTGTCCAAAGTCCTGGCTGTCGACCAGTGCATAGTTTGGTAACGTAATATTCAGTTTTGAGCAGAATTTATCATTATAATCAACTTAATTATTTCCTAGATTTTGGTATCAACCATAAATTTTTATTTATTTATTTATTTTTTTTAACCAATATATTCCATATTCATTTCTATGTAAACAATACAATGAGATCTATCCGAAATATTTGACTCTAATTATTTTAAGATTTTTTTTTGTTCTCCAAAATTAGTTGTTAAACGGCTTGAAATAAAATCACCCAATTCTTGTTTACACAACCTTGACAGTGCGTAACTGACAGATTCAAGTGTTCACCAGCCCTGTGGTGTAATTATTCTTGTACTTTCCTCCCATTGTCCTTTGTCCAGTTGCTGACTTTCAAAGTTGGAAGAATCCATTCATCTGTCTTTCAGTCAACAGTGTCAAAATTGCAAGATTTATGTGCTATTTCAGTCAACCTGCATTAAGTTAATGGGTGTGAATTACGTCTATGGTTGCACTATTATGAACATGGCCAAATGCAGCATGCGAGGCTTATCCCCGGGACAGTAACACACAAGAGGCTTGATTTGGTCCATTTTGTGCTTTTGACGGAGATGATCGGACTTAATTACTGATGTTGAATTTGCGAGCTTTCTGTGTCGGGATGATGAATGAGAGCGAATCTGGCTTGATAATAGATCAGAGGCGATTAGGGCATCTTGTTCTCATAAGCCAAGGTCAGGGATGTCCCTGTTCAGCCCCACTGTGTCTTTCCTGAGTAAATGGAGGCTTGGGGCTTTGTGACAGAAATAGACGGAATTGAAAGCTGACGTATTCAGCCTGCTCTCAGGTGCACTTGTGTTTGACGGGCTGTCATGTTTCCTGTCAGATTCATATAGAGGTAATTATAGCGGAGAAGCAGGCTCCGCTCTCTGGTTTGCTCCAGTCGAATCTCAGCAGATTGAGCTTTCCATAATACTTATGTTTGAAAAATGAATGTCAATAAAATGTGTTGAAGCATTGGATGAACCGAATCGATCGCTTGTCATCTGATTAGCAATCGCATAAATAGAGAGGAAGAATTTTGTCAATATTTTTGGACTGTAATTTCCTTTATCGCGAAGTTGGTGGTATGTTAGGGTTAGAAGGATAAACCCACCTGATTGGCAGACGTATTGTTTAAACAGACATCCAATTTCTTGCAGATATTTGGAGATATAAAGGGTTAGGTGTCTGTTAATGGCTAAATTTGTCCCTCAATCTTCTTGTCGTCATTTCTGGCTTCATCCAAAACTATCGGAATAGAACTGGTGTAATGCAATAGGTGTAATGCAGCAGCAGCTTTTGACTTTTGCCCTGAAAGGCCATCCCCTGCGTTCTAATTGCCCCACACATCCGGTCATGTCACCTTATTCTTTTGTAATTTAAAATTTTTTTTTTTTATTTTTGTGATAAGGACTAGCTAGCTGCCACAATTATTCATAGGCCAACATTCACTGACATTCAATCAGTTACAAGTGATCCAAATTAATATTTATTTAACATTGACTTAATAGGTTAAAATACAGTGCATGCAGGTATTTTTTTTGGCGCCAGACTGAAAGTACTAAAAGCTCAACACATCTCTAACGTTTAAGCAAATAAAAACCCCAATATAAGCAAGTTCTTAAAAAAATAAGCAAACCCGTTTAAGTTCAAACAACCAGTTTTTATAAACCCCGCTGAGATGAAAAGCTCGTCAGCACTCGGCATCAAGACAATACTCGAGGTATCCAACGGTAAAGATGATCACAACAGATCTATTTTCATAAGACCAACAGTTAAGGCCCTTAACTGTCAAATGCTTGAATAACTTTGTCTACTAAAATGCCAGAAACCTGAATGTCAAAAGACTGGACCATGCATGTGCAGAGTCAGGAGTTCGGGCTGGTGGTGATTTAGAGATTAATTGGAGAACAGTTTCTTGGTACACATCAGGCACATCATTCCTAATCAAATATAACTTAAAACATGACAGAGTATTTAATTGTTCATGTGCATGAATTGTGCAGCCCATTTAAATAACAGCACCCTTCGTATATAATAAAGCCTCAGGTGTTAATATTGTCTCAAAATAGTTCCACAGGTTCATCCAGTGTCTTTAGCTCTAAATTAACAAGAGCTTAAAGCCTTCATATGAATTATAAGATGAGCAATTTTTGATCCATGCCACCACTCAAACCCTGACTGTGGTGAAAATAAACTGAGCGCCGGCATCACCATGTCAAGTCTCCGTTTCCTCATTTCAGATATAATTAGCAATACCATTTTTATTTAGAAATTCGACAGCCGACAAATCAAGAAGTATGGAACACTTTCCTTCCTAACGAGCAGCCTGCACTGTGAGTGACAATGCACACTGCTTAAAAAGGCTTAGGAATAAGAGTGACAACTAGCACCAGCTTTAATTAAAATGAAAATTGCTGAAATGCTCCATACAAGGAATGGAATTTATCCATCTATCTATACTTTTATCTAACAACCTATCCATCCATCCATCCATCCATCCATCCATCCAGCATTTACAATGAATACAGCAAGTTTAGCCTAATCTCTAATCATTTTGTTTTATTGAATCAGGCAAACTGGTAGTCATGATGGCAGAACGACTTGTCAGTTGTTTATTTATTTATTTATTTTTTTTAAAGCATGGTATCCAGCATACGTACATACATGAAGGTCAAAGACGGAATAATTTAGGCTAACAGTAAATTGAGAACCGATAAATTGATTATATGCCTGTTTGCCAATATGCAAAACTGATTGTTTCACTGTTTCACAAATTTTATCAATACTGTAATTGTACCCCATCCTTACAAACAAAACAAAAAGGCCACATTTTCTCAATAATATAAATGGAAGCATCTAAAAATGTTAGTTACACTTTACGGACAGTAACGAAGTGTGCTTTTGTTAAAGAAAACATTTGATTATTTAAACAAATGATTCTAGCAATTTGAAAGAAAATTTAATTTTTTTAAAGCCAGTTTTAATGTGACTAAATGACAGACCTCGGTTGTAGTGTGTATTGTAGCTTATTATTCGTTGATATGTTAATATACATCAGTTTAAGGAAATCCAATTACCTTATCGTCTCATCACAATGCAGTGCTGTAACGGGGGTCTTAAGTGCTATCCTTAAAACCCCCACAAGATGGTGACATATCAGTGGATCTGTCTGATATTACAATACCGATATCTGATAACAAAATGCTTAGATATTAGGAAAGATTTTGCTAAAATACGATTATCAATCGATCTCTTATTCAGATAAAATTTGAAATGATGCCTTGACTCAATAGCTAAACTGTAAAAGAGCTATAAAGATAACACTGTTTACACTTTGGCGAGCTGTGCGCGCTAAGCTTTGTCTATAAGTAAAAGGTATGAATTCAAATTTAAGCAATCCATATGCATTTTTTTAAAGCATCGCACAATCCACCAGCGAAGGTATGACTGGGAACAGAAGCCAGCTTTCTTGCACATTGATATATTGCCTTCTGTTGTCTGTAATTAACCTTCACCCTGTGACCCAGACCTTTGGTTTCACTATTTTTAACAGAGTTGCCCCTAGGGTCTGTGAAGAATGACTTGGATTTGGCTGGGAAGTCAGACACTTTATTTTCAAGATTTTCTTTTTTTTTGTTGCAATCTGCAGCCCCCTATTAGAATTTAACAAACCATGCCTAATTTAGTGGCATAAATAATTAATGCACCCTGATGGAACTGGGTTAAATATTACTGCGAATAGACAATGGAAATTACATTTTATAATGAAATAAAGTGCAGAATAGTATTTCGGTGCATACAACGGCATACGAATGTTCAAAAAGCCGATGTTCATCCTTCATATCCACCCGTTTACTCTAATGTAGAGTCATTTTTTTTTTTTTTTTTTTCAAACAAATATTTCTCAACAGCTTATATAGATGTTTTCCAAATCCCTGCTTCCTTATGAACACTGATGGCATCTGCGATTTGCATAATGCTCATCAACTGCAGGTCAGAGTATCGTTTATGTTCCTGGTTCACTGGTAATGAGAATAGAGGCTAATCATACTAATGAAAAATAAAATGAACAATTTAGGCTGTTCTGTTTCCCGTTTTATATTTTCCAGCCCATCTGCAGATGCGCATCATGTCAGATGTCCTGGACCTTGTACATTATAACAACTTACACAAACACATGGGCAGAAAGATTGTATAGGTTAAAGGTACTGTAACGTCAGATTTTGTAGAGGCCATGCAGAAATTAATTTAATTGAATGCATCAACCTTTAATTAAATGTCCTTGTTTACAATTCCAACAGTTAA
Organism: Bagarius yarrelli; assembly: GCA_005784505.1. Classification (NCBI taxonomy): domain Eukaryota; kingdom Metazoa; phylum Chordata; class Actinopteri; order Siluriformes; family Sisoridae; genus Bagarius; species Bagarius yarrelli. Next base: position 1,845,165 of record VCAZ01000043.1, on the reverse strand, counting down.
TTGTAAAAAATCCAGTTTTATAACCTTTTTTAGAAACAGTTACTTTCCTATAATGTATTTTTTATAAGTGTATGTGAGGAATGTTTTAAAGAAACTTTTACCTTGTGTCACCCACTGAATGTTACATTTATGCTCAGTGGCAGCTGGTGCTAAAAAATTCTGGGGTGGTGCAAACAACCTGGAAAATGTGACTGTTAGTAATGCAGGACAAACAGTTGTGATTATGATGCATCATTGCTGCTAGTTAAAAAATCAAAAATGTTAAAAAGGCAACAAGTGTAGCATGAATCTGTGAATTTTAGTTTAGTGTGGGTTTATCAAAGGTAATCATTTAAAATAGATTATAACAATCGGATTCCTGAGTTAAAGGCTGTAATACCAATGTTGTCATCTAGAGGGACCCCTCAATGAAAAACAAAAAAAAAGCATGACTTTATCGCATAGAGCTGATTTTATGCTATAACAGACTGATGATAATGATATATGATACTAATATATATATATATATATATATATCATATTATATATATATATATATATACTATATATATATATATATGTATTTATACTAATTATGTAGCTAGACTACCTACCTTATTTCAAGAAAAACTGGTTTAGAGAACAGGTCATTTTTGTTTTTATTGGAAGTGATTTGCACTAGAAGAAAAATTTAATGAATATTTAAAGGAAAACAAACACTGGAATCATTAAATATCTTTCTTTTAACTATAATGTATTTAGGCAGCACTGACTACGTAATATCAGAAAGAAACTAAGCATTTATTTGGTAGGAAGGCACACTGCATCTGCTAAACTACACGGAATTATGGAATCTATAAAGTGTGTGCTGCAAACTATTAAGACTGAATCGTCATCACAGATATCTGTCGTAAAAATGGCGATTAGATAGTTTCCCTGAATCGCACAGCTCTAGTTTTAATGGAGCTTCTCTGAAAAGAGGAAAATCAGGCTTAAAAACGGCAAGCACCTGTTCGGAACCCCAGTCACGTCTCTGTGCCTTTATGGACCTTTGTGTGGGTTTCAGAATGAAGATCGTAAGTTCACACCCAATGGGGGGAATTAATTCCCTTTTCAATTTTGTCTCCAAACAAATACAAAGCGTGTCGGCTCTAAGAAAAGAAGCGTCTTTGTAATGCCGCAGAAATGCCAGCAGGTGCGGGAGGCTGATTTTTCCCGGCATTTGCGCAGAGGAACGTGGCGTCGTTTTCCAGATGCAATGTTTCCCTTGGAATTGTTTTCTCTCCCGAAATGCCTTATTTCTAAGATGATGCTTTACTTTGCTTTAGGTTTACCTGCTTAGGTAGTGCTTAAGTGGTTAAGATGTTGGGCTGCTAATTGGAGGATCAGGGATCAATTTCTAGCACCACCAAGCTGCCGTTGTCGCTTAGTTGTGTAAGAGAGAAATGTAAATCGTTCTAGGTGTCTGCCAAATTCCGTAAAGGTAAATTCTCTCTAAAGCTACTATATGCTATTGTTTCTATGGTTACAGATGGATACAGATGGATTTGGATGCCTGACACGTTATTTAACAAGGAATAAAGTTGCATATTTAACTTTCTGTAGGATATAGGTGTCTTCGGTGTCTTAAGAGGTGTTTGGGGTACAACAATGTGCTTTATATATTAAAAAAAATGTAAACAGTTTTAAAAGTTTCTTTTATAAATAGTTTTATTTTTACGTAACTGCTGAAAGTTCATTCAATTTAACGTAATTTAAACTGTAAGTGTTGTTTTTGTCTCGTCACTTTTTTTTAAAAGTAATGGCGTGCAATTTTTAAAATGGCCACAAGATTATCAGTGGAGCTGAAACTGATACAAAAGTAAAATATTAAATATCAGGGACACATACCAGTAAAAAAACTGGGTTTTTTTTTTTTGTGTAAATTCTCTGCATACGTTTTATTTCCTAACATGGTGTACGCGGCATTGTGTTATGTTTTTGCCTTTTGACCTTTTGGTTTTGGTAATATTGTCTCCAGTCCTGTCCAGACATTTGTTTATCCGAATGGGTCTACCTGTTTAGCGTTTCATTTTTGCTTTTGTTGTATCTAAGCATTTTTCCGAATTCTGAACGATGATGATGCATTGTTGATCCTTAGAGCATTGACTTGTCTGTTTATCCTGTTTTTTTTTCAGTTATTGATATACCTTGTTAGATGTGCATGTATGTGATGTGACCATAGCGAGCTCACCATTGCCCAAAAAGTGTTTTTTTTCCTTAAAGCTTTTCGAATTGTCTATTTTATTTGTAGTAATTATCTTGTTTGATGTCATATACATGCAGTCATTTTACTGCGCTGTTTTTTTTTTTTTTTTTTTTTTCCATTTAGAGAAAAAAATGTGGTATAAAAAACCCACCACAGAAAGCAGTAAAATGAAATAGGAACATTTAGACAGGAAGGAAAATTTCTACCTTCATGGCAGTGGTGGTGTTTTCACGGAATTCGAACTAGTTACAGGAAGAATAGGTGGCACACCAGGCATGGAGTAAGGACTTCTTAGTGCGCGTGTGTGGTTGGAGCTAATGATGCAGCCACATTTCAAGGCTTGGTCTCTGGTGAAAATGAACCCCGCTGACCCTCTCAGCTCTGATGGCCAGCAGTCTCTGAGCCTGCTGCCTGTATAGCGCACACACTTTTCTAACAGCCAATTTAAACTGGTCCCTGTCAGCAGCAGCGGCAACAGTCACCCACTGTCTCGGTGCACAAAGCCAGATTTATAAGGCTGGAGATGCCTGAAAGCCTGAAATGTCACCCTGCTGGGGACTCAAAAAAAAGATTGTGCTTAAACATTATTTTTTTTGTAGTTGATAAAAATAACTAGAACAGCATTTATACGAGTTCTGAGCGATTAATCGAAATTGAATTGCAATCGCGATTTAAAGCACTGAGATTAGCGCAATCGCAAAAGGCTGCACTGTGAATGCGATACAAGTCCCAGAGCAAATGCATGTCTGCACTGGTACAGTGACAGTCATACCGGCCAATAGATTGCACACAGCTTAGTGCGGATAATCAGTATGTTGGCCATGTGCATGTAAAGCCCACCATTCAAAAAAACCCAAAAAGGAATCACAATGAAGTAGGATTTATGCCTTCTTCAGAGTCAGAGGTATCATTTCTCTAATTAATACGGAAAAAATCCAGTCCGCCTGTAATATGGGATTATTTTGGCTTTGAAGTGACAGAAGAAAGGTAATTTGCAGAAGAAAAATGACCACAGACGGCTGTTTGAGGAGTGTGATGCTGGAAAGTGCTGCCGACACTCCGTCTAATAGCAAGCAACCAAGTACAATTTCAGAGTTGTTTGTAGCTGTTACAGCATATAAAAAGTTGCAAAAACACTTGGAGATAACTAACGCCATAACCTTGCACATATTTTAGCTGCGTTGCAAACCAACAGCTTTACCCTGATGTAGGAATATAGTTGAGTCGGAATATTGCGCTATAACGGACTTGGGTTTAGCCGGATGGCCGAACCATGACTTCCAGCTAAAGACTCGTGCAGAACTACTGATAATGTAACTAGACTACCTACGTTATTTAAAAAAGAGCTTGTTTACAGAAGAAAAGGTTCTTTAATTGGATGTGGAAATAATAGATGTTTTAAATGCTGGAATAATATCTTTGGGTTTTTTTTTAAACTAAAATGCATTTAGGCAGCACTGGCTGCATAATAGCGGCAGGAAACGAACCATCTATTTGGTAGAAAGACACACTGCATCTGCTACAAAGAAGTAAGGAATCTATAAAGTGTGTGTGGCACACTATTAAGAAATAAATTGCAATTAGATATTTTCCCTAAATCACGCAGCCCTTGTTTGTACCATGTAGTGTAAAACAGTTAAGAGTTATTTTAATAATAATGATTAAACATTTAAATAAACGAAAGAAGACTACAGGTTGTAATTACATTCAATAAATTATAAGGAAATACAGTTATTAAAATAATTTCCCAGGAGAGAAAAAAAACCAAAAAGCACCCCTTTTTGTGTGTGTGTGTGTGTGCGTGCAGTACTGCACTGGCTAAAACTGCGCAAGCACAGCGTTTTTGTGCTCCGTGACACTGGAACAAAACCGTCAGGAATCTGTGAGCAAAAGAATCAATCTAATATCTAAAAAAAACAAAAAAAAACCGCAACTAAAATATCATCAACCTCAGCAGCAATAAGTGTGAGAGCTTTAGTTGATATTCGGTTAAACAATTGTTTTTAAATCAAGATCACGATAAAATAAACACTTGACCAAAATCTGAAACACCCACAGTTTCTCTGTAGAACACTGATCACTTAAATAAAGTTAAATGGGTTCAATTAAGTCTTAGGGCGTTGGGATTTTATTGGATTTCATTGAGATGTATGGCGTTCCCTCGAGTTTCATGTTTGTTTTTTTTGGCTTTTATGATGTTTTATTTGTCTCATTAGGTTTCTTTAAGTTTTGGGGTGTTGGATCTCATAGGGTTCCGCTAGGTTTTGTATTGGATTTTCTAATTTTCTGGTTTTTTCTATTGATGTTCTGATGGGTTTCATTGGGGTTCACTAGGTTTTATAGATTTGTTTGTTTTTTTGGGGGGTTTTCTTGAATCATATTTGATATTAGCTTTTATTTTGTTCTATTGGGTTTTTGGGTTTTAAGCATTCTATTGTCTTATTTGTTTTCTGGTGTTTTGTTGGGTTTTATTAGATTTCACCAGGTTTTATGGTTTTCTGTTGGATTTATTGTGAATTATTGTGTTTTATTAAATCATGATGGGTTTAATAGTGTTCTGTTGGGTCTTATTGGGCTTTATGATACGTATTGAGATCCAATAGGTTTTGGTGTGTGTTTTGTTGGATCTCCTAGGGTTTCCCTGGGTTTTATGGTGCTTTGTTGAATCTTCTTTGGCTTTATGGTGTCCCACTGGATTTTATGTTCCACTGGATTTGTTTGGGTTTTAAAATCTCGTTTAGGGTTTTGATGTTTATTTTTGGTTGAATGTGGTTCGACTGGGTTTTATCGGATCTTATGAGGTTTTGTAAAGTTTGTTAGATTTTGTGTTCTGTTTGATTTAATTGATTTTTCTGTTAATCACATTAGGATTTTTTAGGGTCTAGTTTGGTTTTATTTTATTCTATAGAATTTAATTTGGGTTTGATGGTGTTTTATTGGAGTTTACTAGGGTTTTCAGATGTGGAGTTTTTTTTGTGAGCCCCTTATTGAGCCCAATAATGTCAGGTTTCTTCAGAGTTTATTGGATTTTGTGGTGTCATATTGCCTTTCATTGAGTTTTATAATGTAGTTCATTTTATCTATGGATTTTATTTCTTTTTATTGGAGTTTTAGTAAGTTTTACCCAGGTGAGAAACTTAATTATACCTAATGAGACACATTGTTGTGTCTACACTAAAAAAACGTTAAATGGTCTGGGGATTTTGCTAAGATCTCCATCTAGGTAGATGTCTATTAAATGCGCACTAGAGGGAAAAAAATAGGTTACATTATATTTTGCCTGCAAAAATATAATAAATCAAAGTTAACTTGACAATTTTAAAATGATTTTTTTAGCTGTTTGTTTGAGTAACTAAGTCAGGAGCACAGACACCTGCTCGAGTATGAACTGCAAATCTGATTATATGATGCCTACTTAAAATAAGAAAAAATAATTTTAATAAGTCAGATTTTTTTTTTTAGTCAAAATCCCTTTGGACTGTTGTTTAGGATAAAAAAAGTTAGTTTAGGAAACACAGGATTAATGGTGAATATTTTCTTAGTAGACCAAGGCAACTTTCAGATTCATCTCTGCTTAAATCTGACTGTGGAGTTGTTTTAGACGTGTCAACATGATTTATTAAAATAAAAACAGTAGAATCTCTGTGGACCACAAATTTAGAACATTTACCTGGAAGAAAACCAGATGTAACTTTTTTTCGTGTGCTTGTTTTGCTCTGGATGTACTACAAACCGTAAGAAAACACAGGGCATATATTAGCAAGGGGGAAATGAAGGCAGCAAAATACAATTCAATAAGCATTTTGGGGGGTGGTGTTTTTTTTTTTTTTTCTGACTGACTCGAAAAACAGTTTTATTATTGCACTTTGGGGTTGTAGAAGGAAAACAGATTAATTTGGAATGTGGAAGCATTTTGTCTTCAGGGTTAAAAAAACAAATTAATGCAGCAAGGAAAATTGCTTTAAAGAAGCAAAAGCTTGTGTCGCGCTGAACATAAAGTAAATATTTAAACAACTGTTTCGTTTGTAAGTAGGAAAGGAAAATATTTTTGCTTTTATAATAAAATCTTTTAAATATAATAATCCAAATTCAGTCTTGCTCTTATTCTATTAATGACTTTTCTGGGTTTCCCACTAGATTGTGTACTGTGGCTGGTAATGAGATCACACAATACCGTTGCTCGAGTTGGTTTAGGGTGCATTCGGTGTTGCAGGTCATTCCAAAGGTGTTCCGTGTCTAGGCTCTGTGTGGGACATTCGAGTTCTTCCACTATAACACGCACCTTAATAGGTCTTATGGGCTTTGTGCACCGGTGTATGGTCGAGTCTTTAAGTTCTGTTAAATGAATAATCTAATGCTACAAGTTACAAAGATATTCCACACAACTATGTGCTTTAGAGTTTGTGGAAGACAGTTATGCGGATGTGCTGCTATATAATTTGGCTACCTGGACCGAGTCCATGCAAAAAAACAAAACAATATAGTAACATTTCAATAGCTGCATTTATTAAAAGATTGAAGTACATCGAGAACTGAGGGGAAAAACATAAAAAAAAAAAAAAAAAAAAGAGAGACAAAACTGCTGATGATATCAAAGAGAACCTGAAGGACTTTGAGGGCCATCCTAAAAGAATGTAGCAGCTTTTTTTTTTTAAAGTTGGTTCACACTTCCTGTTGGTAAAACACAACCATATGTTCGCAAGATAAACCACAACACTATGTGCTAATTGTCTGACTGAAATAACCAAGTGTTTCATCACATGTTGCCAGTTTACAGTAAAAAGCTCATCAGAACAGGAAATAATTCAAAAAGGACACATCCAGATCAGGTGAGCGGAGACTTTTCCTTTCTTTTGTGCCCTTTTTTCAAGTGATGAACTTATTGTAAGGAAGATATTTCAAATTATTTGAGATTAAAGGAAGAACCTGATTAGCGACGCTAATCCTGATCATATCTTTTTTTTTTTTGCGATGCACGCCGTAACACGAACAATGCTGGATTTTTCTCCTTTTCTTTGTAATATGCAGATTTCACCTCGCATGAATAACTTGCTAACGAGGGTAATTAGCCATCAAATTTCTGTGCCAGAGTCAAAATCTTTAGCTAATACAATTAGGCAAAGAAGAAGAAATGGGTTGTCTATGACAGCTCATGATAATTAGAAAAATTCTAATGAATGCCTGACTTTTTTTTTTCCAGGGGGAAAAAAAACTTTTTAATGTAATTGACAGCCTATTTCTTCTCATTTGTTAGGCAATTAGTTTTTTTTTCTTTTTTTGTTTTCACATTTCAGTCGAACGTGCTGTGCATCTGCAGAATCAAACAGTTCTCATTTTAGTTTGCTAACTTTTCCAAAGGAAGTCTTATTTTTTTAGGTCTTTCACAGCAACATGGACATAACCTAGCGGTCTTGTTGTTGATTAATAAACAGCTAATATGGAAGTACAGCTGTCCAATAATAATATTTTTTTCATAAAATATTAGCAGGTTTATGCCAGATCCCCTTCCTTGCTCTGGGTTGGTTCATTGCCTAGAAATCGAACTAGAGGTCGGCGGATGTGTGCTGCTACATGACCAAGGAGTTAAACAAGGAACTAATTACTAGACTGAATTAAGTAGAATGAGCACAATCGATTCATTAAACATGAACAGAAACCAATTGCGTTATAGCGTAGTGGTGAAATCAGGTTGGACTGATGAACTGATGTACTGTCTCTTTAGTGTTTTAACAGTTCTTCAAAAATTATATTTGTCTTTATTAAGCATTTATTTAATTACATTTATCACATACATTTATCATAAATTTTTTTTTTTGTCTATCTAAACAGTTCAGGGTTAAAGATCTTGCTCAGGGGCCTCGTAGCGGCAGCTTGGTTGTGCCGGAAATCACATTTACAACAGCGAAAGTGGTGGCTTAAATGGTTAGGACGCTGAGTTGCTGATCTGGAGACCAGAAAGACCTGGGTTCAAGCCCCACCACCGACAAGCCAACCACTGTTGGGTCCTTGAGCAAGACACTTAACCCTTCCTGCTCCAGGGGCGCTGCATCATAGCTGACCCTGCACTCTGACCCCCAACTTACTAAGATGGGATATGCGAAGAAAGAATTTCACTGTGCTGTAAAAACGTATATGCAACAAAATGAAGGCATTTATGTTTACATTACTTTTTTGGCATTTGGCAGACACCCTTGTTTCTCATTTATCCAACTGAGTAGTTGAGTCTTAAGGGCCTTGCTAAGGGAGCCAGCAGTGGCAGCTTGGTGGTGCTGGTAATTCACCACACTCGTGTGTTGTATGAAGAGTTTAAAAGTTCCAGTTTGTTGAACACATAACGTTATGATGTATTCCTGCATCCTCAGAGACACTTTGTCAAGCTGATTATGAACTAATTAGAGACTAAATGTGTAGATTATTAGATTAATACCATACAAAAATCTCTAATATAACTGTTACCACAGAAACGCGAACCAACAAAGAGAAAAATTGCTGTTTAATAGAACGTGCTGGACAATCAGATTTGAGAATTTAACTAAGTGGCAGTAATCGTTTTTTTTTCACCAATAAGAAGAGTAATTTTCCACCTTGCCGCTTATGCGCAGCAATTTCTCTGTTGATTATATGGATTGTAGATGAGGAAATACTTAAATTCCTTGCTATTGTATGTTGAGGGACTATTTTTACACAGCTGTTAAACAAAAAGTGGTAAACCGCGTCCGAACCTAGCCTGTGAATGACTCAAAAGGCTCCATCGTGATGCTTACCTGTTTCCAATTAACCTGTTCACCTGTGGATTGTTCAAAACAAGTGCTTTTAGAACATTACCCAACTTTCCCTGTGTTTTCCCCCTGTACCTGCTCTTTTAGAGCATGCAGGCATCAGATTCAAAAGGAGTAATTTTTTTGGGGAGTTTCAGTGTGAACTCTAGTCTTTTTGGCGTGTTTATGTATAAATGTCTCAACTACATTGAAATTATGGTTCATTTAACCTCAACATATGATTAAATGAAAGAGAAAAATAGAAAGTCCAACCACTATTTTCTGCTTGTTGTGCAAAGCCTTTCTATCATGTACATATCGTCACAGTGCATTGTTTCTTACAAAAAGTTGAAAATCGACAACAAAAGGAACAGCTGTCATACAAAAGAACTTGTATATTGTGTTTTTTTAGTTTTATTAACTGACATTTCCATGCTAGCGTGCTGCCGGTGTGTCGAGGTGTGACGTGCACCCTGACAGCACGCTCTGGCCTGTTCGCTCCTCATCAGGTGACACTGATGCGCTGCTGTCTTTTCAGTCCCTTGTCGCATTATATGCACATCCATCCAAATCGAACGGCACATCTACACAGTGTACCACTTAGGGACGAGGTTTAATGCTGTCTGCAGCCTGTCATTCGGAACAGCTATAAAAACGACAGCCGGACGTGAGAGAAACTGACAAGCAGAAATGGACATGGATAAAGATATTGTAGGGGGAAAAGTGGCACTGAGACATTGGGAAGGGGATGCGATATGGCGAGGACGAAAGCTGTGGGCACCATTTGGCTGCCTTTTTGTCTGTTTTTCCCCACTAAAAGGAGCAAAGTGGCGGGTTGGTCTGTGCTCAACGAATCTCCATCAGCATGTCCAAGTGATTACGGGTCATTATGCGTGGAAACAGACGGTCAAAGTGCCTCAAGATCACCAGTTTAACACATCAAAATGAAAGTGATGCAACATTAAAGCAAACAGATTTATAGACATACAAATCTAAAGGTTTCCTGTGGATCACTTAAAATATAATTCAAATTGATAATTAAAATATATATAAAAAATGTTCCATCCTAAATAGCATAGTTCAATATTTTATTGTATGCTAAACGGAGTACGTGAGCTAAGTAATATGTTCGAAGCCTTAACGTGCGAAAAGTTTCCGGGCGAACTACTACTCCCACAGTTGGCCAGGAAGTATCTACTAACACAAATGTAGTACATACTCAAGAAGTGAGTGATTTCGGCTGGAGCCTCTGTCATGTAAGTGTCATGGGTCTTGTCGTGTTTTAACTCCCGTTGATTGGTTAACCCTAGTTGTGTAAAAACACCCCTGCATCTATCAGCTTGTCTGTGCTGAGTGTTGCTGACCGAGCAGTTTTTTTTTTCCTCATTTTAATGTTCATTGCCTGCTCTTAGACTAGGATTTCGGGTTAGTTTCTGTATTGCTTTCGTGTCTTTGGGTTTTAAGTTTCTGGTTATGAAACAAAACCATTTTTTGTTTCAATTCCCACAAATGGATTCTAGTTCTTATAGCTCGTCATTATGATCCAAACAAGAATTAGTTTTTGTTCACGTTGTTAATTTTATTGTTTTGTTCTCAATTTTTTCCATGTAGCGATTTGCAGAAAACAATTTTTTGAATCCTGAATCTGAGAAGCCCGTGTTCTGCAAAGTTTTCTATGTCTGTCCAAGCAAAATCGTTTAAAATCTGTTGCAAAATAACATTGTTGTCGTCTAATCCAAAAACTTATTGCAATGGCCGGGCAGTGTTTTGAATTCTGTGTATCCTTGAAAGCATTTGTAATGAAATAATTTCAGTAATAATAATGCACCAATAAAATAGCTTTAATTATGCTAATTTCTCTAGCATCCTGACTTAAAAATTCTCCAGCACACGCTTATCCTAACCATAATGAGCAAAATTGAAAGGTGAATTTATATTTATGAAATTCTGTTTTTGATTCCTGGAATGTTCCTGTGTTTCCTCATAACTTCTCGCTAATTATTCCGCGAAACAATTACATCTGTTTACCAGCGCCGAAAGCACATCGAGTTCTTATGACTAACAGTGGTTTTGTTGATAAATGGTGAGCATTATGTCCGAATCCAAATCGAAGTTCTAAAAAAAAAAATAATTTTACTGGTGCAGCCTACCACCAAATTGGAAGAAAAATTGCACGACATAATTACAAGTCCTATAACAAAACACGTTTGTATTCAACATTTTCACTTTTCCTTCATGTTTCAATCATAGAATTGAGTGAAAACAGTAGCACACGGACTTTAAAATGGAAATAAACAGTCTAGTAAAGCAGGAATGTACGTATATATGATGTATATCAGAAATGGAAGGTTTAAGATGCTAGTTGAAAATTGTTTACGGGTAGGAATAAATTCCGAAGAGCTACATCTGCCTCATCAATATTGTCACATGACCTACATTGTTACAGCAGTGTGAATTTAAAGTTGGATGTTTACTTTTATAATAAAGATTCTCTATTTACCCACAGAAAAAAAAAAGTTTCCTGCAGTATGCGTACTTTAGAATCAGCGTGAAAGGAGATTCTTTTCTGTACTACATTCGCCATGTTGATATTGTCATGTGACTAACGACGTCACAGCAGGACGCATTTAAATTTGGATCATGTTTAACTTGAACAAAAGTGCCACATGACCCGCGGCCTCATGGTATAGTAAAAAGTTCATTGTTTGCAGACTTGAAAATCTACACACACACACAGTATCGCAGCTCATTTCAAAACCCATGGCATGTACTGTGTAATATTGTGTTTGAGTTTTCCGGATTTATACTGACATGATGATCTCCTTTTCCTGTCGCTTGTTTGTTTCCCAAAATACGATTCAGGTGTTTAGTGTAATAGATTAAAGTACCTCATCCGTCACGGCGTTTTAAACGACCACCTCTGCTCATCTCTGTCTAATATTTTTTGACAGTCTGGGAATTGGATTCGCAGGTGAAACGTTAATAATGAATCAGTAAACGCATTCGGTAAACAGAGAGATCAGGAAATCTCATGCCATTATATTGATTAGCTGCACTTGGTAAAGCAGATTTTGATAAAGTAAATAGAAACTTGTTAAAACTGGTTTATTTGTAAATTCTGCTGTAACTAAAATCTCGCAACATTTGGCTGGCTCTACAATCCTCTGGCCAATCAGAAGCCTGAATTTTGAAGAAACAAAGAAGTCGATACGACTGGCTGATCTCTCCTTAGGTCACTTAACCATGACCCATGTTCTCTCACATTGCTTCTACATGTGATTTTTATTTATTTATTTTTTTATTTTTATTTTCTCTTCTGCTCAGGTTCTTGTTCAATCCCACAGAATACTGTGCCTCGTTCTCATGCTTCTGAACACCATTCCACCTTTCTAACAGATCTAAAATGTAGCTGCATGACCTTTTTTTCAGTCTCGGTTCTCTACTGCACTACACTTCCAGCACTCTTTAATTTATCCCATCATCTCTCATGGTACATGGAAGACCTGCATCAAGACTGTTCTGGCACAGAGAAAGTGTAGTGAATGTCCTCTAAGCGTCTGAACAGCTGAGTCGCAAGCTGTCTTTAACCTCAGAATGAATTAATTGATGGAGACTTCAAAGCATTTCTGCAAGTCACTTATATATGTAGATGGAAAAATCGAACAAAATTCCTGCATGCT